>JAHLJT010002406.1:144850644-145405531 GCA_031308135.1 Acheta domesticus | reverse complement strand
ACCTGTCAATTTTTAATAGGGCAGTACACATATCGTTGATTCCCGTATGCCCGTAAGTCCTAAACGTTTACATTAACATGTCACATTAAATAAAACAACGCATAGGGCCGAAAGGGATTTATTTAGAAGACTAGATAAAAGTAAACAATTTCAAGATCGTTTTCCTAAATTCCAAACCTAATATATATGAATGCAAGCGACTTGCAACACTTGTCCATCTCTTAGGGACCGAAATTTCTTTCTAATGATATCTACACTGTACAGCATCCAACGACGATCCTCATTTTACTTCTTCTTCGAAATGAAATAAATTGCAGATCGTAAGTTTATCAAGTTTCGGGAGTCAGCCCCATAGTGGCTGCCGCGCGGCGGCCTGCGCAGAGCCCGCGGGAGCAGTGGGAAGCGCGGCAAAATCGGCGCCGAGCCCGCGCCCGCCGCCACTCTCCGCCGCGACGTGACCACGCTCCTCCCTTCAACGTCTGCAAATCCCCAAAACAACTCTCTTAGACTCCAGAGACCCTTCGGCCCCTACTTCCTGTTTTATTCGGCACGTGTGTTCTCGCTCCTGCAAGGGCCCAAACGACGGCCTGCAGAGCGTGAGTTAAAATTAGTGAATGGTGTGGGGTAAAAAAAAAACACTCTTGCTCCCATAAATCAGCCTCGTCCTCATTTCGAAGAGTCCGGATTTGCAAGTTGAGGTCTCCAATGTGTGTGATGTGTGTGTGTGTACCTTGCCATCGTCCCGTCCACCAGTCGCGCAACCCAGGAGTGCGCAATTGCGCAGGGTTGCGCAAGCAGCGCCTTATGCGCGCCATGAGCCCCATGCTCTCTCCAGCTTAGAGAGCTCTCCTCACCTCAGTCTAAGCTTCCTTAGCTCCTCGCGTGTCTAAGGAACGGCGCTACAATGCCCAGTTGTTGCTATCAGCCAACAATGCGGCTCCAGAGACAACGGAAAAGCCAAATGCGCCAGCGTTCAATGTAACATCTACTAAACCTATTTCTATTCATTTGTGGATGTATAGAATTATTTAATTTTGGACGACTCGAAAAAGATGAAGGATCTCCTGTGATGTGGGGGAAGATTAAAGATGTAACTAAAATTCGTTGATTGAATACTCGAGTGCAATTACATGTATGTGTACTGTCTGTTTTTCAAAATTTCAAAATTGCTACTTTCTCTTTTGTGACAAATTTCTTGTTGGATAGTGTGAAGAACGTTTTTTTTTAGGTATTGTCCGTGGAGTGGTTTTTGTCTGCTCCAGGATTTCTTTAACTTTTTCTTTATTCGGCTACAGGTACCTGCCAAACTACCTATTGCAGATATTTTATTCCTGGAATTCAGAGCGGACTGCGGGACCAGTCTCACTCTCCTATAATACTCCCTACGAATTCTCTCTTTCATTCTGTCGTTCGAGATGGTTTCACATTCTTCGATGCCCAGATATTTGTAAGTATTACCTGGCTCAAGATCTTGAATCACTGTATGCGTATCAATTTCAATGTTCTCAGACGTTGTGAGTTTCCCTCTTTTTAAATTGATTTTTACACACTTGTCAAGACCAAACATTTCATGCAGATGTCATTGCTAAAGTCATTCACGACAGACAGCATTTGGGAGAGAATCGCTTCATTCTTAGCAAACCCTTTCAGGTCATCCATGTAAAACAAATGTGATACTGGCCTTTCATCCCATGGAGCTTAAAACCAAAGTCAGCTTGCGACAACTGTCTCGATAGTGGGATTAAACTAATGCAAAACAGCAGAGAGGGGATAGTGAATCTCCTTGAACAATACCCCTGTTAATCTGAATACTTCTGGTTTCTACTGCTTCCTTTCCGCTGTGTATTAGTAACCTGGTACTCCACGACTTCATACTAGCCTTGCAAAATTCAATAAGTCTAGGATGAAATCGATAGTATCTCCAGGGTCCTTCAAAATCCAATCGTGTGGTACACTATCAAAGGCCTTTTGGTAGTCAATCCAAGCATACTGAAATTGCGTTTGCGTTTCTTTACCTCAATTCAAAATGACTTTATTCAGTAGCAAGATTCCTTAACAAAGCCAATAATGAGCCTGTTAACGACGACTCCTTCTTGTTCAAGCTGCATTAGATGATTCTTATCTAGATGTGTGTAACATTTTGTCAGCTATGCCTGCATTGATAACTTGTGTACAGTTCTGGCAGACAGGTAAATTGGCCTGTAAGTTCTTTGGCCAAGACTGCTGTCCGCCACCACCGCTTTGGGTAGCAAATACGTGGAGAGCCAGCCTGTGGAGCCATTCCGCGAGTTCCTTTGGGTTTTAAAATTTTATTAACAGTCTTTGTTAGATGAGAATGTATTGCTGTTAATTTCTTAATCCAATAAATCTGGATCTTATCAATCCCGGGGACTTCCAGTTCCCATGTTCTTAATTGCTGGAAGAGGTCCTCTTCCGAGAATTGGTGAACATCTTCAACTGTTTCTACAAGTTCATCGGCAGCATCAAGTTCAGATTGAAGCCAAGATGCGTCTTTGTTGTAGGATCTGCTCTCCTCCCAGATTCCTGCCCAAAATGCTTCGACGTCATCTTTTGAAGGAGTAACAGCTTTGCCATTCGGTTTTTGAGTCAGATTGCAGATACAGACTCTTCGCGTCTGTATCAAACAACCGGTTCTGTACAAGGAAATCTAATCTACGTTTGAAGCTTATTATTATCATTATTATTATTATTATTATCATCATCATCATCAATTATATTTGACCCATAGCGCAGCAGTCAAAAGATATGAAAATAATTCACAACAATGTGTGATTTGCAAGGAACTTTTGAGGTTTTTTGCGAGCATTTCCCAGTGTTCTAATAACACAGTAATTATTTCTCAATTAATTTTTTCGCTTCAATTTAGCGCGGAAAATATACTAATAATGTCATTTACGGTAGTCGGTTATTTTCTAATTTTTCGTAATTTTTTCCTTTCAGATAATATCGTTAAGTTCACGAAAGAACAAAATTAAAAATACACGGTTTTGTCTGTGCAGAGGGTTCGGAACTGAGACGGAGGGCTAAGAAATGTTTGTGTCAGAGTTATAGTGTAAGTGTTCTTAAGTCAGTTGCTTTCAGGGAACGTTTTACCACCATCGAAGGTACCCTTTCAAGCACAAATTCCAAGACAACTACTCGTGTAAAAAAGGTAAATACAGCGTCATAGAGCTTCGAAATCGAGACACCGATTCCGTGCGGTCGATACTCGAGTACTTGCTCGGTTTTCACGAGCGAGGCGATCCGCCACCCACATGCTTCGGCCGCTGGTTTTCAAACAACGAGCACCCGTGGTGTCTTAAGATGAAAGAAACAAATTTCTTCCAATAACGACCAATGAAGAGTTTAGATGGAGCGGTCGCTTCAGTCGTCAGGGGGCGGTCTGGGAAGCTGCTGCGTTCCAATGAAGTAGTTCCAGCACGTATTCATAGGCAAATTATTATTTCTCTCTGTAAGGCAGTCGGCGAATTTTGAGGAAACAACAATTTATCTCGAGCGCGGGGCGTTTGAAATGTACTGTTAGTTCATCGCAAAAAAAGGTTATAGTTGTGGAAATGCCAGATTAGACGCCAAATTCGAATTAATTTGGGTGCCCATGCGGAAACAAAACTGGTACATGATCTTTTTTTAAGAGATATTTTCTAGGACAAAAATCTTAATCTTCAGTTATGTAGTTTTCAAATGTTGCAATTGTGCAATTTTCCAAAGTAGAGAGGTTCGTCAGCAATGAAACTTGCGCAATTTTTTTTCCGGCCTTCGATTCATACGACGAGAAAAATGTAAGCAGAATTTACGAGCAGATTTTGAAAAAAATATGTGCTAAACATATTTAAAATGTTTCTATATTTCAAAACGCAAAATTACACGAAATCTACTCATACTTTCGTAACGTTGAGCGTGATCAAATTTCAAGGGTCTGTCATTCAACAATTTTTATACGTATTTTAACCTGCAATTTCTTACAACATCGGAACAATCTTTTCACAAAGTTTTGCTACGCCATGTGAAGGAACTGGGCATTCACAGTTTTTCTTGGATACATTTTCTGTAATAAACGAATATAAATAGAATACACTAATAATGTAACATCACAAGACAAATAACATAATTGTCGGGGACGGTCGTGTATGTTGCATTTAAACGATCGTACCTATTTAAGGAGATCAAGAGGATGAGATCTGCACAATCTTCTTAACTTTTGGCTGTTGCCGCGTATGTTCAATGTTAGGTAATAAAGGTGATGTTTTCGGCTTTTGTAATATTTTTCGAAACTGAAATTGACTGCTTGGTATATTGAGAGTATAATGAAGTCATTGCGCAATGTTTTATTTAAAACAAACCACGGGGCATAAGCGAGCAACTTTTCGACAACAGATTTCATTAAGAAAAATCATTGCCTTCAATATTCTAGTTCTAGGAAAGGTACCCTCCGAAAATAATTTTCAACGCTTACAATTCACGGAGAATCGGAAATTTTACACGAAAATTGAACTTGCACCATTCACTTGAGCGTCTGTTAGGTTATACCAGAACAAAGTTTAATCCAAAAACTGGTGCGAATTTTCAGACAAATTAGAACTAGTGGTGCTGCAGAATGGCACAGACATTCCCGTATTACTTTCCTATTTCTTTGGGTCTCGGCTAGTTACTCGGACTTTACACATACTCAAGACAGCTGCCATCTATCGCCGCCCTAACTATATTTTCTGACACTTTTTCTTTATTTTTTTTTGTTTCGTAGTAGCAGAACGGAAATATTATTTTAAGAACCGTAAAACCTCATCTTAAAAGACAATTTTCTTGGAAAAATATGGATCCATTTTTACGAATATGGCATTTTGACGCTACTGTTATTGCAAAACCCGAAGATCTTTTTCGCACGAATCGTTTGTGATTTCGAAAACCTTCATTAGAAGTCATTCGAAGAACTTTAACTCACAAATACAATTGTGTTTACAAATTCCTGGAAATGTGCGTGTTGACGGTGTAAGTTATCTTTCAAAAAAATACATTTGTGTCATTTTTGATAAAACAAAAATGTAACACTACTTCCTATTAAAGAGTGTAATTAGCACAATCCGCTCGGTACGTTTGAAGAAAAAAAATTGTTGCAGAAAAATGGCATTTGAGCGTTTCTGAAAATTCGGAATTTTAAAGCGAGTTTTCACAGAAAACGGTTGCGTTTTTGAGAAACTTTACTTGACATTATTTAAAGCACATGTACTCGTAAATATAATAATATGAGCAATCGCCGCTAGTGTAAATATTAACAACAAGGGAGAGACAAGTCAAACAATTACATTTTTGCAATCTTTTAAAAAACAAACAAAAGAATAGACTAATGTGTGGTGTTTACGTTATCTCATAGAGCACATTTGGCATTTCATATTTAGTCATTTCCAATCGAAAAAAACGAAACCCCGAACTTGGTCACAGCGTAAGATTTCCTTTAGCTGTATTGCTTCTCGTGACATCAGTGTGAACAGGAATGCAACGCATCGACAATTTTTGTTTTACGTGCTCGAGTCATCGAGACAAGGAACCAAAAGCCAACTGAAACCCGAGAGGTGTCACATTGGCACCCAAGGCCCTGTGACCAGGGATGTCTTAATCCGTCGGAATTGGAATGGCGTTTGTGAATTATGATATTCAACATGCTAAATTCTGGAATTGTATGTGCGGGTGTTTGGTATATTGAAAACCCGTGTGTCTGTGGCTCTGAATGCGCCCTGGCCGGCGCGAATCCTTTCAACTGCCGATATTCTCAGTAATAGTCTACTTACATTCCTGGTGTGAGTTGGGAGTGTCGAATATGTCTGATGATTTATAGAGATAGCAATTCGCTAATGGAGTATAAATATTAAAATGGAGTTTACAATTTTACAATTCGGAGTGAATTTGGAGGATCGAACAATGAGAGCATTTTGATATTTTTGAAGATTTGTTTTATTTAAATATTTAATGTTTTATTAACATCTTTTTATATTTCTTATGTACGATAACTTACAATAAGGCATGCTCTTATTTTTCTGCATCGATTCAAATGACTCCACAGTTTGACCCGAATAGTTTTCTATTGCGCCTACCTTTGGAAACAATTAATAGAGTGGATAGCTCCGAATTTGCTATTTTAACTGGTCAGAAAATTTCTTTTCAGTGGTTGCGTCAACTGTCAGTTTTGTATCTTGATGTTGAATTTCATTATCGAATGTGTTCGGGCAAGTAGATTGTTCTAATTCTTGGTAGTACTTTTATTCATTAGGATAATTTAAAAATCGTTTAACTGAATCCATATTCCTTTTTTGATAAATGTTCCTTCATTTCAATTCTACTCTAACCGATATTTTTTACTTAATACAGTGGGTAGCAATATTAGACTGTGAAAGCTTTATCAATGTAAGTGTAGAAATTATAACATTACACCAAGATAAAGACTACTTATTTCTATGCCACGAGTGTTGCATATACTTATTTCTGTGTATTGAAATGAGAACGTAATATAAAATAAAAATTCTCAGTCATCTTCCTATAGTAAACATGATAAACTACTTTCCATCAGTATTCAGTTTTAAATAAAGTTTGGCTTAAATAAGGTTTTGAGTCTCAAGATCCAAAAAACCTGTCAATTTTTAAAAGGGCAGTACACATATCGTTGATTCCCGTATGCCCGTTAAGAACATTGATATGTCTATTCTGCTGCAAAACATACATATCACATCCAAATCATGACAGTTGATAAGTACAATTAAAAAAACATTTTCATGAAACCCTCATTATTGTTGTGTACTGTTTTGTTTGTAAGTCCCTTTCCTTGCATGAATGACGATTATCATTATTAAATCCTAAACCAGAAATTCTTAATTCTCTACAAAACTTGATCTTCCTAAAATAATTTAATATGTCCCATGTGTAGTCACTTTCCTTTCATTGTAGCCTCTGCTTTCTTAAACGTCGTCCAGAGTCGATTCCATGTTCCATTAATACTGAATCTGGTCCAGGACAATGGCATCTGTTTCCTCAACACACGCGATTATAATTCTATGCCCATTTATAACACTTCCCTACTAATTCCTCGTTTGTAAGCATTACTAATTCGTAAACACATCTTTTCTCCCGAATATTACCGCGTCAGAACATCACCTGCATATGCCCCTCACTGCGTCAAAATATCGTCTGCATCCGCACCTCACGCCGTCTGAATGTCGTCTTCCCCGTCTGTCTTAGTCGCTCTTCATCTGCCTCCTCCCTTGGCGAGATGGGACCCAAATGTTTATGTTATGATATGTTTCTCCTTCGTCCTAATTCCCAGGCCACCCCATTTCTCGCACACATTCTATTTTCTGATTGATCACTGCCATTCTAGCACTTTATTATTTATTCTTTGGTTATTGATTCGTAATAATTTTCCTAATTTACTTTCTCACTCACGGAAATTTCTCACGTGTCCATTTATTGTTTTACTTACCAATATATTCACTATTTTCCCCGCTATAAATTATGTTGCAATTTACTTGTTTTCTTACTATTTACTTTTCGATTATTTTCTTTTCTTCTGTCACTCATTGTTACTGTCGTCCTGCTTATATATTTATTCGAATTCATCGTTTTTAATAGCGCACCCTTGTGATAACATATTACAGTATGATCTTGTTGCGATTTTCATAAGGGAGGACAAAAGTGACCCGAACATCTTATGTGTACACTTTTCTGTGGTAGCAAAAATGTAAATAATATTTTAATTGTTTTGTGTAAAATCTGATGGATGAATGTCCTAAAAATAAAGTTATGAAATTGTAAATGTTTAGAGGATGAACTAATGAAATTGACGATAAAAAAGAGCAATCGGATCAAAAAAAGACCCCAACGACGAAGCTAGGTAAATTTTATTCATCGTTTTGTTGACAATCGTAGAATGGGTTACAAAGGAGAGGAATTGTTATTTTACGATATCGTGGGTGATATAGTTCCTTTCTCCTTGGAAACTGTGCGAAGTTCTTCTCGTTGTTACACTTAAGACTGAAGACAGATGTAGAAAAAAGTTACGGTTTAATGAATGATATCAGGGACTAAATTCCAAAATCGCGGTGAAGCTATTTAATTCGGGAAAACCAGGGGGCGTAGATTATTTTGCGGAGAAATTTATTTTGAAATGTTGGATCGATTGAGATTAGTATGTGATGCTGAAACCATATTGATTTGATGCATATCATGTACATTTGTGCGTTTAAGTGATGACGATTTATTGAGTAATGGATATAGTTGGATTGATTTTCCATTAATTTCATTTATAACAGAGTTTATGTGATTTCCACGTTAGCTGGCAGTCGAGTGAACTCCAAGATAATTCAATGTTTGTAAGGTTGGCTGGTAGGGAATGGGAGAGTTTGAGAGTGTGATAGTAATGACTACTAGTGGTGCTACAGAATGGCACAGACTTTCCTGTATTGGTTTCCTATTTCTTTTGGTCTCGACTAGCAATTTGGACTTGCCATATTCTCTTGCTAGCTGCCACCTATCTCTTGCCAGGTGCCCCAAAGTACATTTTTTGTCATTTTCTTCAGTTTTCGGTTTCCTAATAGTAGAAAGAAAATATTATTTTAATAATATTAAATAACAGTAAAACCTCGTCCTAAATGGCAATTTTCTTTGAAAAATTTGGAGCCGTTTGTTTTTGGAAATGGCGTCTTCCGTTTTTTTTTGGAAATGGTGCTACCGTAAATTCGAAAGACTCTAACCGGATAAAGGGGGTTCCGGCCTTAATTTGCAATTCGACTCAGATTTTCCCACGTTTGGATGTTGAAAATATAATTTGTTTCAAAATATAAGGCTAAAATATCCAGATGGTAAGTATGTACAGCGAAAAAAACGTTTTTTTTGTGATTAAATTACAAAAATAATAATTTTATGGCATTTATTTTATTTCTTTGTTTCTGCTATGACCTTTGCCGTAATAAATGGTTAAAACATATTTGTAGTTGCCTTTCAATTCATAAACAGAGTAATAAATTGATTGAAATATCTTTTTTTCTATAAAAGAATTAACCAAAAATTCCTTTTTTTGTAAAAATTTACCTAGTTTATAAACTTCCAGAAGGAGTTTCGGATAGTGCTACTTATGAAATTACACTTTAATTTACTTTTCAGTGCTCAAACTGGCAAATGTCTAGGTTTTGATTTACGGCCAGGCTGGCCGATTTTGTAACCATACTTTTTTACGATTTCGGTGTCTTAAATAATATAATATATTTTAATATGTTTATGCAGCACTGCTGAATATTTGCCCTGAGGAAGTCTGCAACATGACAAGGGAAACACTGGCCTCTCAGTCTGCGACGCTGCGTCACCCAGACAGCGAAGATTGTGTCTAAACTTGAGAAGAAAAGCCCGGCCAGGATCACTCCTGCGCAGGAAAAGGGGAGACACTCCTGAGCAGATAAATGGGTCCGTGGATAAATAAAAAAAGTCATTGGGTTTCAAGACAGGAAAAAGCATAACAAATTGTAATGGATTTAAATTTTAAAACTGAACTAATTGTGCTAAAACAGCACGTACTTTCTCGCCCCTAATTTCACGCGAAAAATACTCAAATTTTCGAAAAATTATACATGATCTTATTTTAAAAACTATAGTTAAGGAACAGATTTCATTAAAGGAGGAAATCTCTATCTTCAATTTATTAGTTGTAGTAAGACTCCGAACAAATTTTGGACTTTTGCAATTTTCCAAAAATCAGCGTTTTTAACGAACATGAGACTTGCACCACTCTCTTAAACATCCTTCACACTATCACGGCAACAAAATTTAATAAAAACCGATGGAGCCATTTTTTGAAAATTTTGAAAATGTCTCAGGGGCTTCATGTAAAGTACCCCCTAAAATTAAATTGAAGGGGCCTTCACATTAGTAAGATCTATAGGGGAATATTAGTTTTGGAGAAAATTAGCTGAACGGTTTAGCCATTAGCATTGTTCACAGACTGACAGACGAAAGGACGGAGAGACTGACGGATTCGTTTTGCCGTCATTCAATTTCCCGGTATCAAGGAGCCACAAAACACAGATTTGATAGAGGATTTTTTTTTCTAAATTCAACAACTGCAATTATCCACTTTTAGTTACGAGGGCCCTGTAATACGAGTTTTTCTGCTGAAAATTTGCCGTTTTTACGAGCAGCATTATATAACTTATTCTGTACTCCTACCGGGTTGTACAGTGTGTACTTCAGGTGTATACTCTTTTCATTTTCTTCTCGTTAACACCTTTAGTAAAGAAATTATCCGTTTCGTAGTCACAGTGATCGGTAATAAAAGCAATAGGAAAGATACCAACCTTGAATAATGAGTAGGAGTAGGATCGATCACATGTAACCTGAA
The DNA here is from genome assembly GCA_031308135.1 of Acheta domesticus. Classification (NCBI taxonomy): domain Eukaryota; kingdom Metazoa; phylum Arthropoda; class Insecta; order Orthoptera; family Gryllidae; genus Acheta; species Acheta domesticus. The sequence continues at coordinate 145,395,138 of JAHLJT010002406.1, read as the reverse complement.
GAGGCCAAGCCAGAATGAGTGTGTTGTGCAGTGCCCCAAACCGGTCGGTTGGGGCGTGACGGAGAGGTCCCGGCGCTGCGGCGCGCGGGCGGCGCGTGGGCGTGGGAGCGTCCCGGGCGGGGGCGTGGCGCGGGGCGGGGGGGGGCGATGAAGGAGCGGGGGCGGCCGAGCCTCCCACGCGCGGACGTGCGCCGCGTTCGGCGGTGGCGGCGCCGCTGCGCTGCCTGCAGGTGCTCCCAAACCACGTTAAGGAGAGGGCCCGCATCCTTCTCTCTCTCTCTCTCTCCTCTACATTTCTTCTCTTTCCCTTCTTCTGTTTCTCCCCCCTCAAACTCTGCCTCTCTTTTCCTTCTCTTCCTCCATCTTACTTCGTTTTTGCTATCCCTTTCTCTGTGGCTTTCCCTTTTCTTTAATATGATGGTGAAAGCATTGAACTTTGTTGGGAGACCTTGTAATCGTTATGTTTTATACTACTTTCATCAAATAGGTTACAATTATTATATTGTGGTAATTATTTACTGTTTATTCAATGAATATAAAAAATATGAAAATTTTGTAAACTTACAGATTCAAGAACTAATGACACAATTAGTTAATTTTTACATAAATTACACGTACGCTAATGAATTTAAAACGTCTATAAACAGGAAGATAATAAATAAAATTCTTCTCAACACATAATCCGATAGTGATGAAATTGTGTATTCTAAACCTGCAATACAATACCTGTGTCAGTCTTTAAAAGATATTTTGAAAAATATCCTCTCACCTTTTCTTTTCCTTTAAAGCATAACATAAGTGCTCACTCATTCAGTTTTCCCAATCACCCCTAACAAACTAACATCGGGGAAAAGCTGAAGAAGTAGGTAGTCCACAGTCAGCTTGCTAAAGTAGTTCAAGATGGGCTAGTAGATCACATCTGAGACCTTTTCATTCCGATGATATTCGTGCTTACTTATCATACACACAGAAGCTCCCCAACGCCTGAAAACACTTGGATAACTCAACGATTTAAGAGATCCATATAGGATGAAAACGTGGTTCTAAATGCTTTGAAAAGGGTATGATAACCTTGCAATAATATAAAATTGAATTAATTATAAATGGAATAGTTTTTGTAACTTCATATGAAAATAGTATTTAAGTAAAGTCAATGTGTCTTAAAAGCACGATCATAATTATTAAGAAGATCCTCCCTGGTTAAGTTCAGAAATTTATTGTATTAATAAATATTTATAGAAATTACTGTTTAAAATTTTGAAAGGCACTAAGGCCGAATAAGGGTAAACAAATTTAAAAACAATGTAAAACAAACTGAAAACGTTCTTTGTGAAATCGTACGCGTCAGCGAAATTGAATCGATTAGTTTTTAAACCTCGCAAGTCAGGAATTGTAAAGTTGTGGGAAAACAAGAAATACTGAATTAAGTACAAGATCTTTCCTCTGTTCTTTTGAGACATGTAATTTACTTGTATCAATAGTACAATAGTCGCTGGACTTATTCAATAGTTTATGACATATGGCATTGCAAAAACTAATCACGAATTTTTTACCTACATATGTAAATAAATACACATTCTAGATTGAATTTGTAATTTGACACATTTATTAGAATATTATGCGATATTACAATGTTCATCTACATCAAACATGATTCATATGACAGGAACAGTTGCTTGAAATATGTGTTTCTATGATGGTTTCTTTGTACTGGGCGCGTCGGCCAGTGTCCGGGCCACGGTCTGCCAGCAGCGTCTCGGCCTCTTGGCCATGGGTACGTGTGGTTAGCACGATGACATCCGCACGCCATATTCTGGTCTTATCAACCTGAGAAGTGAATTTTTCTCATCGTCACACAACAATATATACTGAGACATTGCAAGGAAAATGTACACTATAATCTTTCCAGGCAGGGACTCGAACCCAGGATCCCGTCATGGAAAGCGAGCGCACTGACCAATGACATAAACTGCCAGGTCGTCTCTGATAGTACATAGGAATATTTCCGTATTGAATATCCCTTTTAACCAATCCTAATCTCTCTGTCAGTGATATCTATCATCCACACTGTACACATACATACACACACAGTCATACATGCTTTTTTCCTGCAGTTTCTATTTCCTCACAAATAGTGAAAATTCAAAAGCAAGTGATTTACGAGGATTTCAAAATAACTGTTTCAGTTATCCTTTTATATATTATCTGGTTCAAGTGAGTATCAATAGCATATGCCAAAAATCCATCATAGCCACTCCAGTGGACAGCTACCAAACCCAAAGCAATACAGCGTGCATTACGAGTAAAGAGAGCTTATGATGCCTGGTTTCGTACTCACGTAGGAATACTTTGCAATATGAAGTATTAGCTTTGTTATGCCAATGTGCTCTAGCAGTTAGTTGCATTCCCCATCATCAGTGAAAGTTGTATGTAGCTGATGTTTTGCCCCAAAGTGATATATAGTTGTTACATTAATCTATTGTTGTTCAATAAGCACTCAATCAAATAATAACAGCGCTGGTAAGTGTCCCTAGAATAGTGTCCTAAAACTTTATCTTTTCGTGAAATAGGTTGATTGATTATTTGATGTTTCCGAGCGCTGAACTGCTATGGTCCTTGGTCCTGTGACTGTAGTGCACGTTTTCATCATGGGAGGTGGCGTTTTTCCTACACTAAATGGTGAGATCCGGAGACGACCCACACACCGTGTGAGAGTTTCCCGATCCACGTCTCTCACCACTGGGAACCGCCCCAGTAAGATCATGCTATAAACTTGCGACTGCTCCTCTAGTTTAGAGTGTCTATGTGTGGGTTTGTTTGTGGTGTATGTGAGTGGTTGTTTGGCCCGTTTGTTACGGTTCTGCTCCGTCATTCATCGAGTGATTATCTTAGAAACGACGGAAAGCTACCGATTAGAGCAGCCATTCGCGAAAATTTTCCTCCACACTGCGAAAGAATTCGACTTTGCTATGTAGGAAGTGTCGAAATTTCTGCCCCCATCGGGACTCGAACCATAGAAACTCCCTGTCACAGGCACTAAAGTGATATCAATTGATGCCCTGAGCCACCCCACGCGGTCGTCGCCAAATAGTTTTGAAAGGGGCCAGTGATATTTTCACGAATAACACAATATCTGCCAAATACGTGATATTTTCTTCAGGACGAAATAAACATTCTTTCAGATGCCTTTGAAGCTAGTACCAATCGAGGGAATAACTTGCCAATGATCAGGAGACTGAGGGGGTGAGCGTCAAATACTTACGTCAGTTGTCTCACAAGTTTAGTATTCATTGTATCTCTGGTGAGGGTAATATTCCTCCTCCTCTGGCACTTGAAATAGGGAGTGAACCTACATGACGGCTAGGGCGGTTATTCCCTCTCAAGGGGTCATCCATAAATTACGTAACGATAAAGAGGGAGGGAGGGGGTCTGAGGCAGCGTTACACTGCGTTACATAGAGATAGGGAAGTGCGATACAAGAGGGGAGGGGGTATTGCAAATACTCGAAATTTTCGTTACGTAATTTATGGACGGCCCCCAAGGCGTTTCCCCCAGGAAGGATCCACACCAGCCAGGGTCAATCACCAGTCCTCGACCAGTGTCCCAACAAGTGTAGTAACATTCTCTAAGTAAGGGTCTGCTTGTGTTTGTTTGAGTGTGCTCTAGCAGACGTCTTGTATTTGGAGAAACCGATCAGAGCAGCTGGTTCCTAGAATTCTCCTCCAGCCTAGTTGAATTCGATCCATTTGTGTAAATAGTGTCGAATATCCGCTAACGTTCGAACACGAACCCTAGAACTTCCCCAGCCAGGGACGATGCACAGGCGCACAGCTCTCGCCGTCGGTAAAGGAGAGAAGAAGTGGCGTTTAAGACATTCACCGAAGCAGTTAGAAAACTTGCATCGTCAGCGCATGGCAAGGCGAGGCAAAGGGCTGGAGAGGCCGTGGCGGCACCTGAGATGCAAGCGATGGAGGCGGCAGGTAAGGCGGCGGCAGCGCCCGCGCCGTCACGCGGCGAATACCAAGTGGACGCCGCCGCCGCCGCCGCCGCCGCGGGGGCGGCCGAGCAGTGGGATGACGCCAGCGACCGGCGCGGCGCGGCGGCGGGGACGGCTGCTCCGGGGGCGGCGGAGGTGGAACGAAAGCCGATCGATACGCGTGGAGAACCTTCCCGGCAAACCCCGCGAGCGGAGGCGGAGGCGGCGGCAGCAAAACCCGGGAGGATGACCCAGTGGCGACCCGCTCCTCTGCCTCCTTCCGCTCTTGGCCGCTCGGGGCGCTTCTTGTGTGGCCGCCGCCGCCGCAGCCGCAGCCGCGCCGCGCCACGCCGCGAACGTGTTTCGCATCCCGTGGAGAAAGTGTTTCGACCGTATCTCGATGAACGAAGGCGTTATGGTCGCGTATTTGGCAATTTACTACCTGCGATACGGCACTCACGACTCAGTGCTGAATGAGAAATTGCGTAGTATCCAGTTCCTGATTCGGGTGGTACTGTTCGGTGTAATGTGTAAATTGTCGAAATAAAACCAGTACTAGAGGGAAATGATAAATGTAGAAGCTTCGGTTTTCCTAAAAAAACAAACAAAAAAAAACAGTTTACGGATTTAGTAGATGCCAAGAGAAGCAGGAAGTTGCAGGAATTGAAAGGAAACTCATAAAAAGGAGCATTTGTTTCGGTATGAAGTGTTTAGACCAAAACTAGAGGGAATAGGAAAATGCTCATGTTCAGAGAAAACTAGTAGAATGAAATGTTAAAAGAATTGAATCTGAGAAAACAAAAGACGCAAACTTTGAACAGAAGACTATGAAAAGAGAAAGAATAGAGAAAGAGGAGGTAAGACTGAATGAGATGAAATAAGATGCTATGCAATTACGACTGTGAACAGACATTTATTTAATTATTATTGATTGGAGACTTTTGATGGTTATGCCGTAATCATCAGACTGTTGAAACAAAACAGAAGAGTACTCATATATAAATGTATTTTATAATAATCCTCATTCGATATGCATTTTAATTACTTCTTTGTGCTAGATATTTATATAGTCTTTTATATTATTAAGTTTTATTAGACCGATGGTAATTGTAAACCTGTCGAATGCGGAAATATCATCTTACAGGATAATTCCTTGTATCATCGCGATTATATCGTAAAGTTTCGACAGCTCGAGGAAGATAGAAACCAGTTTTCTTGCATAAATTACCTACGATTTGAGAATTTGCTCCTAAAAAGGATGTCACCATAAGTAATAAACTAGTGGTGTTACACTAACACATACTTTGTAGTATTATTTCTAAATTTGCAATTTTCTGAAATTGAATTTCAACGAAAATTTGTATTTAATTGATGCTCTGTACAGGTAATGCCTATTACCGTTTGCCAATTGGATTATTAGATTTATTTTATTTTACAGAAGTGCGTTGGATTTCCAGATTTGTCATTAGTAATAAATTTAATAATCTCTTTTAAGTATAGTTAGCTTGAAATAGAAGTTTATTCAGATAATGCAAAGGGCAACGAAAACTAGACCTGATTTATTCCTTTAAGCATCCCTTATTTTATCCGTGCTAAAAATGTAAACAAAAAATGTATTTATTTTACGTCAAAAACAGTTAAAACTGTGTATGATGAGCTACAGAGAGAAATTATTTCAGTGCACAATTTCGTAATTCTGTGATTCCATATTTGCTCCGATGTAATAAAATGTATTTGCAAGGGTAAATCATCTCTGTATATCTAGGCGCTTATTCGTTATCAAATCTTCTGTGAAGGTAATACTTCCTGCCGTAATAACATGGAGAACGATACTTTGAATAACAATATTTCGCACTCATTGTATAACACGCGCAAAGGTGATGAAGTAAGATTTATGTCCAGAAGCAAAATAAGGGGTCATCTCAACATTTGCTCAAAGGATCAGGTAAACAGGGACAAAATCTTGATCGAGATGGGGTCATTGAAGAAGAAGCTGAGATACAATTCTTGTTACAGGTTGTTTTGTATTATGGCAAATAATACTTTAAATATAATCATTAAACTTAATGCTTCTTTTCTTTTTGATGCTCACTATACATTATCTTCAATTGTATAGAAACAATTATGTAGCAAAAAAAAATTACTTGGGACCTAAACTTTTGTTTCGAATTTAATCGTCTAATGTCAACTACCAAAGTATTGTAAAATAATGTTCATGTATTGTATGTGAATTTTTTGTAGTGAGCTATTCTGTCACCGGATGAATATGATTACTATGTCGAGTGTTATAGTTATATATCGGCGTTTGTTGAAAATGTATTCCCGCCATCAAGTGACTACCATACCCATGCGAGAACTCTCGCATGTTAAACCCCACACTCATACCTTTCCTATTTCCATTCTAAGAGGGAAAGTTGTTAACGAAACGTGTTTATTTGTTTTAAAATATATAAAGGTAACTTAAAATATACTAACACTTAAATAAAATTAAAAACACAATTGATATTTAAAATAAATTTTCAATAAATATTTTTTCAATATCATGGAGAATTTTTTTGGAACACTTCACAACACTTCCTTAAATACTAAATTTGAAGTAATTATTCAATATTCTTTGATAGTTAGCTTTTAGCTTTTCGATAGCGATTTTAAAAGCTTAGCTGATAGTCACAAAAAATGTTAGCTTTTTACTTTTGAGAAAGTTACGTGTCTGAACCCGCTGACTTGAAAATTTCAGGTAAAACACACAGTCTTCATTCTTCACTGTACACCCACATCCCTCCATAATTAAGTACACAGATCTTACAGATCACGGCAAAAAATTAATTAAATGATTTCACTACACGCATAAGAAACAATCTTCATAAGTATCAACTGTAATAGTACTTCCAGTTGTTGCTGAAGAGCAAATCTTGAATTAATGATTATGCAAAGAAAACTCGTCAGACTGCACAAACCACAGTGTATACTGTGATATACAAAACATGGTGTGGTAAAAGGTGACAGGAATTGCTGGGAAAAGCTTGAAATGTGATGTGTACGCGGTTACTAGGGGGTTGTTATGGTGCCATACAAGCAGGAAGGACAATACAGGACCGAATATTTGTTCCCCGTTGAGAGTCCGCGGTTGCTAGGGGCGGTTGCTATGGTGCAGGGCGGGTAAATAAAACAATTTGATACCACGTTAAGAAAGGGAACCAGTGGTCGACGCATAATATATGCCGTTTTAAAAACTTTCGATACTTACAGTGACACGAATACCAGAACATTTTGTTAATTCGGAGAAAGGAAGAAACCACGGAAAGTAGTAGAATTCTTAGTATAGCAGGCATTGTTAATTTTTTTGTTCGATCGTACATAGTTCGCGAGTAGGCGCCCATCAGGGATGCAGAGTAGGGACAGTCATTTAGATGTCAGTTGGATTTAGGTGATAAGAGGAAAACGCCGTGGATTTTCAAGAAAGAAGCAGAGGTACCAGGTCCCAGGCTAGAAGAACGAAGAAGTCGCGCGGAGGTCCATCTGGACTGGTTTCTCCGGGGCGACATCCGACATCGCCAAGAAAGCTCAGGGTACCTTTTTGTTAAAATCAGAGGTCATGACTATAAAACAAAATTCAGGCAAAATCAAATAAAATGTTCAAAATAACGTTTATCGAATAAATTAACTTTTTATTTGAAAAAATTAAATCATTGGTTATCATTGTGCAACCTGACACGTAATTCAGAGCCACAGTATCAGAAAACTTTCAGATTTCGCGCTACTCTGTATGGAGGGTGGATCGAGCGCCAACTGGAAGAGCACGGTAAGCGGATTGCTACTTAAAACCGAACCCAAACGATTGATCCAGCACGGCAACATACGATTAATTAATGTAAAGTTATTTATACTTGGAATTGTTTCCTGGCGCCCAATTCTCATGGCAGTTGGTTAGTTAGTTTAAAAAACATTACAATATAGAAAGCGTAAATATAAGATTGACGAATCTAAGACTTCTAAGCGTGTCGTCACAAAAATGAATACTAGCAAGAAAGGCTGAAATACACACATCGTCATAAAAAAAGCTGCACCTCGAAGGACCCTACTGATCCGCTGCAAACTTGGTGGGTATTTTGTACACCATTCGCTAAGCCAATGGTGTACTTCGTTTTCACGGTCGACTGCACACTTGGCGGTCGAAGGTAAGGGCGTGACGTTGTGCCCACCGGCAGAGAAAAGAGGTTCTCAATCGCCCGCGCCGGCCATTGCGACATCGGGTAACGTTGCCAGAGAGTCATCTGTACACCATGCCTAAGCGACGCGTTCGACAGCCGGCTGTCCAGATAGAAACTTTAAGAGGGACCGCATCGTGGGTCTGCGGGAGGCTGGTTGGTCCTGTCGCCGTATTGCGCGCCACACCGGCCGTACGGACACCAGCATCGCCCGCTATTGGGGGCAAAGGACTGAGGAAGGCACGCACACACGGCCTGCAGGACGTCCACCACGCACCACGAGGAGGGAGGATCGACGGATGGTCCGCCACGGGCGACGAGATCCAACGGCAACGATAGGCACTTCAGCGGTGATTCAGCGGGCTGTGCAGCCTGCACTGTCACATCATTTAAGTGCCAGTACCACTGGCAGGCGGTTGCACAACGCAGCGCTCGCCGTACGCTGACCGTTACGATGCCTGCCCCTCACACCCCAGCTACGTCGCTACAGACTCGCTTGGTGTCGGGAACGACGGACCTGGGCTATGCAGACTTTCAGTGGGTCATCATCCGCGGCGAGACCCACTTCTGTCGTAATGGCGTCGACCACTGGGTTCGATGTCGGAAGGCGGAGTGGGGAGCGCCACGACGAGCTGTTTGTGGTATTCCAACACACGTCCCGCCAGCCTGGTGTAATGGTGTGGGGCGATATCCTATGGTGCCCGTTCACCGTTAGTGTTCCTCAGGGGCACCGTGACAAGCCGCACGGTACGTTCAGGAGAACCTTCAACTGGTGGCCCTGCCGTTCGTGAACGCCCACGCCCAAGCCCTATTTCAACAGGAAAACGCGCATCCGCCTATCACAGCCATCTCCCTAGCATGCCTTGCAGCCGTGAATACTCTGCCATGGCCAGCCACATTGCCAGGCCTTTCCTCGATCGAGAATGTTGGAGGTGCTCCGGAACGTACGAACAGGACCCCACCTCTCCCACTGCAAGAACTGCGCGCTCAGATGCAGGCTGTATGGCATGCACAGGACTAGCACAGGACTATTAGAGACCTGTACAACTCTATGCCATGATGTCTGGACGCGTGTGTTTGCCAATATGGCGACCCCTCGCCAAAATAAAAATGTGCAATCTGTGGGCCTGTAGTGCAGTTAACATTGGTCCTACAAAAGTGAAAATTTAATAATTTTGTATGCGTGGTGCCCTCTACCTGCCTGCCAACAATGATCGCAATCTGCCTCGTCCTTCTGGGTACAGCTATTTTATGACGATGAGTGTATTTAGGTGGCTTTGGTAGTATTGAAGGGCCGAACCTAAAATTTAATTGAATGTCCAAGAATGTCTCAACTTGTAGATTATGGTGTGAAAAACGTTTATTTGAGGACTTTGCCCTCAAAATTTTAGTTTTTAAGGCCCAATAACGCTTTGTTTAGGAGTTATTTGGCGATATAGATTCGAAAACTTTGGCATGTATTGCTGGTTGGATTTGCCATAATTTAGATGCATTTTTTTAAAACAAATCCTTCATATTATTAAAGTCAAAGGACAATACATCATGTATCCGTGAAATCCTATTTCTTTAGAGACTTCATTTATAAAGATTGTTTGCGTGTGAGAGCCACGATTTTGATAAATGAACACTGATTTGTAAATAAGTAGACAATGGAATGGTAAAGTTATTAAATTAATAAAGAGAGGCTTACAAGAATCACGCGGGTTTGCTTATTATATGTACAATTCATTTTAGTAATCTAAAAGTCTGGGAGATATAAGAAGTATTTCCCCAGAATATTATGCCATATTTCAGGCTAGAATGGACATTCGTGAAATATACACAACAAGGAATATGAAAGCTGACTGAATTTGAAAGAATTCTGAAGGCGTAGCATACCATAATATTGTGCACAATTCATTTGAAAGGACGTTCCATTTGATGTTTGACTGGATTGAGAGACCTAAAAACTTTGTTACCTTAACATCAATTTCACGCCATTAATTTTCAATGAAGTACAAAATTGCTTATTTGAAATGGAAAACTGCATTGAAAGCATTTTTTTCACTTATTATTAATTTGTTATGACGGAACCAATTTGTACTCTTTACAGTTTCTTTATTGCAAGTACTCGTATCATCCGCAAAGATAACTGTTCTTCCTTTTCAAATTTGGAATAGTTTTCGAAAAAATGTTTTTTATAAAAAGCATTAAATTAAACCCCAAATTACGTAAAAGTGACACGTTTTTTCAAAGAATTTTGCACGACCCTTAATTAAGAGCTTATCTAGCACAGGCTTTGTTTGAAATCAAAAATATCTCTCTTCAATTTTGTTATTTTGAAATGTTACATTTTTGTACTTTGGAAAATACAGAGTGTACACCGGAAATGAGACCATCACCACTTTTTCCCCGTCTTTTGACACATACGGGGAGAAAAATTAAAGGAAACGTTTGGAGTCTTGTTGTGAAAAAAAGTTTCAAAAAATAACTACTGGTGCTACAGAATGGCACAGACTTTCCTGTATTAGTTTTCTTTTTCTTTTGGTCTCGGGTAGTTATTCGGACTTGCCACATTCTCGCAAGCTGCCATTTATCGCCGTCCAAAGTACATTTCTTTGACATTTTATTATTTTATCGGTTTCTAATAGTAGAACAGAAATATTATTTTATGAATATTAAAGAAAAATAAAATATCGTCCTAAATTACAATTTTTTTTGAAAAATTTGGAGCCTTATTTAAGAAAATTAGGTTTAAGCGTTACTGTAAAATGCGAAATTTGAAGCTCTTTCTCACAGACAATTTTTGAGTTTTTGAAAAACTTCATATCCAATTATTTGAAGCACTCTATCTCACAAACAACAGCGTTCTTGAATTGCGGGAATTGTGCATATTTCGGTGTGAGATATCTTTCAAAAATGTTAGACTTATGTATATTTTTAAAAAAGCAACAAATCGAACTTTACGTCATTTTAAAGATTGCAATAGCGCTATCCGTTTGAAACGCTTGAAGAAAAATTTGGAATAATTGATGAGGAAATGGCGTTTCAGTGTTTCTGATAATGAGGTTTGTCGGGCTGGTTTTCTCAGAAAACGGTTGAGGTTTCGATTGATTGATTGTTTGTGATTCCTGGCGCGTCAACTACTAAGGTCATTAGTTCCGTAAGCTTAGTGCGTGTTTCCCCCCGGGAGGTGGTAGTGATCTTTCCCCCGCTGGATGGCGAGATCCGGCGCCGATCACCCGTCGACTAGCGGGGTTTTCCCGATGAACCAGGTATCTGCCATCAGCGGGCTACCGCTCCACCGGGACAAGATTTAAGCTTCCGACTGTCTCCCGGCATGTGTGGTAGTGTAGTGCATGTTAGAGGGTGTGTGATGATAGGAAGTGAAGAGGTGAGGATAGGACAAGGAAGAGGAAGGAAAGATTGCGCGCGGTCCGTGGCCCGTTTGTTTGGGTACTGCTCCGGCATTCGCCTGTTGATCGGAGAAACCATGGAAAACTACTGATCAGAGCAGTCGGCTGCTAGAATTCTCCTCCAGACAGTGACTGAATTCGACCTAGCTGAAAAGCTGAAAAAAAATCCTACATATGGTTTAGGCGCTAGTGGTGTTCACACACGGACGGATGGACGCATGAACGGGCGGACAGAGGACGTTTTGCCATCAATTAGTTTTTCAGTATCAAGGACTTACAAAAAAGGGGTTCTGGCTACACCACATGTGAGGGAATATTTTTCTTAATTTAGCAATTGCATTTATCCACGTTTTCGTTATCAGGGCTTGGCATTGAATTTTTGTCCTCCGAAAATTCGCGCAGAATTACATAACTTTCCCTGTTTTTGTCCTAAACTGGCAGTGTGTTTATTATGCGTCTAATATATTATTCAATTTAACCTCAAAATTTATGTCAGGAGCTAAGGTCAAGCGACTACTCACAAAATTCGATTTCAAGTGTATATCTAGAATCTCGATTTGATTCTAACATACATTCAGTGCTACACGGAATCCAAGTGAAATGATGAAGAGCTGAACATAAAATTTCAGATAAGGCGTACTTCTTCCCCGTGAAAATGTGGCATCTGATTTCCCGAATTCTCTTCCTAGAGAGTTGGATGCGCCTGCTAATCTCTTCGTATAATCTTCTTGCTCGCGCAGCACAGTCTGCTGTAAATTACGCTAGGTGGAACTTCGTATTTCTGAGACATTACCTTGCATTAACAATGGATATAATTTTTACTTTCCCGTATATATACGTATGAAATAATAATACACGTAGAGTAATATACATAGTACAGGGTAAATTATGTAATGCTGCGGAAAATCGATTCCGAAATTTTAACGAAAATATATGTTTTGGGGTCTCCTGATACCGAAAAAGAGATTTTTTTTTCAAAACCTCCGTCCGTCCGTCTGTCTGGTGTACTTGTATGTGAACAACACTAGGGCCTAAACTATGCTTACGATTTTTTCCAAACTGAATGAATCCCTGTCGGTCTGACCTCAGTCAAAGCTCTGCGATTTTGAAAAATATTCCTTAATTTTTGGGGGTACTTTACATGAAGCCCCCATACATTTTCAATTTTTTTCAAAAACCACTTCAATTTTTTCTTTAAATGTTTGGTAAGGAGTGCTAATTGTACTCAATGAGATGTCATGAACATCACTTTTCCGTATTCTTTTGTTTTTCAAAAATTACAAAACTTTGACTGGTCTGTCAAGCCGTTAATATTTACATTAGTGGACATTTGTTTAAAATATTTTATTAATGAGTATACGTGCTTTCAATAATGTCCAGTAGATTTTCTCGGAAGCTCAACCGTTTTCTGTGAAAATATGGTAAAAATTCTGCGTTTTTAGAAAAGTTAAAACGCCATTTTCTAAAAAACGGTACTAAACTTTTTCTTCAAAATATTTCTTACGGATATTGCTAATTGTATTGTTTAATATTACATAAAATTAATTTTGGTGTATTCTTTTGTTTTTTCAAAAATTACACAAATGTATTTTTTTTTCTTAAATTCTCTTACTGTTAATATGCATATTTCCAGCAATTTGTAAACACTATTGCACTCGTAAGTTTAAGAGCTTCAAATTACTTCTAATGAAGATTTACGAAAACTTAAATATTTTAAGTGAAAAACAGCTCGAATTTCGCACATACAGCTGCGCTTAAAAGCAATTTCCTTAAAAACGGCTCCAATTTTTTTATGAAAAGTCCCATAAAGGCAAGATTTTACTCTTCTTTAATTTTCTTAAAGTAATATTTCGATTCTACCGTTAGGTCACCGAAAAATTCAGATAATTCCAAAAAAAATCTAGTTTGTCGGTGATAGATGGCAGCTGGCAAGTAGACACAGACGTGGCGAGACCAAAGAGCTAGACCAGACCAGAGAAATTATAACACTAACTAGTACTAAAAGGTCTGTACCATTCTGTAGCACCACCAATTACGAACTACATTGGTGCCTGAGGTAGCCTGTAGGTAAGTAGAATGTTTGACGTTAAAAACCCTACGATCCTGTTTATCCGCTTTCTTTTGGCGAAAGATTTTAGGAGTTGGCGATTGCGCGCATGCGCATAGCGGCTCTGCCACCCCAGACACCTCTGTGTGTACTCGCCGTTCGCGAAATCTCTCGAAATCGTTTATCAAAACAAAGCATGTTAAAAAAGGCTTAGAACTTTCGGCCTACACTACATGTAGGGGACTTTCCTATGCTTCTTCTGATCCAGGTTTTTCATTTTCGCATTCTTTCTAGAGCTCGTTTTCCTCACACAAAATTTTGCATTTTAATAATCCACTCTTCAAGGGTGCTTCTAGCCATCTGACGGTGCGATCTCGCTTTCCGGTGCCATTCACCGAGCCGGTTATCTGCACTCGCGCGCCTTGCGAGACTGAGTCGGGTCGAGCGGGATCGGATCGGGTCGGGTCGGGTTGGGTCGAGTCTGGCCAAGCCGAGCTAAGGTTTGCGGGGCGTTGCATGACGGATGCACCTGCCCGCCTGCCCCCATTCTATTTTTGCGGAGGCGCTCGCCGAAGGTCCCCTTAATTGGTGTTAAAACGGTTTGCGAAACGCGCGGGGGTCCTTGCTTCCCCACGAGCAGCCGCGCGCGGGCGCAGCTTTTAGAAGCAAAAATAGAATGGTTTATGAAGATTTTCGTCTTCATTCTATTAATAAATGTACTTGCGAATTAATGCAAGAATGATCATTTACAGATCTAACTAATATAATTAGACGCATGAGATGGGAGCTTCTAATTTAGACAATGATACTTAATACACACATATTTGCAAGTATTTATAATAGGTATTTTCGACTTCATTATCTGCATTTCTCTTCTAGTCATTTATGTAAAAAAACCATAGTAGTCCAAAACAAAATGGAAAAAAATAATTGAAAATAATGCGGTGAATCTGTTAAAGTATTACATAATTGTGCGAGAATTGTGTTTCTGCAATATTAAGTTATTAAAAATGAGGTTTATTAATGGGCTTAATAATGAGGTTTAATGCAAAGATTGTTCTATTACATAATCAGCCAGTTTAATTAGGCAGAAAATTATAATGAATATTACAAACTGGGTCTGACTGCAATTGATTTCATTATTTTTAACACAAAAATATCGGCTGGGATAGTCTGTGGAGTTGCGAATTCTCAACTCAGGCTTTGTTGGCAGTTTTTTAGATTCGAGTCCCGTTGATAGCAGAAGTCTCGACATCTGTGAATACCTATTTGAAAATATATCACTGTCTAGATGGGAGTTGTGGAGGTCATCTGCTGTAATGATCCCTCATTTTCTAATGAATAATTCCTCATTGATTCAAGAAAATATCCGAGAAACGTCGGATATACCAGAAACATGAACTATACCGATCGCTATAATTCTCCTCCAGACCACATCTGAGTTCGACCTCGCTATACAGCAGTTGCCAAAACTCCTACTACCTTCGGGGCTCGAACACTTCGACCTCCCGGTCAGAGGCACTGCAAGGACATCAGTTGAATCCTTGAGCCACATGCTGCGAAAACCATTGCGACCACCATTGTTACCATGTTTCTGCATATATCCGCCGAACATCCAGTAATATTTTGAACTGCAATTACTCAAATTGCAATGTCATTATTGGAATAAATTAAAAAGTATTTAGTGAGGAATACTGTAGGCATTAATAAATATTCAATGCATTTATTAACAAATTCAATTCCAAACATTTTTTCAACCTTTTAAGCTATTCTGTGTTTAATATTTTGCTGCCATGTAAGTCTTTTATCGAAAATAACTCCAAGATATTTGACAGTTTTGTTGGAGATTTGAATTGGAATGCGGAATTTGAAAATTAACCCTGGGAGCCAAACGGTATCGAAAGATTTTGCTACATCTACAAAAACTGCTGCGGTATGTTTGTTGTCATGGAATCCTTCGATGAAATCTTCAGTTAGACGTGAGATTTGATGATACGTAGACAAAAGTGATTAGAATCCAACCTGATGAGGTGGTATGGCCTTGATTAAGCTGTGGAAAGAATTTACCCTAGAGAATACACATTTTTGAAATAGCTTTCCCATTGTGGGTAGCATGTTAAGCGGGCGATAACTAGTTACATCACTTTGTGCTTTCCCAGGCTTTAGAATGTGAATAATGTGGGCATGTTTCCATTTATCAGGGAAGTATATTGTCTCAAGCCGGCATTAAATATTGCTGTAATTTGTACAATTATTTTTAAGGGAAGAAGTTTTAATAAATTTTGACATTAGAACATGGCTATTTGATAATTTCGGATGGTGCAATAAATTGATGGCATCCAGGAACATTTACTTCTGGTCGTGCAATTACTTCTTGAATATGATTATTGTGTTGTCAGTTTTGAGAAGGGTAGGAAGTAAAGGTTGATGCAAAGTAATTACCAACGTATCGCATTTATCAGAAGGAGATGTTTCTCGAGTTGGAATAAGAAGGGTGGGTAGATTGATAGGTTTGCGCAAAAGACGTCGGGTTATGTTCCACAGTGTATGATCAGATGGGTTTGCCATTTGAGTTTAGAGACGAATCTTTTGCGCGCGGACGAAGGACAAAAGTTGTCTCACAATTTTAGTTAGAAGATTTAAATAAGATTTTAGAAGAGAAGATCAATGTCTCAACCGGTGAATTCGAATATATCGTTTATAATCAATCCGTTTCTTCACAACAGGTGGTATTGCTGGAAGCGAAGTGCGTTGATGGGCTGTGGGGGCAGTTGTCTAGGGCATCTAAAATGGTACAAGTGAGTCAATGACGCTGTCGACTTCCTGCGTATTACGGAGTAATGCAGTGGAGGTAGAAGATGATGCGTAACTCCCATCCGGTAATATGGCCAGTTCACATTACGTAAATGACACGGTTGAGCGAGGTGAATTTCTTTTGCGGTTGTGCCGAGAGAGAATGACGGGGTGATGATCGAATTGCAGGGTGATGAATCTCGACTTGAATGTTGCAACTAATGTTAGAAACCTCGAAATCTGGAATACTAGCTTGCACTGACGCGCAGTAAGGATAGTAGCTGGGCGCATCAGGAGCATGCAGTGCCAGATTTAATCTTTGTGTATCCGCTAGAAACATTACCAGCAAGCGAATTTAGTCTACTTCCCCATTCAATGTGTTAAGCATTCCAATCGCCGATTACTAATGTGGATTGGCAGGAGGAAAAAATATCACCTGATCTGTTTGGATTATTAGGGGGGTTACAAATTGAAGTGATTATTAGAGTAGATTGACATTTCTGTTGAATTGCTACACTAACTTTTCAAAAGTATTATTAATATTTAAAGGTAGCTGGTGGTGTGTTAATGAATTTTTTCAAAGATGGCAAAATCACAGCTGCACCGATTTCTAGGTCGGTCGTAGCGATATAGAATATAGCCGGGAATATAAATTTTAATCGAAGGGCAATGACGGGTTTCCTGAGTGCAAGCTACTTGTATTTTATTATTACAATTTTATATTTGGTTTGACAATGACGACTGTGTAATTCTACAATGGGGAGAATATGGTTGATGTGGCATTGTGATAGTGATGGAGGGGAAAGGGTGAAAATAGGCTACAGGAGGAGCTCTTGAAAGGGTTAATGAACGTGGATAATGGCGCATCGCTTGTTATGGGACTTATTGACAGGTGGGGTAGCGAGTTGGAAGTGATTTCCTAAGAAGGATATTTTGATCAATTTCACAGCTCCTCGTCGCGACCAGAGACAAACTGTCGATGAACCTTTCCGCCGAATGGTATCATTTGGTATCAGTACGAAAACATTCCAGCCGTGGAATGCAGCCGTGCACATTTGCCGCGACGAGGAGGGTTCCCACAGCTCTTTTTTGTGTGTCCGAATAACTGACAATCTTGATATGTCTGTCCCACGTCTATGACGACGCTCTGCATCCGTGATTATAGCATTGGACGTGTGGAATTGAATTGAATTGAATTGCCTTATTTTACGTGGCGAAGACTCAGGCCATGAGGCCTGCTCTTCCGTCTGACCACGCAAATTTCGCTACGCTCCTTTCACCTAGCGGAGAAAGAAGGTATTATCTCGGGCGACGAAACAGGCGATTTCAATTTAGCTCAGAGGCGTCATTTAGGCTTGAGGATCTTTTACATGCAAGTAAATCTACTAACATGGGCCAGCCGGCTTTACTTCCCCTCCGCGGAAGGCGTACGAAGGATTTTTTCGCCCTTAAAAATCCACGGCTGCGATCGGGTTTGAACCCGCGAACTTGGTATGACAGTCCGGCACGCTAACCGTCACACCATCGAATCCGCGAATTAAATAGTTCATTTAGTTCCTATTTATTCTAAGCACCTTTGACACTGTATTGGTCATTTGGGTTTTCTTCTTTTTTCGGCGATAACTCTGTGGTTGCAAATTGAGTTTATAGTTAATATTGATTCAATGGGTTCTGCGCCACTAAATTCAGTTGCTACTACTGGGATTGGTTTATTGTCCTTATTTAACCTTCTGATTTTTATTATTGAAGGGTGTTGCGATTTTAAATCTTCTTCGTCTTATATCGTCTTCAGAAATTGATGTTTGCAGATTTTTGAAAACAACTGAGTATTTATTATTAGCGGGATCTTTATACGTGTGGAAACTTCTTTGTGAATGTATTAAGTATTTTACAATGTTCCTATAGTCTGTTGCTGAACTTGAATTTATTTTAATTTTATTGTTTTTAACATCGGTAACGAAATTTTTGGTAACTTTGGTTTTGAGCTCATTTATGAAATTGCTGATGTCAGGAATGTTAGCTACATAAATGGGTGGGATTCTGTTAGCTGGAATTATCTGGTCGTTGCACTTTTCTTTGAGATATGGAAATCTGTGGCTTGCAGGGCCTTCACCAACTTCACCAAGTTCGCCGAACACGTTTCCAGTGGGTACATTATATTCGTAATCAGTGGATGATTTGGAATTTTCACCCGCTCTTTCACTTGAACGATTGATTTTCTTGTTTTTGGTTTCATTTTCACTGTCACTAACACTCAGTGACCTTGTGTTTTGTTGATGTGGGGCAGGAGCTGGCGGTGGAGTCCCGTAGAACGAGTTGTGCTGAGTCAAGGTTGGGTTGACGATGCCCTCGTCATTGGGTAGAGCTGGTGAAGGCTCTGTTGGCTGGTGTCCATATCTACGCTGGTTTCCAAGGACGGTCAGCTCTGGATGCCCTTCTTCGGTTGATGTCTGCATTGTGCAAGGGTGTATAGGGCTTGGCTAATTGCCTGCCCTGTGGATGAGTCTATGGCATATGCCATAAAAGCTTAGCACTGTTTGAATAGAAACACTAGGTGTAATATCAGTTATAACACTTGGTGTAAAGCTGTAGCACGTTGTCGGTTACGCGGAGCGCTAGAGAGCAGGTCCGCACCGCTCGGCGTCTCGTGCTGGAATGATGATGTGTCTAGTAATAAAACACTGATTAAAATTCACTTCGGCACTGGTATATTTAAACACGTCACTTGCTTTCTGAACGGCCGTGTCACGGCCCCGCTAGTGTCTTTCTTATCACTGTTAATAGTGGAAGTACTGAGGAGTGATAAGCAGCGGGCGAGGTGGACACCGTTCGGTAGCCGAGCGCTGAATGCCAATGAAACTTTTGGAACTACACTCGATTTAATTCATTGTGAACAAAAATTTTTAAAACTAGAACTGATTGACGCCGGTTAAATTATTTAGTGAATGTTCCTTTTTTGATAATGGAGAACAGAGCCTGAGACTGAATGCAGTGATGCAAAATGATGAAGTAATAAATGTTTGCTATAGTATTGCTTAGTCACGTGGATAAATGTAATTATTTTAATGAATAACGTACAAAATAATGTAATTAAATAATGTTAACGGATTTAATGATAGCATCAATGAAATATGCTGATACACTTCCACAACTCTTGGCGTGAAGGGCAAACCATCGCGAATGCCGCAACCGATTTTATTATACACACAGCTATCAAGTCAGTTGTATAACTCAATAAAAAACGATTGAGGAATATCAGTTTTGAAGAAAATCGGCTGAACGGTTTAGGAGCTAGCGTTGACCACAGACGAACAGACAGACAAACAGACAGACAAACAGACAGACAGACAAACATACAGACAGACAAACATACAGACAGACAAACAGACAAACAGGCAGACAGACAGACAGACAAACAGACAGACAGACAAACAGACAGACAAACAGACAGACAAACAGACAGACAAACAGACAGACGGACGGACGTTTTGCCGTCAGTCGATTTTACAGTATCAAGAAGCAACAAAACATGGATTGTGACTACACCACAAGGTAGAGGATTTTTTCCCCTAAATTTAGCAACAGATTTTATCAAAATTTTCCTCACCAGACTCCAGCTGTGAGAGTTTTTCTGGCGAAAATTAGCCATTTTCCGACGCATAACTTTCTCTTCTTACGAATATTCGTAAGGCGAGAAAATAAAAACAATGATACCTATAACGATTACGATAATGATATAATGATAACGACAATCGTCCCCCGTAACATACCAACACAACTCCAGTCATCATTTTTGGTAAAATTCATTGCATATTGTAGAACACTTCGGGCGAAAACTAATTTTCTCAAGCGAATATCAACACAAATTCGACAATTAATTACGTATTTTACCTTCAAATATACAAGTTAAAAATAGCACCCAGCGGCGGCGGCGGGAGTGACGGATTCAGCTCAGCCATCGCGGTGCTGTTGTGTTGCGTTGTTGCCAGCGCGGTGTTGTAAAAGCAACAATAGGCGATTTGTTTGGTTTATAATCATGGTGAAATTTTCTTGTGAATTCTTGCCAAAATTGCTCATTTCTACCTATATTCAGAATTCCTTCTTAATTATGAGTTAGGGTAGCGAATCCAGAATGAAGAAAAAGCACATAGAATACTAATTTCCTATAGGTCTAGTACGTTACACACAGAATTAACAGCAAAACTAGTGATGCTACAGAATGGCACAGACTTTCCCGTATTAGTTTTCTATTTACTTGGGTCTTTGCTAACTATTCCGAATTACCACATACTCTTTCTTGCCAGCTACCATCTATTATCGCCAAAGTATATTTTTTTGACATTTTCTGAAGTTTTCTGTTTCCTATTGGTAGAACGAAAATATTAATTTTAGAATATTAAAGAACACTAAAACCTAGTCATAAATGGCATTTTTCTTTTAAAAAATTATGTGCCGTTTTAAAGAAAATTGCGTTTTAGTGCTACTAAAACTGCGAAATGTGAAGCTCATTTTCACAAAAAATTTTTGAGTTTTCAAAATACATTATTTGAAGTTATTTGAAGCACATATACTCCCAAATATAATAATGTTTACAAATTGCTGCTAATGTGAATATTAAAAATGTGAGAGATCCTTTAAAAAAATTACATATATGTAATTTTTGAAAAAACAAAAAAAACTCAAAATAAACTTCACGTCATATTAAAGAGTGCCATTAGCACTATCCGATCGAAACGTTTGAAGAGTTTTTTAGCCATTTATGAGAAAATGGCGTTTGAACGTTTCTAAAAACGCGGAAATGTCAGCTAGTTTTCCCATAAAACGGTTGTGTTTTCAATAAACTTAACTTGACATTATTTAAAGCACATGTACTCATAAATATAATAATGCGAGCCGCTAGAGTAAATATTAACAACGTGAGAAACAATTTAAAAAATTACATTTTTTCAATTTTTGAAAAAACAAAAGAATACAGCAATATGGGGTTTATGTCATCTCATAGGGTACATTTAGCACTATCTCTACCAAAAGTTTAAAGAAAAAAATTGGAGCCGTTTTTGAGAAAATCTTGTTTTTGTAATTTTTTAAAATTGCACATATTGCACACAATATTGCGTGGAAACTACTAAAATTTTCAGAACAATGTACATGACCTGAAACAAAGAACACATTTTATTTGAAGGAAAAATCTCTATCTTCAATTTCGTAGTTGGAGAAAGACGCCGAAAAAAATTCAAACTTTCACAATTTTCGAAAATTCAGAGTTATCCGTGAAAATCGAACCTATGCCATGTTAATATTTTACTCTATTCATACAAGAAATTTAAAGAAAACATTTGGAGCCGTTTTTGAGAAAATTTTGAAAATGTCCGGGGGGCTTCATATAAAGTACCCCCAAATTTAACAGAATCTTTTTCAAAATCTCAAATCTTCGTCTATAACGAGATCGACCGGAGAATATCCATTTTGGAAGAAATCGTACGTATGATTTAGGCGCTAGCAGTGTTCACAGACGGGCGGACAGACGGACGTTTTCCTTTCAATTGGTTTTTCGATATCAATGACCCACAAAAGAGGGTTTCTGGCTACACCACTTTGTGGGGGATTTTTTTCTTAATTTATCAACTGGTTTATCCACTTTCGTTATCACGGCCCGGCAATGAATTTTTTTCCGCCGAAAATTGGCCATTTTTTTCGCGCAGCATTACATAACTTCCCCTATACTACGTATATCACTCCGTGTATACACGTACGTATACAGGAAAGTAAAAAAACGTCCAAAAAAACATTATCATTTTAATACACCTAGTCCCTCTGTAACGCAGCCATAACGAGCGCTTAAACGCCCCGAATAGTTATCGCTTGCGACAATCTTCTGCTCAATTTAGAAGTAAAAATAAAGTGTATGACAGTAAAAACAATTTGTGTGCATTAATGTGTGTCATATTAAAAATGTATTACAATTAACGTAAGTATTAATTGACAATGCTCGTATTATCTTATTCTTGGGGAATGCTGTCTACACTTAACAATAATTTTGAGGGCAAATGTTGAACAAAGGAAGGAAGAGATCGTGAGGTATACGCGTGAGTGAGAAGAATGCACAGCGTAAGGTATACGACAATTGTGAAAACTGTCCAGCCTAAAAGTTAAACGGTTATCTCTTAGGAATTGGCACACATGGCTTTACTTTTGTGGAATTGAGTACGGTGTTGCTTTACGTATTTGATGGATTATGATTTGATTTGTAGTAGAGTGTGACTAATAAATGTATCCCACCGCGCGGACAGGAAAGGACGGCATTCTCATACATTCACATGCAATTTTTCAAAAGCAAAGGAAATGAGTTTGAGAGTAGGAGGCAACGTATGGAATGCGGCGTTGGAACAAAAGTGGAAACGCAGCTTGCGTAAATAGAAACGCGATCGCAACACAGGACAGGTAAAATGCGTCACGTGCGTTGCAATGATGTGGGTTGCGTATGCCTGTGAAATGTAGAGTGCGTGGCGGGCACACAACGGCGAAGCGGCGGCAGGCGGGAAGAAGCGGTAGCGAGGCATCGCGGAGAGAGAGGAGGGGTGACGCGACGCGGAGCGCGGTGGGGCGATGCGAGGGGGGAGGGCGGGCGAAGCGGCGTGAGGTAGAGAAAGGCGGGGACGAGGCGAGGCGATGAGAAGCGAGGCGTGGCATGGTGGAGCGGGACGCGACGGGACGCGACGGGACGCGACGGGACGCGACGGGACGCGACGAGACGCGACGAGACGCGACGGGACGCGACGGGACGCGACGGGACGCGACGGGACGCGACGCGACGGGACGCGACGGGACGCGACGGGACGCGACGCGACGGGACGCGACGGGACGCGACGGGACGCGACGGGACGCGACGGGACGCGACGGGACGCGACGGGACGCGACGGGACGCGACGGGACGCGACGGGACGCGACGGGACGCGACGGGACGCGACGGGACGCGACGGGACGCGACGGGACGCGACGGGACGCGACGGGACGCGACGGGACGCGACGGGACGCGACGGGACGCGACGGGACGCGACGGGACGCGACGGGACGCGACGGGACGCGACGGGACGCGACGGGACGCGACGGGACGCGACGCGACGGGACGCGACGGGACGCGACGGGACGCGACGGGACGCGACGGGACGCGACGGGACGCGACGGGACGCGACGGGATGGGACGGGATGGGGCGGGGTGGGGTGGGCGGGGCACGGCCGAGCGCTGAAGGGGGCGGAGTGTGGTGGAGCAAGAACGGACGAGGCGGGGAGGGGTGACGACTAATGTGGTGACGCAGGGAGGTAGGGTAAGGGCGGGGAGGTATGAAGAGTGACGGAGAAAGGGCGGGGGGCGTGGCGAGTCGAGATGGGGTGAGGCGAGGAGAGGTGACCCAAAAGCGTGGTGGGGAGAGGCGTGATAGGATGAAGCAAGGGGTGGGGCGGGATGTTGCGGGGAGAGGCGTGGCGTGTCGAGACGGGGCGACCCAAAGCGTGGTGGGGAGAGACGAGTTGGGACGATGAAGGGTGTGGCGGGGAGAGGCGGGGCGGGGCGGGGAGAGGCGTGGTCGCGGGGCACGGGAGGCGTGGCTTTGGGCGCGGGGCGTGGCTGGACGCAGTGCGTGGGTGAGCCGCTGAGCGTCCATGGAGGGGGCTGAAATGCCAGGTGTCGACGACCCGGCCCTGCGCCGCACCGCGCCGCGCAGCGCCGCGCAGCGCCGCGCCGTGCCCTACACCGCTCCGCGCGCCAGGTGCCCGGCGTCTGGGCGTGCGACCGAGCAGCTGCTTTGTGCCCACGTGTCACGTGCGACTGACGTCTCCCGTGAACTGAGTACGAGAACACATCACGTATGAGGAATTGCGGATTGATGCAATAGAATGTTTGCATTTTTCTGTAAAAAGGTTTAAAGTTGTTTCATTGTTTTTTTATTTCTCTAGTCATCCTGCAAATCTAAGAAAACCATTGAACCTTTCACGCGGACAAGGCTGATTAGTTTTCCGACAATTTACTCGTATCTGGAGATTAGTGATTAGTAATAAATTACAACATTCAGTAAAATATTAATAAATGTTTAAAACACAAATGATGACTAAATGTAGTATTTTTCCACATTACAGACCAGCAGTACGTGCGTTTCATTATATTTTTTGTCAATTTGCCTGACAAAATTATATGTATTTCTAAATTCCACTTGATAGTAATGAAAAAGAATACCATTAAAACTCGTTTGAATCCCAGATCATATTGTCGGGGAAGATGTGTTCTGAATTTTGCAATGAAAGTTGAAAAATTTGAGATTCTGTACGAGCGAAGATTATCTAGTACATGATAAACATGATGAAGTTCATGAGAAACACTAATACCTCTAACCACAGCATTTAAGTTGAACATCGACAAGTATTGAGATGGCTTATAGTCAAAGTCTTCAAATCAGCACACTCAAGTCAAAATATTCACCAAGGAACGTTCTGTATTATGTCGTCTATCAGGCACGTCTGGAAGAGTTTTCTCCAATTGTGTTATAAAAATGTATATTTTTACCACACAAATTGAAGAAATTATGAAATTTTGTGGATCTAGGAGCTTACAGTGGATAAATAGTGCACGGTTATGGTTAACAAAAATACACTATCTTTCACACGTTCTCAGAGGCTTATCTAGGTATTCAAACGCCCATGGCAAGCATAGCATTTGCGTCCCTCTCAGGATACTTCAAATAAAGTTCTTGTTTTTGTTTTAGAGGGTATAATCTAAAACAAAATCTAGAGAGTTTTAGAGGGTACAATCTAATCTTGTGAGTGGCGCCCATGGCACGTGCCATGTCTGCCATACCGTAGATACGTCACTGCACGCTCTAAATACACATGTTCGAATTCCACACACACCCATACACAAACATTTAAATCGAATGTTGTGCAAACATGGTCGTAGAAGTACTCTAGGTAATACATGATTACATACAGATGTGAAGAGAGGAAACGTCGAAACTTCAGAAATAAGCTCTTAGGTCTAGCGCGCCAGGAAGGTCTCTCCGCAGTGGCACCTTCCTGATGACAGTGTATGCAACAGAAATTATGTTGGTAGCACGAGCGCCTTGAAAACTTCCTTGAAAACCTTCCGGGCAGCGCGCCTATTTTACTCAACAAAAAAAAAGTCGGGCGCGTAGAAACACTGTATGCTGCCTCGAGAAAACACTTCTTTTGCACCCTCAAAACTTCTATTATTTAATTGAAGATGGAAGAATAAAAACTCACAACTATTCATTACATATTTAATGTTAATACTTTTAAAAAAATCACAATATGTAGCTAGTTTTATGTATAGAATAATAAATAACACATTGTTTCAGAAAATCTTATAAAACAAAATATAACAAAGAAAAAGTTAAGTAGAAAATTGTAATTAAATAGACAAATTAATTAAATGAAACAATTACTGTCTTTAAATTTGAGAGAAGTATCAATTGGTTTTCATCAATTAAAAATACATGTAAACGAACAATCTGAATAAGTAAAATGTTCGTTTGGAATACTAAAAATACTTACACGAGTGGGCGCGGTAGGTCATGGAGTGTTGCAGTCAGAATTTAATCTTCCAATCTTCTTTACGACTGATATGGAGAAGCCAATGGAACGGAGATTTTCGCGTTTCGTTTAGAATGTTGTGAAATGAGAATACTGAAGCCCTCTGACATATCAAATAGCCGTACCTCATTTTAGAACAATAAAAGCACAAAGGCAGCACGGAGTGCTGCCGCGCGCCCGCCGGACGGTTAAATTGCGTACTACCCAGCATAATTTTAATAGATTCTGGAAGTCATGGAGCTGGCATTACCAACCTCTGCAATACAATACCATGGGAATACATAGGGGTGGCATTACCAACCTCTGCCATGTTCCGCAAGTGAAGCCGGTCTACCATACTGGTGTGCTCATAACACGCCTCTCAAACACGATAATAAATGGGTAGTGCTCATTTCTCAATGGAATTTAATAATCTTCGGAACATTGAAGAATATAATAACTAAAATAGAGAAGCTTCATTACAAATTGTGGGAGTCACTATAAAGTATTTTCAGTGCGCGAAAACCAAAATAACCTCAACCTTAAACGTCAAGAATACTACATAGCTAAATGTAGTATTCTTCTAAATGCCTTTCTTCTGCCTTTGAGATTTATCAAATGATCTATCACAAAATGAAAATAAGTAAAAACTTAATAATACTGATACTCTCAAGGAACATGTGATGCACAAATTATTACGGAATATTCTTAGAATTAGTGTTGTCACAATGTTCGAGGTCTCGCTACCATATTAACTATATCATTAAAAATAACACAGTGTTTTTACTGTACTGTTACTTTTTTATTCCACCATTTCCTTACATAAACGAGAATTTCTCATATCTGAAGCCACCAAACGTTTATTTTATTTTTGACGTCTTTTACAAAGAAACCTCATACAATTTAGAGTTCATAGATGGGTCAGTAATACAATTGATGTCAACATTGTGCAAAACTTCGGGTTTCTTTGTAGAAGACGTCAAAAATAATAATGTTTGTTGAGGCTGCGAACAATAGCTTTGTTGATGTTTATGGGAAAGCTACTAAGGTTGCACGTGAGCACAGCATTAAAAACTGCGTGCTCTTAATTCAGTCTGAAAATGACAATATTTATGACTGTCAGTACACACGAAAGAATAATTGATTATTGAATAGATTGTCAGATTGTACCTGAGTTTGGGCACCCAGAACGAGATTTTGTTAAAATATATTCTTTGGACACTTCGTCCAAGCGATTAGCGCGCTTTTAGTAACCTCTAGTTCACAGAGAATGCATTTCCAACTTGGCCTTGAAACTGTACAAACTTTCTCGAGTTTAAATCCAATTTTCACGATGCGCTTATGCTTGCTTTCATACTGAGAAGGCGACGACTGGGAAATCACTATTGCATTTTTGAATTTTGTAACAATGATTCGGTCGCCTCTAAGCGGAACCCAGCGCCTTTCTAAGAAATTGCTACCAACGGTCATGTTTGAAAACATGACAGTTGAAAGCTAGTTTCAAAGAACTTGTCTCCCAAAGCACATCGATGAAAGAAATGACTGCTCTTATGTAAGAAATTATCCCGCGAAGGCGCATATTATTCCGTACATACGTGCGTATACGGGAAATTAAAAAAAATACAGGATTTGGGATCATGGGTACTCTTCACTGGCGTATTCACGAAATCACTCAAAATCAAATCCTTTGTAAACAAATTATACTATAATCTCCAAATCTTTCTGCACATACAGTACATACAAGGAACAGACTCTTCCACAATAAATACCCTGTATGAAAGAAAATATCTTATAACTACAACACCTAGGTACTACCTTACAATAAAAAAGTTAATCCTATGCCCTTTCTTAATAGTGGACAGAGATTTTAAGGAGAAATTGTCCTATCTTAATTTTTCTTCTTTCTATACTTACACATTTACATAAAAGAAACAAAAACATTAATTGTACTGTCTTTTTACATGGAACACAATGTTTTTCAAAAGTTATCTTTAGTAAATCCTGTAAACTGCTTACTATCTCTTTCACTTTTATAGAACATTTACAATGGCACTATGTGAAGCAATTCGCTTTACAAATTCATAGTAATTGTTTCTACTTTTTTCTTTTCAAAATAAAGAATGACTTGATTGTATAGATTCAGTACTAATTTCAAAACTTCACAAACACTTAATCCTAGACTGCTCCCCCTTTTTTCTACGACATTAATGCTCTCCTGGGGTATTCTGTAACCCCACGTGTATATGTAATTTTCGTATGCGCTGGTTTTAAATATTATTGAAATGAAAATTATTTTAGGAAGCTTTAACTTTTTACTTTGTGATAGTCAATCCAAAAATGGAAAAAAATAGAGTGTAATATGTAAAAAAAATAAAAGGTATACGAGATTTTAAAAAAAGTTGTATTAGTCATATCAATAGTAAACAATTTTTCCCGAGCTTCACTTAAAGCCTTCACGTTCTTTGCTGGCTCCCCTTTGCTCCAGGAATTCTCAAAACAATATTACGAGAAAGTGTTGTGGTGGATGGCGGTGGGTTACAAGATCACATAAGACTATTCATTCATTTGATCACAGGCACCGGAGTAGTGGGATCATGGTCACCTTCTGATGCACTTTGCTCAGGTACACAATCGTCACCAACCTCTATGCTATCATCTTGATCATCATAATTGCCTTCATTGTTATACAGAGGATCATCTTTATCCAAAATTTAATTTATTTATTTATTTATTTATTTATTTGTCAAAAAACAGTAAAAACTGTATATGACGTGTGGGGAAAGAAATTTATCTGCGCACATTTTTCTTGAGGGCCAGAATTAAAAAAAAAAAAAAAAAAAAAGCAAAAATGAATTTAGAAAATAATTATTTTAGAAAATAAAGATATTTGAAAAATGTTTGTTCCCGAGTTATAGAAAATCAATTTTTAACTGTAAATGAACTACAAGCAAAAGGAGTGCTCAACAAAACGTGCGTACAGTGAAGCTACATTTACGTCCAGAAGCAAAACAAGGGGCCATCTCAGCATTTGCTCAATGTATCAGGGAAACTGGACAAAAACCTGATCGAGATGGGGGTCATTGACCCGGAAGCTGAAGTACATTACTTGTTACAGGCGTATTAAATATTTTTTAAATGTATACAATGCAAACATAAACTAATTCATTATATATCTTTGTTTTGTTACATTAAACATTATTTTTCTTTTCACGATCAGTATAGTCTCTAATTGTATAGAAACAGTTTTGCAGCAGAAAAGATTTTACTTTTAACTTAAATTTGTGTACCGACTTTAATTGTTTTATGTCATCTGGCAATGCGTTGTAAAGTAACGTACATGTATTGTATGTTGATTTCTTGTACTGAGCTGTTGATACTGACACTTGATGCACGTGATTTCTACGGCGTGTGTTGTAATTATAAATATCAATATTGCATGAAAATATGTTCCCTCCGTTAAGTAGGTCATTTTTGACAAATATTACAGATTCGTAAATAAATAGACAAGGCAATGGTAGGATTCCCAGCTCAATGAAAAGAGGCTTGCAGGAATCACGTGGAAGGCATTTTTTCATTATTCGAATAATTTTCTTTTGCAATCTGAAGGTCTGAATACTACAGGATGAGCTTCCCAGAATATTATGCCATATCTCAGGCGGGAATGCACATTTGCAAAATAAACGCAACGAGCTGCATGAAGGCTGACAGAATTTGAAAGAATTCTGAATGCATAGCATAATGAACTTAATTTAGTGTTTAATTCTGTTATATGTACATTCCATTTGAGGTTTGATTGAATTGAAAGACCTAAAAATTTTGTTGCCTCAACATCAGCTAATTGCATATTGTTCATTTTCAATGGAACATGCGATTTCCGATTTGAGATGCAAAAATGCATTGAACAGTTTTTCTTTCGTTAACAATTAATTTGTTATTATTAAACCAATTTGAAACTTCTGAAATTGTACTATTTACTGCTTCTTTTTTGCAAAGAACATTCGTGTCATCAGCAAACAGAACCGTTCTTCCATTTTTAATAGACGAGGGCATATCGTTTACATATAACAGAAAGAGAATAGGACCTAAGATCGAACCTTGCGGGACCCCATGCACAATTGGCAAAGAATTGGAAATATAAGTATGTAATGTCCTTTCCTGCCAGTATGGTATTTCTACTCTTTGAGTCCGATGTTTAAGGTAAGAAGTTATCCAATCTAGGGCAATACCACGAATTCCATACGAAGGTAATTTTGAGAGCAAGATCTTATGGTCAATAACGTCAAAAGCTTTCGACAGATCTAAGAATATTCCAATGGGTACTTCATTTTGGTCTATTGATGAAGCAACATCTTTGAGAAAAGAAAAAATGGCAGTTTCCGTAGATTTTGATTTTCTAAAACCGTGTTGTGAGTCTGAAAACGCTCTGTTTTTCCTGAGAAATGTTTCCATTCGTAAGTAGAAAAGCCTTTCTAATATTTTTGAGAAAACTGACAAAAGAGAAATTGGCCGGTAATTTTGAATATCATTTTTGTTCCCTTTTTTAAAAAGTGGCTTAATTTCTGCTGTTTTGAAAATATCTGGAAATATTCCTGTACATAAAGAAGCATTGAAAATGTGAGTTAACGGATGTATAAAGGCAGGTGCACAAGTTTTTAATAAACAATCCGGAAATTCATCTAAACCAGATGAATATTTATTTTTTAGTTACTGACTATTCTGAGTATTTCGTTGGGAGAAGTTTCGGGAATAAACATCGTATCTGAAATTTTTTGGGAAGTGTAAAATGTTGAATTTTGTGATTTTAGTCCCTTCGTGAGATCAGACGCAATTCTGGAAAAGTGTTTGTTGAAGAGATTGGCAACTTCTTCCGGATTACTCGTTTCTCTTTCATTATCCTTAAAATAACGTTCTCTACAAGGTATCGAGATGATGTGGTTGTATTTTTACGATATCCCACATTGCTTTAGTTTTGTTACTAGCGCTCAAATGTCCTGACTATTTTTCATTATTTTTGCCTGAACTATTACTTTTCTTAAAATTCTTTTATATTCTCGGAAGTATATATGGAAACCGGGTGATACGTTATGATGTTTAGAAATAAAGTAAAGCGTACGTTTGTTTTTACACGATGTTCTAATTCCTTGTGTGATCCAAGTATTACTTTTGCTTGAAATGTTTAATTTTCTCTTTTTAATAGGAAAGCACGCGTTAAAATGAATTGAAAGCTTGGAGAAAAATAAATTACATTTTTCATTTGTGTCAACAGCGTTATAAACTTCGTCCCATGATTCCTTCATCAAGTAGTCCGTAAATAATTTTATATTAACTTTAGTGAATGCTCTGCACATGCGTGTATTATTTATCGTGTCAGTGTTTATGTTCCTAGTAATTGTAAGAATTTGTGCATCGTGGTCACTGTATCCTAGATTATTCGTTATTATTTCATATGTAGTTGTGGTTTTGTTAATTATAATTTGATCTAATGCTTTTTGTGATTTAAGCGTATTCCGTGTAGGTACATTCACTGTAATGTCTAAATTAAAAGAATGAAGTAAATTCAGAAACTTCTCTTTTTCGTGGGATTCGCTCAGAAAATCAATATTGAAATCTCCACATACAACAATGGATTTAAAAGAGAGTTTACTAATTTTGTTCAGAATTATCTCTAGATTTTCCAAGAAAGTGAAATAATCTGAAGCTCGCTTTGTTGGAGGTCTGTAAATGCAAAGTAAGATAATTCTGAGCGTAGTAAGATGTACTACTGTTGTTTCAAAAACTTTTTCAACTGCATATAAATTGAATTCTGACAAGAAGGTAGAATCAATATAATTTCTTATGTAAATACACGAACCTCCGTAAGCAGGGCCCTTATTTGATTCCTTCGCTCTGCAATACGATCCTGCAAGGTAAAAGCTAGGAATTTGGAGTGTGTTTATATCATTTTGAGACAACCAATGTTCTGTAAAGCAAAAAACATCTATTTGTCTTAGATCACATTGTAATGCTGCCTCGATAAATTCAATTTATTTGAAAGAGATTGCACATTATGATGCATTATTCGAATCTTTTGCATGTACCTACACGGATGTTTTTCTGCTGCATCTGACTGTAGTTGCTATTTATTTATTTCATTTTTACCTCGAGTGCGTGGTCGAAGGAAGTATCGTGTCCCAGCAGTGACAAGAGGTGAGGAAGGAGGGGTGACAGATGTAGAGGAATGAATAGTGGGAAAGGTAATACACGGATTAGGTTCAGGGGATAAGGTAATTGGGTCCAAAGGGGTCCCAGGGATGGAAGAGAACTAGGAGATGTGGGTGGGGATGGGTCTTGGGCAGGACACTGCCAAGTTTGTGAAATGATGTGTTTTGCAAGCTCACTACCGAGTGCATGTTTTCCGACAAGGTTCAGGTGAAGACCATGTCGGGTGAAGTGTTTTTCTGAGAGAAAGTTTAGCTCAAACAATTTAACATGTGTGTCTCTCAGATGCAGTTTCAATTGGTTGTTTGCGTGACTAATTTCTTTGCATAGTGTGGGCTTGTTGTACCAGAAGGGCAGAGTCGAGACTACAATGTTCGTGTTTTGGGCGGTTTTATCAAGTCACTAAAACGTTCATCGTTAACAGACCTAGCCATGCTTTCACTGTAGCTATATACAAAATCAATGTGCACTACTGTTACCTAGGGTGTCTTGTCAACCCAAACTGCTCCAAACAACTGACAGGTACAAGTATGGTGCTTTGCGCTTCGCGCACAGAGCCACGTAAACAACAATCACATTTGTAAGTATAGATGGTTTTCTAGCCATCTGTGTGCTTGTGCAACGAAAATACGAAAGAAAAACCAAACGTCTGGGGTGACGCGTTACCCCGGGTAGCATTCTAGGGTTAATAACGGATTCCTAAGTCTTTACGTAAACTTTATAAATTTAGACGAAAGTTCAAAATTCCGTAATCCCGTTTGGAACGTTCTTACTAGTGGCGTATTCAACCTTCAGTAACGGCAGTTGAAATCACGCAGCTTCGTGGGTAGCGAGCTCTGGGGTGCGCCTCGTGACCTTGGATGACTCATCGGGTCGGTTACAATCGCATTGTCGTGTAGCCAAGTGTTTGCTTGCGTAGGAATTTTATATTTCGTTCTTTACAGAATTTACGCCAGTTTGAGTGAAATCCCACGCCAAGATATACCAATGAAAGAACAACCACAGAAGGCCAAGTCGAACAAAAAATCGAAAAAAAACTATTTTATGTCTCTTCGAAGAGTTTCTGTTGCTTTGGAAACGATGGCTCGTAACAACACTATTCACGTAGTGATCCGTCCTCGCCTCGCGACTTTTCCAGTCGGCTTCTCGGTTCCAAAAGGGCTAGAAATGCTTCCTGTTTCCCGTGCGTTTCGTTTCTTCTTGCTACTTCCGCAAATTCTGTAGTTATATTTCTGCACTTTTTGTTTTTCTAGCGCGCGTATTAACTTGTCCTTGTTTGCGCAGGCGAGGGATGTGACACGTTTTACCGTGTCTATGGGAAAACGGATGGTCAAAAAACAGTACATGTCATAAAGAACTTTCAAAATCCTCTTCATCAAAATGAACCGAGCAGATCTTGCTGTAGGTGAAGCCTTGCAAGTTGTCATTTCGCACAATTAATCCACAGTGCTCTCCCTCTTTATTATGAACAGAAAAAGCACGAACATTAACCATTGTTTCCAAACCATAGCAAGTAATAAGTTCTCCAAACCATAGCAAGTAACACCTTTACAGGAGAATTATAATTCAAGCCTTTCCGGAACGATTTGCACAACGGTAATCCACATTCGGAACCATGAATAACTGTTACGAAAGCTTGCTCGTCTGATCAAGGCTTTATATTAAGCACCATGACAAATAACACACCTCAACACGAGTGTTCTGGGCACAGCAATATGGCGGGGTTGCTTTAAGTGTATGCCAATACACACACACACACACACACATACAAACACACTGTAATGCTTCAACTTTTTACTCACAAAATAAACAAACCTGATAAAAAAACGGGATATCACTGAATCGTATGTGAAGAAATGAAGTGTCAAGCATTTAAACAGCACCGTGAGTCGAAATGACGCATCTGGATATTATACCGAACTGAATGGATCGACCCCTTTAATAATTACTAAACATACCGAAGAAAAACAGAAAATATATGATCATTAAGATCTAACCCAGCGCAATATGACGTCAATCTATGTGAATGGCATGACAACAAAAATGATTGATGCACAGTGATATCTCAGAGTTAGACATTCTTTATAAGGATCTTACGACCAAAGACTTTTGGACCATACCCGAGATATATGGATTTATAAATGAGTTATGATATGATTTAAATGATGGGGCAAAGGCGAAATGAGAAGCAGACGAAATAGCACACCTGAAAAAATCTGCACCGAACTCTTTTGTTCATCGTAGTGTCTTTGAAGCACTACACAAATATGAAAGGTGAGCAGCGTGATATGCAGTCAAAGTTGCTACAGAATAAATAACAATTCTATAAATATTGTGAATAGGAAAACGCGTTAAAGGTCTAAAATCACTTTAGAATTATTTATTTGGATCGCTCTTGCTTTGTTTACAAGTTACATATGGTAAATATTTTGGTTCATGAAGTATCGGTTTGTCGGTACTCATCCTGAAAGTCAGATTCATGATTTTCATTATCTCAATATTTATTGCCACAAATTTACTGCTCGCGTGAGAAATTCAATTTCTTCCATCCCAAAAATAACTTACCGCGAATAACACCATTCAAAAACATCAAAGAAAAAACAATTTGCACATCTCGTCCTTTCAGCCGAAAGCATTCCGTTGCAACTCCCGCCGACTTCTGATAACGTCCAGAAGAAAAGCCAAGCCATTCCGTAGACGCCGAATACGTATTCTGTTACTGTTGGGGTAGGGAGGGGTGGCGGGGGTAGGGCGGGGGCGGGGGCGAGGGGGCGGGGGAGGAGAAGCCCAATGCGGCACGCGATTCAGCCACCGGATCCGCCGCTGCCAAGCGGACACCAACAGGTCGCACGCAGCTCTCGTTGCGCGTGTGACAAAGTGCGCTCGGGCGGCGCGCAGATATGCATCAACGCCATCACAACACGACGCCCGCGGCGCGGCGGCGCGGCGGCGGCGGCGGCGGCGGCGTAGGTGGAGGAGGGCGATGACGATCGTGCCTCCGCCCACGCTCACGACGCCAGATGAACTTTCGTCACCTCCCAGCTTTCTTTTCTACGTTGTAATGGCTTCTGCGATGATCTTCTTGTTTTATATCAGATGACAAGTTTTATATTTTATGAACTGATAAATAATAGCTGACCAATCAACGCTCATTTGTAGAATTTCAACGCTCTTTTGTTTGTTTTCTAAATATGGTAGTAATTGCGTTATCTATTTTTGAATGTTATTAATTATATTTATCAGACATTTATGCTTGATACCCAAAGTTTTAATACAATTAATACCCTGTTTTAAAAAAGGTAATTAATATCGCTGTCACGTTAAATAGTCATGGTGGATGCAAAATTATTTGGAAGTCACAAAATTATTGAAATACAAAATAAATCAAATTATATTCATTAACATTTTCTGAATATAGTATTCAAGACCTTTCAAGTTATCGCATTGAACAATCTTGACGTTCTTTAGAAGGCTGCGACTACACAAATACTATTATCATACTACAATGAGTAACATTTACTAACGACGAGTTATAGAAAGTAGTTTTTCTTACGTATTTGATAGTATAACAATATTTTGCAGACTCTTAGTGATTATGTAAGTTGTGCTAGGTTCCGATCTATAGCAAATCCACCATGGGCCAAATAATCAACCAATGACCAAAAAGTCAACAAGCAACCACTGATTCAATTAAGAGTTAATTTCAAGTTACAGAGAGTTCTTTTTCGCAAAAATGAAAATACTTAAACAATAGGCCCAGGAAAACCTGCACCTGACATTGACTTTATTTAATGTCAAAAAAATCCCTTTTAAATACTTTTAGTGTCCAAGATATTCAACAACAGACTGTGTGCATGTGCTTTCCCTTCAAAAAGGTTTCTCATGAACTACATACTAAGCACACAAACGTATGAGATGAAAATTCACAACAAGGCCTTTACTTCATGTAAAAAGAATAACCCAATCAAATGTCTTTACCTGATATCCCCGAATAACGGAAGTAAAAATTAGTTTGAACATTGTGATTTATTTGGGCTTTTTTTTTATTCCAACTTCAACCACATTAAATTTTCGACGTCAAAAGTTTATTTCTTCTGAATATGAGAGCAATATTCCTGAGGATTTTAAGAACATTAGATGGTTTTCAACATTGGATTTATGTTACATCTGATATTCACAAGATAACATTGCCATTGACTGACCCAACATTACCGCCATTCTTATTTAAGGCCCGGATTGTCTCTCTGTTTCTGCAGTACCACTACCTGAAATTTATCCTGGAGGATTCTACACCCCCTGTTATGAATGTGACTTTGAAGCTGGCGCGTGCACGGCAGTGCAGTGGGCGTTCGCGCGGGCCCGCCATTTCTGGAAGCAGCCACCAGGAGACAGGAACGGCGAAGCGAGTCGCTGGTGTGATGTCGACGCCACTACAAAGGGGGCTGCGAGCATCGGAGAGGGAATCTTAGGAACTTTTAAGATTCCAAGCTTTTAAAACACCTCTTCCAATTAAAACAGGTAATACCCACAGCGGCCATGTCATTAGTTTTCAGTTAGCGATAAGTTCAGTTTATTTAAGATAAACCTCTCCGCTTCTAAAGCCTAATCGGCAGAAGCCCACTTATTTGTATCTCTGAAGTTGAATAAATTCCCGCCTTTCCAGAGCAACTGCAGAGGGGAAAATTAAAAGAGACAACGTAGAGTGAGCCGCAGAGTCGCAGGAGTCACAGCCGAATGAGAGGAGCAGTGGGGACCGCAGGCCTTGGGAGTGAGCGCAGCGCGGCCCGCAAGGGACCGTGCTGGCCGAGCACGGGGATCGGCCGGGGAGTGGCGACTCCGTTGGGAGGGGCCCTGGCCACTCGCCCCGTGGCCTAACCTGGGGCCTGGGCTCGTCCTTGGGAAGCGCAGGGCACGTCGAAGAGGCGCCCGCACCGCGCCACAAGATGTGGCAACGACACAAAGCAACTTTCAGAACACGTGTTAATGTTGTTGACACAGTATATTTTCTTCGGTTGTACAAATTGGATAAGTAAATGGCTGTTGAGCTGTGTCTTATGGTTGTGTACTGATAACACTTTATGTACAACTGAGTCATTAGAATAAAACCCACGGATATCTCTCCACATTTAATTTCTCAACTTTTGCTGCCAATTTGTCAACTGAAATTTTATGAAGTGAACATAGCAAGGACACATTTAAATCATTCTCAGTAAAAGTAAAATATCGTATTCATTAGTCAGCATGAACAGTTCTTTGATTCATTTAACTGGTAATGTAAATGATGTACATAACAATTCAGAAAACTTTGACTGAGAAGTAACATTAAATATTAATAAACCAACAAATATTTTCCAGGTAAAAAGGTACAACAAATATAAATAGCAAAGAAGATTGAACGATTTGTTACAAAAAGAAAAAGTACACTTGACAATTGAATTTGAGGAATTCATTGATTGATCTATTACATTTCTTAAGCTATACATTATATTAGCCTTATAATTATATTATCGATGTTCAGTTACTGTAACTTTTGTAGTGAAACCTTAAAGTTTTCCTTTCACGTAACGGTGTTCAATTTCATCTTTTCACTTTCGCTTTATTCGTTCTGTAATTGTATAGAATGATCAAATCGTATAAATGTTACCTAGAAACATGTGAGGTTCCTTTTCAAATCATAAAATTAGAAACGAGATTTGCAATCTAAAAGATAATGTTTTTGATTTTCACACTTGCTTTAATAAGTCGTAGACACTAGATATTTTATGCTCTTTCGTAGTTAGCGCTTACTACCTCTATATCTTTCATTCCTGTCAACCAGATATTTAACTCAGGTTGTGAATTAGTGTCGTACATGCTCATTTAAACTCTGCGTGTAATGTTTCTCCCAGAACCCACCCATTCTCAATTACGGCAGTAGTCCTTGACACTAAAGGCCTAAAATGCGCGTGTTTTGTTCAATTCAAAGATCTTTGTCTCATGTACGTTCATTACGTGTCACACAATTCAAGTCCTGATTGGTATTCCGTCAGGTTCAAATAGGGCTTTTATCTTATACTATGTTTAGTTAGCCTTCTGAGAAAGGGACAATTTATGATGCGATGTTATCCACCTAAATTGTTCCATGTGAAAATGATTTTTTTTTCGTTGAAAGCACTAAATGTGTAATATGACTCAGAGCATGTATGCTTCAGAACAACGAGTCAAAACCAGTCTGACTAAAAATGTACCTGTGAAAATATTCGAAAAAACTCGAATTTTCATTTTCTTGTATAACACCACGTCTATTCAGAGTGTAGCAACCATGAAAATCAAAGAAGCTTTAAAATAATTTGTGACCGGCACTAGGGGTGGGTGGGTGGTGTCTGTCTGACACTTCGCGTATCTATTTGTTTGTTCAAGGGTGGTCTTAATCAAACTTTTGAAACAAATAGACTTCTTGGAAACCAACCATTTAACCACGATGCTGGAACTGTTTCCATCTACTTTGAAACGGAGTACCTATTTACCATTTAATAACTCACAGAAGATGACTGTACAGTTCATTTCCAATGTTTTCCCTAATGATGTGAGAACCGATTGAACGAAGGTTCAAGAAAAGATAAGCGCTTTTTCGTTAATGGTAGTATCAACGTAGCTCTACTTAACACAACTGATCCCACGATCATTTTCACCGTCGTTTGCCCACAGCGTACGTTCCTCATCACAATCACCACCTTTAGTCCCCGTCGCGCCCCGCGTCTTAAAGGCCTCCCTCCAGGAAGCGTTAGGAGCTATTTCTGCGCGGGCGTCATCTCAGTCGTAATTTAGATCACAATTTCTGGGTCGTCCATCACGCGCGAGCACGCCACGGGGCGACGCCGCCGGCGGAAAAACGTAACGAGTGTTTGGTGTGACCGCGCTCGCCGCCTCCGCCCCGCCCTCCCCGCCCTCCCCGCCTCCCGCGACCCCAGCGCCGCGTAGCGGCTACCGGCGCACGCGCCTAATTGACAAACGAAGTGACGACGATCGTCATTTCCTGCGACGCGCACCGCTGCCACCGCGAGTCGCCCGCGCTGGTGGTGGTGGTGGTGGTGGGGGGGTGGCGCTTGAGTGCGCGTCCGCCCCGCGTCTAAATCGCGAAGGTCTCTGCCCAAATTATGTGGCCGGGAAAAGCGGCTTTTTTTAGAGCACGCCACGATGGTATCGGGCCGTATCCATCTTGCTGCGGAGACGGCGCGGGCCGCTGCAAGCTCAGACGCCGCCGCTGACGGTATTTATAACTGGCACGGCACCCCCAACTGCACAGCACCCGCTCCCCGTAGCTGAAGGTGCAGTGGACGCGCCTGGAGGCGCCGTTGAGCTGGGCCTGCTGCTAGCGAGGTAAACGTGGAGGCGCCTCGAGAACAGGAGGAAATGGAAAGCTACAAGAATGCAGGGGACATTCTCACCAATTGAGAACAACTGTACTAGAGACTGGAAACGAGGAGCGTGTGAGAATGAATGGATGCTATTCCCAGGGGTAGAAACATTGAGGTTGCTTGGGCTTGACATCTTCGGGAGTAAGCGCAGATGCAGCCCATGTTACGAAGTTCCATGTTACCTTTCCACAAACGACCTGAAAGGTAAATGACCTCGCAGAAACTATACGAGCGGCTGAAAGACAGAACAAACTAACATGTCGGTTGCGTAGGAGGTGATGTGCCCATTGGAAACGCACGTGTTAACGGTATCCTTTTGGTAGGCGAAAGGAGGTGAGCATCCTTTCGCCGCCGTCGGGGGCGAGAGCTGACGTGAAGGAGGGTGACGACCCGCGCTGCTATCTGGCGACGCCCATCGACATCACGCAGGGAGAGACAAATGGAAAGAGTGATCCGCACGGCGGTCGACCGTCGAGCAGGGAAAGCTGCTCGCGCCTGTGGTCCCTCTGCAGATAAGAGCGCCTGTCTTGCTCCCGAGGGAGGGGGAGGGCCTCGATGAAACGAGTCAATACGAAAGAATAGCGTGGGTGGGACAGCTTGTCAACGAACTTGGAAAGAGAGAGAGAACATGTGTCAAAATTTTAGTTCAGTGAACCTTAAGAATAGGTATTGTTTCATAAAAAAATGGAATCAACGTTTTATACACAATGAAGTTTGCTTACCAACGTTTTTTTTAGAAAAGGCACCCTGATATTTAAGAAATGCATCTCAAAAATGCAATTAAATGCATTATATGTAAGACTAGAACAGCATAATAGGCGACTAAATAAAATATTCAAAAATACTTCACAGAAAGAAACAACATTCTGCAAGGGATATAAATGAAATTACAACGTGAATACAAATTAAATATTTTATGTGGCAAAATACCATAATCGCTTCAGTGAACGTATGTTACTCAATTAAATCTATTTAAATGGCGTCTTCGAGATCATCATTCACTCATTCATCTAAATAAATATTGCAAGTGTCGGCCCCGAGGCCGAGATCGCTAAGCCAATAGTGCCGTAATGATCTTGGACCGAGGGGTCGCGGGTTCGAGTCCCGGCATGGCTGTATGTGTGCGTCCTTTCAGCCCCTATCATCACCATATCGTTTCATCCTCATACCATAAATCCAATAGTGGTCGCTAATGACCTAGTGGTTGATGCGACCTTAAATAACAAAAAAAATGTTGCAAGTGTGTAGGGGAATTTGAACACTTCATTATTTTTTATTACATTTGAAATAGAAAAGTAATTTTCACCACGTAATCTTACTGAGTGGACTCTCTACTCATTCGAATATTTTTTATTTTTTTGCGAGTTTACTTTTTGTATGGAGAAGGTAAAGTAAAGTAACTATAAGAGCTAATTATAACTTTACTTAAAACTGATGGTTGTCGATAAAATTTAATTTCAGCAAAACATGGTAGGTTTCCGTTTGTTTGCTTGTCTCTCTGTCTCTAGCCTGCCTATCTACATGTAGTTTGTCTCTTTGCCTGTCTCTTGTCTTTAGGTTTGTCTATAGTCTGTCTGCCTCTAGATCTCTGTCCTAGTCCTGCCTCTGTCCCTAGTCAGTCTCTAGTCTGTCTGACTCTCAGCCTATTTTTGTCTGTCTGTCTCTCAGTCTGCCTATTTATGGGTGTTTGTTTGTTGGTCTGTCTATTAATACTAGGAGGACAGCGCCCCTCATTTTGACGGGTGAGCTACTTTTTATCTTGAATTTTCAACAAATATTTAGTTTGTAAATTCAGCGCTTTGTGACTTTTAATATTTACTTTTATTCTACACACTGAAAGAAAAATAATCATGTATACTGAAATTTAACTATGATATATTCAAATACTACTAAAAGGGCGAAGACTAGTCATTTTGACTGGTATTACGTTTTTGTCTAACACCTTTGACATCCATCAGAGGAAGTAAATAAAAATGTGATTGTTAGTACATTCGATCAACTGTAACTATTGATGAAATGAGCTCTGAGAAACATTGAGAGATTATACAATCTTATAACGAAACAAAATGTGACGTTGACATTCTTGATCAAATGGCGCGCATGTAAATGCAAGAACAAGACCAGGATCTGCATCCACTTCAACTAATATGTATGTGAGTCGTATGCTGGAAAACACCTTTTATACTTCTTCCCGCTGCTTTGAAGCTTTGAAGGGTTTGATTCATTAAAATTTACTGACGATAAAGAACTTCACAGAGATAAAAATGAAAACGTTTTTTTAAATTTTGTTAAATATTAATGTTACCTATTGTTGTAGGCATCCATTGTTACATTTTTTTAAAATTTATTTCTACCTTTACGACATGATTGTCTTTCAAGGGTTTGGACATTACAAATTATAACTGGCGATTTGATACTCACAGGAACCTGTAGTATGAATTATTAACAATTAAATTTTTGAAAAGAGGTTATGCTATTAAAAAATGAACTTTGTAAATAAGGTAATGAATAGAAAGATAACTGTATTGTAAATGTAGAAATTATGGTTGATGAAATATATCTTTAGGAAATTTTGATAATATAGTCCATGAAAATGATATGTTTGACCTAAATTGAAAGTGCGGGTCTGTTTTAAGTCATCCAAGGAGATGACAAATTTAAGGCTTTGTGAACGAATTATGCAGTGGATAGTGTCTATTTTCAGTTCATTACTGGAGCTGAGAGTTGGGAATATACCAGGACGCGTGCAATATTTTTCGGATGAATTTATTTTGGATAATTTGTAATTTGTTAATGTGGGTTTTGGCAGCATTAGACCAGATGGGGCAAGCATAAGTAAGGGTAGGACTAATAACTGTGGTAAATATTAATTTTTCTGAGTGAATGTTTATAGGTGATTTATAATTAATGAGGGAGTGTAATTTAAAAATTTTAGTGTTAGCTTTATATATAATGTTTTTAATATGGACATTCCATTTAAGTTTAGTATCTTACATTTGTCCAAGATATTTAATAGGTGTGTTGGGGGATAAACAGGGTATAGCTTGATTAAAAATTAATATTTCTGAAGGGTGATTGGTTTACAGAATGTGAAGATTTTAGCTTATGTTAATTTTAATTTTCCATTTAGAGGTCCAATTTGTATAAAGCAGAAGGCCGGATTGTAGTATATTTTTGGCGATTGTTACATTTGTATGACAAATGAAGAATGCAGTATCATCAGCAAAGAGGGCTAATTCTGAGTACATAAAGTTGAGAATATCAGAGAGATGTTAAAAAGTAGAGGAGATAGTGTGACCATCCGTTTT
Organism: Acheta domesticus; assembly: GCA_031308135.1. Classification (NCBI taxonomy): domain Eukaryota; kingdom Metazoa; phylum Arthropoda; class Insecta; order Orthoptera; family Gryllidae; genus Acheta; species Acheta domesticus. The sequence goes on along the minus strand of JAHLJT010002406.1, from coordinate 145,352,237 downwards.
CCCTCCGAAAGCTCAGGAAAACGTGGCACATTTATCGCCCGCACGAAGAGCTTCAGTACTCATAGCGCGCGCCGCCCAGACAGAAGAGAGCTACTGATTAGTTCTCATAAGCATCACAAGAGTTCACTAGAATCGCTTGGCTAGTGTAACAGCGAGGCATATATCATATCCCGTTCTTTTGCGAAGCGTGTCGTCAAGCAGCGAGGTTGTACGGACGTAACGTATCAACGTGGACGCCATTAATCCAGACGAAGAAAAGGCATCAGAGCTCTTCAAAGACAAAAGGGAGAGGTAATTAATTCTTTGAATTAGTACGAAGAGAATTACTATTTAAGGATTAATGAACAAGATGTTTAAAAACAGTGGGAAGAGGGGAAGGAGCCCTGTTATTGATAATTGATTAGAATCTAACACTTGGTTTATATCCTTTTCCAGCTGTTATCTTTTTCTTTTCTTTTAGTCTTTATTCTTTTTATATGCTCTTCGCTTATTATATGGAATTGAATTCTGCTGGATATAATTGGAGAATACTAGCGGAATATGGTTAAAACATTTACATTGGCAAAAGACGAGTATTTAACCACACCGTTGGCCCAGAGTTCTACTGCAGGGGAGCTTTGGTAACGGTACCCGATCAGCGGAGGGAAGCGCCCAGCATCAAGGTCACCGATGTCGCCACTGCTCGAGGTTCAGAAGACGGCGAACGAAACCCCCGTGTTGAAAAGTATTTCATAGTAAGAAAGTTCCTTTTACAAACATTCTAGTGCCCCGAACTTGTTTACCGAAGCAGATAGAGTAATTCTATGCAAACCGAGGAAAAGATTAAATATTCAGTTAGAGGAGAGAGCAATTTTATATAACTTACAGAATCAATCTTTCTTTATCCTTATTCTTCGTAAATTAGAAACAGTAAAAACTTAATTTTTGTGTTACATGAAAGAGAATATAAATGGTACCAAAGAGTGTGTAAAGGCCTACTACAATTTTTGATTTGATGAGAAAGACGGTATAAATTAGTAAAGTAGTAAGAGAAGGGTGTATAGATTTAAGATATTTTTTGTGTATTCTATTTTCAGCAATTGACAGCGTATTTTATGTTTTCTATGTATTTATGAGTGTCAAGTGTATGAGATTTCTATGCCACAAAATTTTTCATCTCAAGATTACAGTAAGGTTTTTAAGAAATCTGTGTTTTAATCTGAATGATTCGCGAGACCGTAGTGTAGAGAACCCACGTCCTTGATCCCACCAATTTCATTTTTTTATGTGGCCCACCGTCATCCCGACTGAGCTACCAAACATCCTAGGGAGATTATTAAAAATCCCTCCCTTATCCCAAAGACGGTGGAGGTCGCAATAGACAGGACCCCTGGGGAACGCCCGTGCCAATTGAAAATAGTTGAGAAAAAGAGGAATTAATTTCGACACGAAAAGTGCAATCAGAAAGAAAATTTTGAATTATTTTGAACAAATAAGTAGGAATTCCAATTTGGAGTAATTTATAAATAAGACCATGATGACAAATTTTGTCGAATGCTTTTTCGATGTCCAGTAATAGTACAATAGTATGTTGTTTTAGGTGAAAAGAGTTTTCAATTTGTTCTGTTAGTCTTAAACGTTGATTAGTAGTTGCATACTGATGAGTGAAGTCAAGTTGAGTAGGAGGAATAAGTTTGTTAATTGTAGTGAAGTGTAATAATCTATTATGTATAAGGGTTTCAAATATCTTGGAAAAAGAGAGAAAAGTAAACTAATAGGTCGATAGTTCGATGGGTTCCCATGACCTTTTTGTGGTTTACAAAGAGATGTGTTTCCAGGTAGTTGGAAAGTAATTAAATCTCAATGCGGAATTGATTATAGAAGTAAAAGCTGCAATTGATCTTTTACCGAGTGACTTGAGTGTTTGATTATTGATAGTATCCAACCCTGGAGATTTGAGAGTTTTTAGTTTTGTAATAATTGAATGAATTTCAGAAGGGGAAATATAATCAATATTTTGGGGAACATTAAAATTTGGAAGAGAGAGAAAATTGCTCACAAGATTGTAAAACTGAATATCAGTAGTTGAATTAGGAGTGAACGTATTTTGGAAATGAAGACCTAGTAATTGAGTTTTGTCATAGTTGTTTATTGCTGTAGTGGAATGTTTAAGGATTGGAATAGATGCTTTTTCTTTACAGATTCTTTTGAGAGTTGAGCAGAGCTTTTTTGATTGGGGATGAATTTGTTTGATAAAGTTTTTGTATTCGTTAAATTTATATTATTCCAGTTTAGATTTTATGATCCTAGATATTTTGTTTAGTTTAGTTTTAATATCTCGACGCCTGGTTTGTTGCCAGAATCGTCTTAGGGAGTGCTTAGTTTTAATAAGGTTAATAACAGGAAAAGGTAGAGGTTTATAATTTACGAAATTAGTTTTTAGTATATATTTAGAACTGATATGTAAGTTATGATTTATTGTATTCGTGGAATAACTGATGTACGAGTCTATGTCATGACTTGTCAATATATTTGTTGGGAATTTAATGTTGTTTTCAGTATTTAACGTGAATTTATTCCAATTTACATTTTGGAATATAGGAGAAGAGTTTGAATAGTTGAAATAAAATGTTTATAGTGACTGTATAATAATGCTAATCAAATTCAGGTAATACGTTTTGAGTAATTGGAAGGTTTATGTTTTGTGTGATCGATTTCGACTTGTTGGTTATACAATTTCTTGCACCGATACAATATTGTACACAAACCAACAGACGTCACTGACTTTGGTGTGTTCATACCATTTGGGGCATGTGTTTGGAACTTCGAGGGTGGTACAGATCTGTCAGTGGAGGTAGCTACACACCCTGTCACGTCTTTTCACGTTTTCGGTCTTTGCTAGGATTGGACAAGCTGAGACAATATGATCAATGGTTTCTACGTGTTCCTGGAAAATGCGGCATTTATCATTTTGGGAAATTTAATATCGTGTTTCCAAAGCCTGATCTTGGGCAGCTATTACAAGTGCTTCCGATTTTGGCTTTATTTTTTCCCCTTTGGGCCACATAAATGAGTGATCTTTATTGATCTGTATCCTGTCCATTCGTTTCAAATATTGTCCGTGGAGTTGTTTGTCTCTCCACGATTTCTTTAACAATTTTACTATTATAATACCTTACATTTCATGTTAAGTAGCATTAGAAGTTCAGTGTCTCTGTCATTTTACGTGTCTTGCATAGTCTTGTTCACAATGCCTCTGTTTCCCATTCTTCTGATTCCCTCAATTTGTCTGAGGCCTCTTTCTCCTTCCTTACATGACACAAAGTCTATGTATATCACCTCGAGGGTGGGCAACATGATGATCATTTCTTCTCGGCTGTCCGGGTGACGCCGCGTCGTTGGCAGAGAGGCCGACGTTTCGCCTAACATGTCGTAGGCTTCCTCAGGGCAGTGACACGACATTATGTGCGTCCAGTATTATATATTGTTCTGACTGGGCGCTCGGGTGGGGCAGGTGCGCCGTGATTGGCGGAGAGGTCCCTCCGATTGGCTGGCGGATGGGGCCAACCCGGGCCCCGCGCCAGTCGTTCCCGTTGTCGGACGACGAACGGCGCCGTCCCCGTTGTCGGGCGGCGAACAGCCCCGTGACAGTCCCGAATGGCTGGTAGAAGGGACTTCCAGACGTGGTTTAAATTGAGGCCTGCGTCCGCCAGCCAATCGGAGGGACCTCTCCGCCAATCACGGCGCACCTGCCCCACCCGAGCGCAGAACAGAACAATATATAATTCTGGACGCACATAATGTCGTGTCACTGCCCTGAGGAAGCCTACGACATGTTAGGCGAAACGTCGGCCTCTCTGCCAACGACGCGGCGTCACCCGGACAGCCGAGAAGAAATGAACTCGAGCCGCGGAAGCTTGCGTGAACATGATGATCAGTTTTCTGGTTTTTCGATCAATGATGCGAATTTCCTGCTCAATCCAGTCCACTAGTCCGAAACTGTATTCGGCTACAGGCACCGCCAAACTACTTATTACTGATGTTTTATTTCTGGAGTTCAAAGCAGACTGCAGGACCAGACTCACTCTTCGGTAATACTCCCTGCGACTTCTCTCTTTCATTCTGTCGTTCGAGATGGTCTCACATTCTTCAATGCCCAGATTTTACCTGGCATTGTTACCTGTACGTTTTACCTGGCTCAAGATTTTGAATCACATTTTGCATATCAACTTCAATGTTCTCTGACGTCACTTTGACTTTTTTTAAATTGATTTTTGCACACTTGTCAAGACCAAACTTCATGCAGATGTCATTGCTAAAGTTGATGACGGACAGTATTTGGGAGTGAATTACTTCATTCCTTGCAAACGCTTTAAGATTATTATTATTATTATTATTATTATTATTATTATTATTATTCACAAGCCAACGTCAGTTTAGTTACAAAAAGGAAAATCACTCATCCTGATTAATTTCAGGATGCTGAATTCGACAGATTTCTAGATTAGCTCGATTTTTTTGTGTAACGCATAATTGCCAGTTTTTACCACTTTGGCTTCAGTTATCATCAAAGTAACCATTTCCACAATGTTACTAGAGTGAGAAATAAATAGTATTTCACTCGGTGAAAAACAGGATATTCTTGTCAGCATCAATACATATACAGGCTGAGTCACGTAACTTTAGCACCTCCTGTAACTTTTGAACGCTTGAAGTTATTGCAATGCAGTTTTCACGGAAGTGCATGAGGGCAAGGGGCTAATAGATACGTGCATTAATTTCTATTTTATCACTTGTATTTTACGAGATTTTTTAGGTAACTTTGTTTTTCCAAATGGAACTATACATATTTTTTCAGTCCACCATGACTAGCATAAAAAGACAAATCCAATGATGTAACATATTGTTATATGTTAGATAAGAATTTTTTTATTAATTTTTATTTTTGCGACTGGGGTTTAACGGACGTTTTGAATAGTCCACCACACAAGGTCACGCAGCGCTCCACCAGCAACGCGCGCCCGGGCAAGGGAAGGGAGATTTGAAGATACGAAACATATTGCAAATATTCACAAAACCATTGCAGTTTTTTCCTGAACTGTGCTTTCCATCCTTCCGCATTTTCAGATTTTCGTTTTTCTTTGATTGAAGGAATTAAAGGATGGAAAATAAGAATTTGTCATAAGTTTGTATCGTAATAAAATTGTTTATAACTTCAACTCCATTTAATGGAGTTTCATAAGATACGTATTAATGGGATCTTGAAACAAAGCACAATAAGAATAAATAATTAAAACTACAAAAAATATTGCGTATTTTGAGCAAACAATTTCAATGTTAATAAGAATATAATAATAACTTAGGGATAGAAATAATCTTATTTCAATAAATACTACTTAAGACAAATACGTATTTTCAATCTCTAAGAAACAAAATATCAGAAAATGGATCAGGATGGAAAGGAGAGTTCAGGAAAAACTGCAACAGTTTTGTGAATATTTTTCGTTTCCTCAAGTACTAAAATCCTTTCCCTTTCCCGACCCCGCGTTTGCTGGGGGAGCGCTGCGTGACCTTGTGGGGCTGACAGTTACAATGAAAATATCCGTTAAACGCTAGTCGCAAAAATCACAATTAGTCAAAACAATGCTTATCTAACATATGACAATATTTATATCTTTGGATGTGTATTTTTACGCTTGTCATGATAGACTGAAAAAATATGTATAGTCTCATTCGAAAAAACAAAGTTACCTCAAATACCTCGTAAAATACAAGTGATAAAAGAGACATTAATACACATATCAATTAGCCCCATCCCCTCATTCACTTCCGTGAAAACTGCATTGCAATATCTTCAGCCGTTCAAAAGTTACAGGAGGTGCTAAAGTTACGTGATTCACCCTGTATATATATATATATATATATATATATATATATATATATATATATACACACATATATTGGAACGTTCCTATTTCGAGTTCATTTCAACAATGTTTTATGGGTGGGACAGGTAATCGTTGTTCGCGAATGGGGTCTGGGTTTTGACACATTCATCAAAAATACAAACACATTGAAATATAAAGAACCTGGACAATACTTTATTTTACATCGATTCATACACTCGGTGTGACACCTCCACTTTTCTAATATTAACTGCTAACAAATCACAACCTTACCTCCTTTTTATTCTTAAAACACTACACCATACACAAAGGGAAAGAGAAAACCTGGCATTTATTGGGCGATTCACTTAGCTTCCAGACGAGGCAAGCGAGGCGCAGTCCCCCCTCCAGATCGGCATTGCTCGGCTGCCCTCTGTCGGTGCCGTTACCCGGAGCCACGACCGGACGACGCAGCTTGCAACTCGGGGCCCACACGCCCCTGTACAATGCTCCATCCAAAACACTTTTCTTCCAAGCACTATTTATGTTTATTTTGTCCATCCCTTTCACACTGTCTAGTCGGTGGATCCTCTGCTCATCAGCACTCAGTTTCCTCGTTCCTTTTATAATCACACGTACCGACACGTGGCGAAACTAGCTTCCCCTGATACTTCGCACTTGCTCAATTCTCTACAATTCGAACTCCGATTAGCTGTATATTCATCGTAGTCATCTACACACTGTTATTACTATGTCCACTGTCCAATATTGCACTTCACGTTTCCTCGGTCCTTAGATTACGATCCAAAATCACTCCAGCCCACGTGTCCGTCCGTCTCTTACCGAGTTCTTACCCACTCACTCATTCCATGCCCGCGCTCCCGCTGGCTCGCTCTCCTGACCCGTTCGGAACGGGTCAAACGCCAACGGCCATAACTGCCGCGCTATTTGAATAGGGTCAGCCGCCGCTTCATCTTGCTAAACGTATAATAATAATAATAATAATAATAATAATAATAATAATAATAATAATAATAATATAATTCGTTTAAATATATGTATATATACATACATTTACATACATATACATACGTATAAATATTGTTTTACGTATTATTATCATTAATTTTATCAAAAAAAACACTATTAGATCGAGAAAAAACATCTCCATTCGAATGCGGCTTTGATCCAAAAAGATCAGCCCGCTTACCTTTTTCCTTACGATTTTTCCTTACGATTTTACGATATATACACACATATACATTCATACATAAAAAACAATGAAATGGAGAGAGAAAAATTCGCCATGATTGAAACACTTGACACGTGTGTTCCTTCCCCTTCTATTGTATTGTTTTTAAGTTTTTCTTTCACACACTGAATGTAGTCACCTCGTCTTTGTGGCACCAATGGGCGGCATGATGACGCGGGCGAGCAAATATATAAAGTAAAAGTGCCGTTGCAGCGTGACTCAATCTTACTCTTATGTATTACAGTAAGTAATCTCTCAAGTGTGAAAATGTTTGTCGTGTGTACCCACTTACGAAATTTTACTTAGTAACTTCAGTTATTGTACCGTATGTTTGGAACTATTTTACTGTTATCATACAGTAATTTAGTGGATGTGCTGTGATTCTAAGTTTCACTTTCCTGTGCAAAATGTCAAGTTCTTCCCGTAGAGGTTGTAAAAGTTCACCGGTCTGATTTTGTTACATCTGTGGCGTGTTTATGGTTAAGTCTCGGATTAGATCGATGAATGATGTCGTTAGGGAATTACATTATTTTGTTTTGACTGTAAGATTGAGAATCAGGTTAAAAGCTGGGCCACTCTTGTGCGTTGTATGATGTGTTGACGACCTGTCTCAAGGAACCAAGAAAAGGATGCCTTTTGTTCTTCCGATGATATGGAAAGAACCCCGGAGTCACTATGGCGACTTCTTTCTATATGACGAATGCAGCAGAAGTAACAAGAAGAAACTGCGTTCTATCGAATATCCAAACTTGCAATCCGCGATCAGACCATTGCCTCATGGAAAAAATTTACCTGCACCTACTCCTCCGAACGATTGGGAGACTATCGATATTGCAGCTCCAACAGGAACCAATGAGGACACTAACTCAATATCTGCAGAATTAAGTTGGATCACATGAATTTCGTAAAAGGAATAAACAAAGAAGATGAAAGATTTACTTATCCTCAGACAGTGTTTTCCAAAACTAAATGACGGTCTGTATACATCTATGAACATTATACCTTATAAACTATTCTGAGTATGTAAATGCTACACTACAGTTTTTAAATGCTAGTTAACTAACTGAATGTACAGTTTTTTAATTGTTTAGGTTTAATAAATTAAATTATAGAATTTTAAAATTGATTGTCTTTGACACAAGTGCCAAAACGAAGTTGATTCCCTTTTTGCAGTCAAACAGCTCATTTTCCGGTACCTTCAAGGTAGCTCATTATGTCTATTATGGTAAATTTGGCAACTACGCGTTACACAAAAATACGAGCTAATCCACTATAACGGCTATCATATTCATATTCAGCGACCAAAATTGGTAAGAAATCAGTGAGTTTTGTTTCTGTAACTTTTCAAAGTTTAAAAACGTCGGCCAGCCCAATTTCTTCTATCTTTTTCTTTCCTTCCCCATCTTTCAACACCTAGATTTCTCAAATCTTCCTCCACCTCATCATTCCACCTTAATCTAGGCCTACCTCTGCCTCACCTACCGGCCATCCTCCCTACGTATATCTTTCTAACGGCTCTCTCTTCATTTATTCGAATTAGGTGACACAACCATTCCCGTCTTTTCATCTTGATGCCTGTAACTATTTTGGGTGTTTTAAATATGAGTAGTTCATTGAATTCTGCGTTCATTCGATTTCTCCAGTTTTCATTTTCTTTGATCGGCCAAATATCCTTCGTAAGATTTTTCTCTTCCATACAGCGAGTATGTTTCCTGTTTTCTCTGTGTAAGTCCAAGATTCACTATCGCACAATACTGGCTTAATGATGCTGTTGTATAATTTTTAATTAGCAGTCCTTGAGATGATTTGTGTTTTAAATATTTGGTAGAGACTACTATAACGTCTATTACCTGCCGTTAATCTCTTCCTAATGACCTGCACTATGTTGTTTTCCATGATTAAGGAACCTAAGTATTCGATGGCATTCATCTATTCAATATATTTGCCTTCTAGCTTCATCTCGTATTTTGGTTTATTGATACTACGTGTTGTTCTCATATATTTTGTTTTTTCTTCATTTATTTCCTAACCCATTGCTTGAGCTCCTTCCATCAATTACTGTAATTCTTCCTCTATGTCTTTCAGTGTTCTACTAGTTATCATTTCGTCATCTACCTACACCAAAATTTGCACTGTTCTATTCAAAATTGTCCCTTTAGCATTGATCTTAACATCTAGTACTATTTTCTACAGGCATATGCTAAACAATGTAGTAGAGAGTTCATCTCCTTGCTTTCATCCACGTTCTGTTGTGAGTTTCTAAGGTATTTTTACCCTGAAATTTAAGCCCATTACTGAAGTTTTGATGGGGCACTTGTATCAATCTTACCACTTTAAACGGTATTTCAAATTCATATAATTCTTTAATAACGTTAATTTTATCTTTTATAGTTAAAATATATGCAGATGTTCGGGGAGGAAACGTCGAAACTTCGAACATAAGTTCTTAAGACAATACTGAGCATATTTTTTTCTAATAAACAACGTGGATATTCCGAATGGTTGAGCCGCAATGAGCACTCAAAAGTTGGTTTGAAAAAATGATTTCTAGGCAAAAATTTGTATTATAGAAACACAGAAACACTTCAGAAACATGTAACTTGTTCTCCCCGGACATCCTGTACGTGGAAATTAATGAATCTACCTTCTGTTCCTATGTTTTCTCTAACACTTGTCTTCAGCAAAATATTTGATCCATGATGCTTCTGTCATTTCTGTAGCCGCTTTTGTAATTCCCATCGATTTGATCATAACGTCTTCTTATCTTTGTGGCTGGAATTGTTGGATATATTTTATCTGTTTGTTTGTCTCATTGTCTCTCTGTCTGCTTTCTGTCCAAACGTTTGTCTACCTTTTTGTTTGTCTACCCGTTAGTCTGGCAATTTGTTTGTTCATCTTTTATTTCAGTCTATTGTATCTTTTGTCAGTTTTCTCTTTTGTTTTCTGATTTGTCTGTTTGTTATTGCATATATGTCCGTCTGACTCATTACTGATTGATTGATTGTAACGATTCGGGACAAGCAAATCCTAAGGTTATTAGTCCAGTAAGTGTTCATGTTTTTATCATGAGAGGTGGCGGCGATCTTTTCACCCTGGAAGACAAGATCAGGCGCCGACATACGCAGGGATTTCCCCCAAACAGGTATCTCCCACCTGCGTGCTTGCTACCACAACAGTCGGGACAATCTCTAACCTCCTGATTGATCTCCCAACAAGGAGTAGAGTACTTTACTCAATAATATATGTGCATACTTTCATTTTTCAACAGTCACTTTTATTTAAACTTCATATCAAAAATATAATAATTTAAATAAAAAATTACATCACATTTAAATTACACAAAGTTTTACATTCCTGTGTACATTCGTACATACGGAGTAATAAACACAGTATAGGGAAAGTAACATTGCGCGAATAAATGGCAAATTTTCGGCAGAAAAAAATTCGTTGTCGGGTCGTGATAACGAACTAGTGGTAGAGGATAGTCGCGCAATGTTGCCAGAAAACTAGTGAAACTACTAAGAAAAAATCTCTATCTTCAATTTTGTAGTTGGAGGAAGATGCCGAAAATATTCAACATTTCAATTTTTGAAAATTCAGAGTTAACAAGGAACATCGGACATATGCCACCTTAATAAGTGTATTTTACTCTATTCTTACAAGAAATTTAAAGAAAAAATTTGGAGCCATTTTTGAGAAATTTTGAAAAGTCCGGGAGGCTTCATGTAAAGTACCCCCAAATTTTATAGGATCTTTTTAAAATCTCAAAGCTTCGACTCGAGGCAGATCAACAGGGGGTTCTTCAATTTAAGAAAAATCCTACGTTTGGTTAAGGCGCTAGTAGTGTTCACAGACGGACGGACGCACAGAGGGACGTTTTGCTTTCAATTAGTTTTTCGGTATCAAGGACCCACGAAATAGGTATTCTGACTACACTATCTGTTAGGGGATTTTTTTCTTAATTTAGCAACTGGTTTTATTCACCTTTTCGTTTTCAGTGCCCGGCAATGAATTTCTTTGTGCGAAAAATTCGCCATTTTTTCGCGCAGCATTAAATAACTTTACCTATATTACTCCGTATTTGTGTACGTATACAGAAAGTAAAAAGGCTTGTTATGAAATGGTTTAAAATAAGAATGTGAAGTAACATTTAACGAAATGTAATGTAGATGAGTACTAATGGGAGAACTTAAAATAAGTTTCAGGTACCGGACGATGGGTCGAAAACTATGACTGGAAACGTCATAGAAAAAATTTATATAATTTAAATTTGATATAAATATTTTATTTTATTTCTTTTAAATGTGATGTGAACATTTTTTAAATTAAAGTGACTGAGGAAAAATGAAGATATGGAAATAAATTATTGTGAAAAATAGAATAAAAACAGTCAGATATATAAAAACACGTTTTGGGGTCGTGCGTGTGTGTGCGTGTAAGGGGTGCCGAAAGGACGAGGAAGGAAAGATCGCGTGCGGTACCTAGCTGATCTGTTCGAGAATTGCTCCGCCATTCGCCTGATGTTGATCGAAGAAATTGCGGAAATCTAACGATAAGGGCTTCCGGCCGCTACAATTCTCCTCCAGACAGCTACTTAACTCAACCTAGCTATTTAGCCAGTATCAAATATCCCGCCACCGTCGGGACTCGAGCCTAGGACCTAACGGTTAGAGCAGGGCCGTCAGACGATCGAGCATGCGAATGGCCTTCGCAAAGGTTTGGGGCACGCGGCGATATCAGCTTAGCGAAGTCACTCGAGTTACAGGCGGGAAGCAGGGGTGAGAAAACATCGTGCGAATGTGGCGAGTTGGGTGAAACACACCGGTTGATATCATAAAGAGACATTTATTAATTTTTACGAACTTTAAGTGGAAATTGACATGAAATAAAAACTGCAGTCATACAAGCATTGATCATAACACCACGAAGTATTAACGCACGTTTCTACTTAGTGTTAGAGAAAGCAATATAAGAGAATTATTAATTCTAATGAATATTTGTGAGAAAATAAATATAAATCAAAATATATATTAAATCAAGATAAATATTGTATATCATAATTTCAGAAAAGCACTGACACTTTTATTGAAAATAAACATTTAAAGAAATACGATGTGCATGTCTTTCGTGTGAAAATGAACGCAATAAAAACACTTAAAAATTATAGAATAATGATGAATAGAGTCCGGAAAAATATGTAGAAAGTCAAAAAACGTGAAAAAACGTTCATAAATATGTAATGAAAACAGTAAAAATATATAATAAGTATGTAAAATCGGATACATTATGTAATATTAAAATACACTAAGTTTTAAACACTTTTATCTAATACAAAATTGCATTTATGAAAACTTTCCTAAAAACATTTTAAAATAATACAAATGTTTTAAAAATCATTTGGAGAGCACAAGTTGATGTACATTTTGCAGTATATAAGAGCCCACTCGAATAAACTTTTTATACGTCTTCTTGCGCCCCGCCACGACTGCTTTCTGTGCATCCCTGAGAAATCGGAGCGCGAGCTTCCCTCGGCCGCGGGCCCTGCGTGCCCTAGCGAAGCGCAAGCGCGCTCCGAGCACGTACGTGCTCCGTTCGACGGCCCTGGGTTAGAGGCACTGCCCTGTCCAGTTGATGCCCTGCGCCACCTTTGCCGGTTTGCTTCTGTAGTTCTTCGTCTGTCTGTCTTTTTTGTTGCTTCTTTCTACACTACAAGAATTCCATGCTCAGCTAATTGGATTATTACTCTGGATTTTCTGTCTGAGCTTCGTTACAGGATCACCCCCTGCACGCCAGAAGAACATAGCACCTCGTTGAGACAAGCAAGGAACAGCCGAAACGCGGCCCGAAAGGCGTCGCCTGTGCTCTCTCCGTGTGTAACTCCATCGCCCGTCTCATTTTCTTGCTTGAATCGGATACTGCGCCTGTGCTTAGAGAGAAGGCGCTCTGAGGGAGAAGTTTTGAAAGTGGAGTCTGAGAAGGAGCGAAGAGTCGGCGATGCGACGCGTCGCGACGAATGATCAGAAGGCGCGCGGATGGGGCAGGAACGCACAGGAGGGCGCTGCGAGGCTGCTGAAGCGGGTGAATCGCGAGAGCGGAGTCGCTTTATCTAACGAGATGCCATCGGAGACCAAGCGTTACGCGGCATGGGATAACCTGGCACAACGGGTTACAGTGTTCTGATAAATCCATACTTCTGTAATGCTAAGCTTGAAACAACATAGGTATATCAAAATGCATCCAAAGCATACTTCTAGAGACGCGTAGTTTTTCAGAGTATTGAAAAGAACCTTATGTTTTCCTTCAGAATAGTAACATATTTAACCGAATAAATAACTGTGTAATGAAGTTCAAAATGAAATTTCGTCATGCGATTGAGCACTTTTCTTAGAAACTTAACTTTTGTTTAAACTGCTACAGTCTGCAAAAAGTATACTTTTCAAATCATGTTATAATGAAAATTTGATTACTTTTGTTTTAATTTTCAAATTCCCAGCATATGATTGTACCAAGTAAATGTGTGACAAACATTCTATTGTTTTTCTCTCGTAGTATCCTTTTCCAGAGCTGAGAGATCATTTCAGTCCGAGCAATGAAAAATGGCAAGACTCGGTCCACTGTACCGCATGCCACTGAGCGACACAATGACGACGCCATCTCTTCCCTCGGCCAACCTTCTGCTCTGTTGACCCTAGAGAGAGCGGTGGCTTCTCCTGGCAGCTATACGCTAGGTGGTCCTGAAACAGTGCAGGCTGGTGCCGGAACAAACTGGAGGTTGCTGTTCCATCGAATGACGGAAATGGAATTTCCAAAATTCAGAACACTAATATAAAAATGAAATGTAAGTAATTCATGTAAATTAATTAAAACTAATTTTAATAAAAAACGCTGACGGTTGAAATATTACTTAATTGTTGTTACTTTCCCGTATAAGTACGTATATATGGAGTAATATACGTAGTGTAGGGAAAGTTATGTAATGCTGCGAAAAATCGATTTTGAGATTTCAATGGAAATACACTTTTGGGGTACCCTGATACAGAAAAAGTGGTTCTTTTCAAAACGCCCGTCCGTCCATCAGTCTGTAAGCAACACTAGCGTCTAAACCAAATTACATATTCGTCTAAATTGGATATTCCCCTTTCGATCTGCTTCCACACGAGGCGCCGCGATTTTGAAAAACTTACTTCAAAATTTGCGGATACTTAACATGAAGTCCTTCGGATATTTTCAAAATTTTCTCAAAAACGACTCCATTTTTAAAATTTTTTTTTGAAGAATACAATGCAATATTGCGCAAAATATTTGCAATTTTATAAATTTACAAAAATAAGATTCTCAAAAAGACTTCAAATTTTTTCTTGAAACTTTTTGTAGGAATAGTGCTAAATGTACTCTATGAGATGACATAAACGCCATATTGCTCTATTTTTTGACAAAATTACAAAAATGTATTTTTTTTACTTTCCTCTCACTTTGTTCATATTTACGTACATTAGCGGCGATTTGTTCACATTATTATTACATCTGCCTAAATGCTTTAAGGATTGAACAGAGATATTCATCCAATAAATGTAAATGTTCTTAAATGTTCAATTATTCAATGTAAATTTAAAGCAAATCAGGTGAACGAAAAGTTTCAAAGATGAAGACTACTTGTCTAGTTTCACCTAGGAATAATATGGGTAAAGAATGTTGTGTAAATAAGAGTGTAAATAATTGAAGTTGATTTGCAAAACTGTGCACGGAAAGTGAGTGATCATGAGTAAAAATTCAGAGAATATAATTGCTAGTTCTTTTGTATTTGTGTGAAGTCACCACAAACGAAGTGTATGACAAATGATTTAAAATACTTTTTACTTTGTTATTTGATTTGTTACTTGTGTGTTACCCTTGGATTTTCCTTACCGCTGTAGAATACACTGCCCTGAAAAAAATTCAAGCTCGAAAGAGCATTAAATCTGCGTACGCCCTTCAGGCATGAGTCGGGTGGCAATTGTTGGGAAAGTACATATATATATATATATTGTGGCAATTGTTGGGAAAGTATATATATATATATATTGTGACGTACTTCGCCAACATAATCATTATTTTGATGGGACCTGTAAAGGCGCAGGGGTCTTGGCAGGGAGGAGCCGTGATTCGGGATCACATGTGATATGAATTTCAGCGACACCTTTCTGATAACAAATTTGGATTTATTCCAATCAACAAAATTCCCAAATCCAGCAAACACAAATGCACAAGAAATCAAAACATTTATCGTCTCAGGTATCATTAATAAATTACTCAACTGAAATTTATTAGGCCTTTGCGAATGGGATCCCTCGCTTACTAAATGCAAAACCATTTACTGGTCAATGAACACACACAACTTTACCATTTTCCCCATCCAAAATGCTTAAATTTATTTTACAAAATCAGTTTTTCCTTTTTTTCCTTGACTGAAAAATATTACGTGAGATCACAATTTTGATTTAAATTTGAATTCCTTTCTTTAGTCCTCGACTTGGAACATGGAAAATATTACTGGTCATTTCCCTCCCCGGTTCTAGTGATTAGTTCTCATTAACTAACATGTCCTCGTATTTCCACTTTTCACTTTGCCCAGAATGAAGCCTTTGATACTTAACGTGCGCCGTCTCCTCGCGCCACCCGACGGGGTCTCCTGCGAAGGTCGCGCACACTCGCGCTGCCGCCACCTCGAAAGCCCAGCCGCTATGCGCCGCCAAGGGCGAATTCCAGCCGGCAACGAGCCCTCTCGCGTCGCCTCCACAGCACGTTCTACCAGGTTCCTCCGTCTTCTTTGCTTCTTGTCCGGTCCTCGAGTTTTAATACTGTCCGTGCGTTCGTGTACTCGAGCGCGGCCGTCGACAGGAGTCAGTTGCTTCACTACAGTTCTGTGTTCGCACTATCTGCCGAGTAAATAATTACTTGATTCACTTTTCTAACTCACTTTTCAAAAACTCGACTTTGTTCAACATAGCCATTCAATCGCAGTACATCTATTACTGCGTCACGAAATGTCGCCTTATTAGCTAGCAAAATTACTGCGAAATTACTATTACGAACACATTCACTTTCTACATTTCAATAGTTTTTCCACGAATCTAGCATGCATCCGTTTTAACACCGCCGCTCAGACCCGCAGTTGGCACGACCGTTCGGTATCGCTCTTCAGACCAGAAGAGTGAAATTTCTTTTCGGTTAGCCGCACTTCCCCTCTTTTCCCCTCACTATGTGACGTGAGTGGGGGTTTCTCTCATATCAGCTTGGCCGGTACCCCTTCTGGTCAGTTAGCGCTTCCCCGAACGCGCCCAGCTTTGCGCGGTCATTTAAGTCATTTTTCTTCCCTTTCGTTTCTTCCTTGGCTCTGTCCCTCACCATCATCCGCTTATCATAATATATACATATATATATATATATATATATATATATATTGTGGAACCGTGCAAGAGTAAAGACTAGCCGCCATTGCCCTGCACCATACAAAGGTTGACATATGTTAAAAGTAAAGCTCTCCAAACTCTTGTGGGAAAGTATGTGTCAATATTTACATTGGATAGTAAACACTTTTTCTTTCTTAGGTCTTTGCATGTTAAATATTGCCACAATTTTAGGGCTCTTATTCACGATATTTTAAGAAAAAGAACATTTATATTGATACGTTGCTTGTTAACTTTTTCGATACTGAGCTGAATATTCACTGTATTACTTTCCTGGATCGAGAGGATCGTATTTACGAGGGAAATATGAAAACAGTTAAATGATGTTACATGTTCACTTATGGAGGGAATTTTGAGAGGGAAATATGAAAAGAAACCGAATCAAGTGAACATCTATTCATTAGCAATTAAATCTGAATCGTTAAAATTAGGTAAAAAATAAAATATTGTATGTACCATGGTTGTTAACGGGCTGTTACGATCGAGTGTGATGTGAATGTGATAAAAAGCCCGAGATCCTTTGGCCCGTGGTGCGCCACTGGTTCAAAAAACTATTACATTGATACAATATGTTACTCAATTAATTTGCCAATGTGATACAACAGACACAAATCTGATGGACCTTTCTTGGAGATAAAAGGAGACAACAGCTATCTTGAAGATTCTTATGTCAAAATATTTGTGAATTGATCTTTCCAGAAAGCGTACCTAATTCACAAATTATCTTGTCCACAAAATGAATATTAGTGTGTCCTTATGTCATGACTTCAAGCCTTTCATATACTCCTAAATTTGGAAACATGTAACATTACCTAATGCCGATCTGCTTGCAGCACTTTCGATCTACAATGATGTTTATGTAGATAGAACATAAGACGGAGACACACTATTACAATGAAATTTATACCACATTTCTGATCATTTGTATATTGTAGGAGTATTACAATATACAAATGATCAGAGTTACAGAAGTGTACCTGCATTTCCTCCTTGTGTATTTAGTACGGTGTGAAGTCACCACGCGCTGCCACTAGAGCCTCTAGACGTCGTGGCATGAATTCAAAAAGAGCCTGGATAAGCAGTATGGCATGTGGAGCAGCTAGCAGGAGGGGAGGTACAACGGGCTGTACAACCTCCTAATGTAGCGGTTGCTGTTCAGATTGCTCTTAATACGTATGAGGCGAGATCGCATATAGAAGCCAATGACGCCCTAAACCATCACACTGGGTGTTTGTCCGCTGTGGCGCGTAACAATGCAGACTGGAAGATTGTGATCACCACGGTAGCGTCGAACACGTACACGGCCATCGCTGTACCACAAATTGTAGCGTGACTCGTCACAAAACACTACATTTTGCCACTCAGAACACCAGTGAACACGTTAATGTGCTCATTGCTCTCTGAGGCATTGGTGGTTTTGAGAGAAAGGAATCCGAAGCACTGGTATGGGTGCCATCAGTCCCGTCCTCAACAGACGGTGTCGATCCGTCGACGCAGCCAACTGTGAAGGATGAACGATGCTGTTCTGTGGGCCATGCAGACAAGTTGGCGGTCATCTCGCCCTCTGGTCATATTGAGTGGTGCAGTACCGACTTGTCGCTGTTTTAAGACCCTCCTCTATCCATTAGTTCCAAACACGCGTCATTGTCATAGCAGCGCGACCCATTCGAGCCGCAATATCATAATACGACAAAGCCGCTACTCTGAGACCGATCATTCTGCCCTGTTCGAACTCATTTAGATGCTGATAGTGCGCCATTTGGCGTCGGAGAGGTATACTGGCACTTACGTGCAAGTTTCTAGGTTGTTTGACGGCTTTACTCCATGTGTGGCGTAACACTGACCTGAACTGTCACATAAAGGAGGGTGCAGCTAGGCAACATGTACGCCATCTCTATGCAACTTTAATCGCTTCTTCTGGACACACTTTTCTACTCATCCACCGAGTTTTAAGAGATAACGATCATTCCTTTTCTGGTGTTGCAATCTTCACAAACAACAGTGTATATTCAAGGTAATATGAAATTCAGACGGCGAAATGTGTTCATAGATTGATTATTTTGTGTCCTGGTGAGTCAACTGCTAGTAGGAACAGCACGTTTTATCAGGGGAACAGGCGGTGCTCCTTCCCTGTATAAATATGGGATCCGACACGGATACGTCGACTTGCGGAGTTTTCCTCTGCAACTGTCTTCCCCTGCAGGGCACCGCCGCTGACAGGACCTGCTATATGCCCCCAACTGGTCCTCCTCACAAGCGAGGTGATGCACGTTAGCGAGTGAGTGAGCGTGTGTGTGAGTGTGTGTGCCAGCGTGTGCGTGAGTAAGAGAAGATGTTGATCAAGGGATGAGGAAGGAAAGATAGTGCGTAGTCTTTCGCACATTTGTTAGGGTACTATTCAAGAATTCACCTGGTATTTGTCGGAGAAACAACGGAAAACTACCGGTCAGAGCAACCATTCGCTAGAATATTCCGGCAATCTCAACTGGTCTAGTCAGTGTCAGACATTCTTCACTGTCCGACCACCGGTTCTAGGGTTTCCCAGTCCGAGATGCTACATTGGCCAGAGTTGTTGCCTTGAGCCATCTAAGCCGGTCAGACGATCAAGAATCGTGGATTTTGTAAGTTGAAAAACTGTGTAACGATATTTTCCTACTGCTTCGTCTTGGGATGTCATTTAATAACAACCTTTGCTCGGTTCTTTATGCTTAGTACATTCATTCTGTTAGTATGCTAGACAGATTTTGGAGCTGCAGTACACAGTCAGAGCATTGAGTATGCAACGTAAAAATGCCATGCCTATTTGTCACTTTATAGTAAGCTTCAGAGTAAGCAAAACAGTCTTTGTGAAAAATTAATTGATTACCCCCTACAGAGACCAAGGATGTCGTTGGATGAGAGGCGGGGATAGAGTTTAAAACTAGTAGTGGTACAGAAAAGTAGAGACGTTCCCGTGTTGTTGTTTTTTTTACTTTGGTCTCGGCTAGTTATTCGGACTTACCACATATTCTTGCCAGCTGCCAACTATCGCCGCCCTTAAGTACATTTTTTTACTTTCTCGCGTTACGAATATGGAAGTTGATGTGTTGCTCATGCAGACTGTGATAAAAAAATATTATTACATTTCACTTCCATCCCTTTGATAGCGAAGGACCACTGATGGTAAAGCTTACAGACAAGCCACTCGTCTTGTGATTTCTGTAAGGAAGGTTTTTTAGAGCTGTCATAATCACAAGTGAAAATACCGCAATTGAATTAAATTATTGTCTTGCAAAATAAACAAGTTACAATCAAGTAGGTGCACCTTAAAAGAAATTAAGAATTAAATTAACATTATACAAATAAATGAAAGATTTGACTACAAGCAATGTGCGTGATTTGTGTTCCATTCCTGCGGGTAGCCGGTTGTATGACGTCAGCTACGCGCAAGTGGAGACAGGCCCTAGTGGAAGGAGGTCGGCAGGGCTGGACAAAGTACAGCGTCTGCGAGGCGGCACACGTGTTGCGAAGGAATCTTCGGTGATGCAATGCCACCAAATTCAGAGTAACAATCCTATCGTTACGTTGACATAGCCAGGAGCAGGAAGGCAAACACTGTAGAGTGATTGAGTTGTATCCTTGTATGCAAGTTCAGCTGCACGTGAATTATCATTGCATTATGCTTGTGTTAAAATAGTATGCCATGTAAGCTGGCAATTAAACAGCTACAGGTCACTGAATCAACACAGTTTGTACACTTCGGCTTATAACACAGTTTGCAGTCACAACACAGTTATGTAACCATAAGCCGTAATACAGATTCTACACGTGGCAATATTACACATTATGATAGAAGAAACATTCACTATCAAAAACTGGAGACGGTCCATATATTCCAGGTTTTATTTATTTATTTACGTCAAAAACAGTTTAAACTGTGTGTGACGAGCTATGGGGAGAAGTGAATTTTGTGCACATTTTTATAATTTTGTTATCTCTATCCTAAACCAAATTCTAGTCGAATTTTGAATACAGAAAAGAGAGCGTTCTTTTTTAAGTTTTGTTGACAAAATATTCGCTCTTATATAATAAAATATGTTTTCAAAGGTAAATTAGCTATAAATTTGTGCCCTTAACCCTCATCATGTTCTTCATGGAAGAATAATACTTTTTGCCGCGAGAATATGGAAAACGATAATTTGAATAATTAATATTTCCCACTGAAATTTAGATGACGTGCACAAATAATGAAGTTACATTTATGTCCAGAAGCAAAATAAGGGACCATCTCAGCAATTGCTCAAAGGATCAGGGAAGCTGAACGAAAAACCTGATCGAGATGGGGGCCATCAACCCAAAAGCTGTGGCACAATTCTTGTTACAGGTTCTTAGAATTATACAGTTCAAATTTTAAATAATTACATTAACTATCATTGTTAAAATTAATGTTACTTTCCTTTTGATGCTCGGTATTGTTTCGAATTGTATAGAAATAGTTATGCAGCAGAAAAGATTTTACTTGGGTCTTAAACTTTTCTATCGAATTTAATCGTTTAATGTCATCTGGCAAAGTGTTGTAGAGTAATGTACATGAATTGTATGTGAATGTTTTATAGTGAGCTGTTGATACTGACACCTAATGGATATGATTACTACGTCGTGTACTTACCGACATCGGCGTTTGCTGAAAATATATTCCTTCTCTTAAGTAATTTTGACAAAAACTATTGATTCGTAAATCATGAGACAAGGTAATGATAAAATTTCTAGATTAATAAAGAGAGACTTACAAGAATCACGTGGTTGGGATTTGCTTATTATTCGTACAATTCTTTTTTGTAATCTGAAAGTCTTTCCACATGCATTTCCTTTCCACATGTAGTCAGTAAAAATATGCAATTGCATGAAGTTACGCGGTCTAATAATAATAATAATAATAATAATAATAATAATAACAATAAAACAACACACTCGCAAACAAAAACACTAAATTAATAATTTGTATATATTAGGGCTTATAATTCGAAATAAAATGCATTTTAAATCAGTAAAATCTAGAGTAAGTAAATATTGTGCATTTTAAGTAAAGATTACCATATGAACCCATTGCAGTCCCATTTTCAAACTTGCACCATCTGTTTGGAAACATATAAGGTTTATTTGAGAATTTTTTCAATTTTTTTGAAGATTCATTTTGAAAATACTCAAAATCAAAATTTTAAATTCAAATTTGAAAAACTTTTTGAATGCAACCCCTATTGAGTTTTATATCATATAAAAGGCCATAAAGAAAGCTGAAAAATGACACCTGTTCTAGCTCTCTATCTTAACCCTGCTGCGTCGTTCGGGTCCTTTTTGACCCAACGTTGTTTTTAAATTTATCCTAAGCAATTCGGTTTGGGTTTAGCAACAAGGGATTTCTTGACTTTGATTTCATCAAAATTACCTTTCATATTTTGTATGTATGCAATAAAAATGTATTATAGTTTTTGTGAATCATACAAATGCACACATAAGGTGTTTGGGTCCTTTTTGTCCTTTAGCGTCCCATAACAGAAATTTGATCGTATTTCACAGTGGTTATTACGAAGCGAGACGACAATGCTGCGATATCTTTCTAGGAAACGTATTTATTTATCTACAGAGTGGAGAAACTTATTATCGCTTTTTAGATCATCTTCAGTTACGGAATGAATTCCGTTTGCTCGCAGACGTCTTGGAAAAGAAAACATAATATGCCCTTTCATTGTCGTTAGTCGTATTCTGTAGTGTGCAGTGACAAGCAGAGAATTCAAGGCAATGTGTTCTAAACGACCAAGGTACTTGACTGGTTTGAAAAGAGAAGAAATTAAAGAAGCATTGAATTCTTCAGATGATGGATTGTGTGATCTTCATGATTCCTCAGATAGATGGGAACCAAGTGTTGTGAAATAGAAGACTGTGTTTATTTACCCTCAGATGACGATTTCGAAAAGGAAGAACCAGATGTTCATAACAAACCTGTCGAAATTATCTAAAGATAAGAAAATTCAATGGTCTTCAGAACCATCTGCACGTCGCGGAAGGCATAATGCACAAAATATTCTAAACTTGACACCGGGTATCACTCAATACGCGACTTCAAGAGTGAAAGACGAACTTTCAGCATTCATGTTGATTTTCCCTCCAGCAATTGAAAACATAATATTGAAATATTCGAACATAGAAGGTCGTCGCGTATACCAGGAAACATGGAAAGATCTGGATTCATTTGTATTCCTATCTGGGTGTATTGATTTTAGCTGGGGTTTTCAAATCCCACAATCAGTCAAGAGAAAGTTTATGGATGCCGGATAAGGTAGAAGTATTTTTCGGCCGACAATGTCTTTGGAAAGTTTCAAAAGAATTTCAAGAATCACTAGATTTGACGATAAAAAAAGAAACGAAAGAAGAATTCGGGACAAATTTGCTGCCATTAGAGATGTATGGAATATATGGATTGAAATTTTGCCAACGCTTAACAACCTAGAAGCAATGGTAACTGTTAATGAACAGTTACCATTCAGGGGCAGATGCCCGTTTAGGCAATATATGCCAAACAAACCTGCTCGCTATGGCATGAAATTTTGGGTTTTATGCGATAACAATACGTAATACGTGTGGAATATGCAGCTCTATCTAGGAAAGGCACCTGGGGAAGGAAGAGAAAAAAATCAGGGTTTGAGGGTCGTCATGGATTCGTCCTATGGACTGAAAGGTCACAATATAACAAGCGATAATTTTTTTACTTCTTAATGACTTAGGTTAAGTGTTACTCCAACGCAATATTACTATGATTGGTACAATGAAAAGGAACAAAGGCTCAATTCCACCGGAATTACTTCAAACAAAAAAATGTACCAAAGATGTCTTCAAAATTTTCTTTTACTTCTGATACTTATTTGATGTCTCATCTTCCAGAAAAATCCAATAAATGTGTTATATTACAAAGTACATTGCACCAAGACAAATAAGTGTCTTGTGAAAGAAGCAAGAAACCGGCAATTATTATTATTACAATAAAACTAAAGGTGCTGTCGACACACTGGACAAAGCACTTACATGCTACACGACCAAAAGAAAAACTAATCGTTGGCCCCTCCTTGTTTTTTACAACATTATTGATGTTAGCGCCTACAACGCTTACGTGCTATTCACAAAAGTAATCAATAAATGGGTTTCGAATAATTATCGTAAATGACGATTGTTTTTAGAAAATTTAGGAATTGCATTGGTTAGAGATCATGTAAAAAGAAGAACCGTTCTTCTAAGAACAAATGCGGCAAAAGAAATTGTTCAAAACTGAAAACTCTAAATCCTGAACATCAAGAGTCCTCAATGTCAACTGACTCTAGAAAAAGAAGCAGATGTTTTTTGTGCACAAAAACTGACAATAAGTCCTCAAACTATTGTTGCAAGTGTGGTAAATGTGTTTGCAAGAAAAAATCTGGAACAAATATGCACACAATGTTACAAATAAAATTGGCTATCTATTGTATAATATGCTTCGTTAAGAATTCGAGAATATAAAACCAAATACTGTGTTCATTTTCATAAATAATTTCACTTTTTGTTGCAAGTGTGGTAAATGTGTTTGCAAGAAAAAATCTGGAACAAATATGCACACAATGTTACAAATAAAATTGGCTATCTATTGTATAATATGCTTCGTTAAGAATTCGAGAATATAAAACCAAATACTGTGTTCATTTTCATAAATAATTTCACTTTTTGTTTTCTTTGGTATAATTTGCACACTTAATATTCAAAATAAATGTTTCATTAAGCCTATATTTTCATTTATATTCAATTTACGAGTGGTATAAACCTAACGGGTAGTTTTAGACCCGAACGCCTTATGTGTGCAGGCAACATGAAAGACGCAGCAGGGTTAATTTGGTGAAATTCAACATCAATTTACACATTTTCGGGAACCCAATTTTGTAAAATTTTACATGGCTGTATTTCACGAACGGGTGGAAATATTTTACTCAAAATTTGTTGTTTTCTTATTCTTCATTTATACTACCTATATGTCAAATTTCATCTGAATCTAAAATAGTGAGGTAAAATTTTAATTAAAAGTGTGTTGATTTAAAATGGAATCACCCTTACATAGATCATTACATAATTATTTACCTTATCATTATTTAAATACTTACAACACAAATCATTATTTACTTATATCATTATATACATACATCACATATCATTATTGGCATACTTCCCAGATTATTATTTACGTACATTACATAATATAAACAATTCTCATTAATTTTGTGTACACCTTAAATAAGGTTATATTTTTTAGTTCTCTTTAAATCATCTAATGTTTTTTTTGCATCCTGCTTCAGTATTTAAACATTCTTTTATGTTTTGGGAAGTTTGGATTGAGTTCTTTCTAATTCGAATTCTTGGCGTTCTACTAAAAGGTGTTTGACTGTCCAAGCGCAGCCACTCTTTTCACACTTGTTTCTCCGTTGTTTTGTAATTAAATGTATGTGTGTTAAATTTGTATGTCCTATTCTTCGTCCATCAATTGTCACTTGCTTCTTTCTTGAGATGTTGCCCATGTGGATACCTTATCAAAAATGGATGGTCTGATCTCTTGTAATTATTTGATTCATTATTTTTCCATCTGGAGACCCAGAGTTCCTTCATATTGATGTTAATATATTTCCTAATTTATTCTGGAGGTGAATACATTGAGGTATTTAAAGGTTCATTAATTGCTCTTTTTTGCTTCCTTTCCTGCATCTTCATTTCCTTGTATTCCCACATGACTGGGACCCATACTAACTCTTAATTATAATTATTTGTAATTAGCCAAACAATTAATTCTTTGATTTCCTTAATGAGTATTGTCAACGCATGGCGTTCTCGTTGGAACGACACGGTGTGAACTGCGCCGGCCCGGTGGTAGCTCAGTCAGGTCCCAGTTCCTTTTGAAATTTTTTCAGCGTCTTCCTAGAACCACAAAATTGAAGATAGAGATTTTTCCTTCAAATAAAATTTGTTGTCCAAAGTAAGTTCTTTCATTAAGGTAGGGATAGTGCTAACGTTTTATAGGGAGAGTGCTAAATGTGCTCTATGAGATTACATTAATGCCATATTTCTCTATTCTTTTGTTTTTTCAAAAATTGCAAAATTTTTTTACTGGTCTCTCACGTCGTTAATATTTACATTAGCGGCGAATTGTTCACATTATTATATTAATGAGTACATATGCTTTAAATAATGTTAAATAACGTTTCTCGAAAATTGAATAGTTTTAATGAAAACTAGCTGAAAATTGCGCAGTTTCAGAAACGCTCAAACGCCATTTTCTAAAAAATGGCTTCAAATTTTTTGTTCAAACTTTTCGAATGGATAGTGCTAATTGAACTCTTTTAATATGGTGTAAAAATAATTTGGAGGTATTTTTTTTTTTTCAAAAATTACAAAAATGTAACTTTTTTTAAGGATCTCTCATACACCTAAAATGCACATTTCCAGCAAACACTATTCAATTTGTGAATGCAAGTGCTTCAAATTACTTCCAATGAAGTTTTTCAAAAACTCAAAAATTTTCTGTAAAAAAAGAGCTTCAAATTTCGCATTTACAGTAGCGCTAAACGCCATTTTCTTGAAAACGGCTCTAAATTTTTCAACGAAAATCGCCATTTAGAGCAAGGTTTAACTGTATTTTTTTCTTTTATTCTTAAAATAATAGGTTTGTTCTACATTTTGGAAACCGAAAAATTCATAAAATGTCAACAAAATGTAGTTTGGGCGGTGATAGATGTCAGCTGTCAAGAATATTGGCAATGTCCGAACAGCAAGCCGAGACAAACGAAACAAAAATTAATACGGGAAAATATGTGCCATTCTGTAGCACCACTAGTTTAAAATAGCACATATCACACGCAATATTTCGCGAAAACTACTAAAATTTTCAAAAAAATGTACGTCACCTTAAAGAAAAAAATCAGTGTGAAGAACAAATTTTATATGAAGGAAACATTTCTATCTGCAATTTTGTAGTTGGAGGAAGACGGAAAGAAGGACATTTTGGCAATTTTCCACATTTCAGAGTTAACCGTGAAAATCTGACTTATGCCACCTTAATAAGTACATTTTACTCTGTTCTTAAACGAAATTTTAAAAAAAATTTAAAGCCGCTTTTGAGAAAAATTTGAAAATATCCGGGGAGCTTCATGTAAAGTACCCCCAAATTTTATAGACTCTTTTTCAAAATCTCAAATCTTCGACTCGAACGACTGAAACAATGATTTTGCAACTCCAAGGCTTCTAAGTTAGTTATCGAATGTAATGTTCCTCTTTGATCACACAATTTGGTTACTACCGTTCACACAATTTGGTTACTACCGACTGAGCCACATTCTCTGTTCTATTTGGTCCCTCTTCTCTAAGACATGGTATTTCAAACAAATCGACCTATTCTATCACAAATCCACCGCATTTTCAGGGCAGGTTTACTTGGTAAATATTACTTGAAAGTCACCCTCGATCAAATGGTCCAGGAATATACGTACAGTTCGACAAAGAACTAATAGGTGGCCAAACCATTATTTTTGTATGGCATTTTTGTGGATTAATTTTTATCCCTCATTTTTTGGACTAATTTTTATCCAATTTCAAATCAAAGGAAAAAAGATGTAAGAGAAAAATATTTTTTCGAGAAATAACAACCCAGTTAGTAAGACATGTTCAGAGACGAAGGAAGAAAGGATTGACAAAGAGCCAATTGAAGCAATGAAGAATGTTTCGGATAGAATAAATGTTGCTAATGATAAACCAGACAGTAAACCCGCGGTAAAGACAAGAAAGAGGTTATATGTTTGCCCTTCAAATCTTTCTAGGCTTTCTAAAGGGTGTTGTGCTGTATGTGATGTGTGTTTTCTGAACATTCAACCAAGAAAATAATTTGTGTAACATGTGATAAAAATGGGACAAACTTATTAAAGACTTGTAAAATATTGTCACAAAACTTTTACTTCGATACATTATTTAATTTCATATAATTTTCACATTTTTTCGAAAAGTGTTTGCGAGACACTACTGGACCTTTACGTTACAAAAGCTTTCTGGGTTGGCAAGGGTTAATAAGTGCATTTTACTCTATTCTTACAAGAAATTTAAAGTCGCCCTGAATATGCAAATATCATTTAAATGTTATTGCTTTCTAAAACGATAGACTTTCGTGTCGATTAGTGAGAGTAAATGTATGATTTTGACTGTTGCTTGTTTGCTTTTTAAGTTTATTCAATTTAAATTCAATTTCAATTTTAATAAGCATGTATTCATGAATTAATTTACATACTACAGATAAAACGAATGCTATATTGACGTGCGAGGCAAGTCCCCACTTGCGTCGCCTGTATTCTGCCACTCCAATACGACGGCTTGGTATTCACAAAGTGTCGGCGCCCGCTATCCAGGGTCGAGAGACTTATCTATAAAATGTTTCTTTTCTTAGAATGTATTTATTTGTGAGCGTTCATTGATTCGAAAGAGCGTGTAAAAGTGTGCGTTTTTGTTTTGTATAGATGATAAAATACTTGTGCAAATGTAGGATAATTTCTTGATAACATATTTTAATCCAGTCTGAAAAAATACAACAGGACATGTAATGTGCTTCACTAAGGCAAATGTTTACCTCAATTATTTCCCTCGCGAGTAGGGCAGATTATGTTATCTTTGCACAAAAACATCTGTTCATTCCAAGCATGCTTCTCCTGAATTTTATTAAGAAAGGATTATCCAGGAAATGAAATATTGTAAATTGTAATTGCATATTGAAGGGCATATTTCAGAATTTTTAGGTAAAAATGCATTTTTAAAAGCACGACTTTTTACAGAATAAAATATTTTTTAGGGAATAAAAATCCTTTCCCTAGTTATAACTTGAATTATTTATAATTATATGGAACATATATGGTTTTAATACGTAAGTAATCTTTATTAACCATTAATTTATTTTTTTTTCCATTATTGTCAGTACTAACAGTCAGTTCACGTACAGCGAATATTCTTGTTTTAACCTTTAATAAGGGATAATGCACAACGCCCGAAACGCTTATTTTTTATGAAATGGAAATAAATCATCCACTAATAATCGTTTTATTTCAACACCAAAAGATCTAAAATTTACTTCCGTAGATTAATTCTTTATTTTCCCTTTACAGACATTTTTATGCATTTTTGGCGTTAGTAAAGTTAGACAACTTGATTCACTAACAAATAATCACCAGCTTTAAAACTGACGTTGTAAGACAAGCTTGAAAAAAAATTGAAACTTCATCAAGCTTACTTGGCGACGACATTGCGGCAACATCACTCCCAGCCCGTCAGAAAGGCACACATCGGTCGAGAAAATAGCATCGGATGGCCAGTGGTGAGCTCTGACGCTGTGCCTTAGAAAAACAGGCGCTGAAGGGACCGGCGCGCCATGGTGGTTGGGTGAGGGGAGGGCGAGACTACAGTGTCAGCGGCGCCCGCAAAGCGTCCGGTGCAGGTTGACAGTTCAATTATATCGAGCGCGGTCGGACGGTGAGGCGGAGCGGGGGCTGGGCGGGGCGGGGCGGGGAAGGGACGGGAAGAGGCGAGGCGAGGCGAGGCGGGGCGGGGCGGGGCGTGGCCGGGCGGGCGTGGCGGGGCGTTGGGCGCCCGGCGCGGGTGGCCCGCCGGCCGCGCGTCGCGTCAAGAAACAGGGGAGTGACCGTGGGATGAAAGGCGCGGAGGCGTGCGGTGACGCAAGCACAAGGGCGATTCCTGCGAACACAGGGGAGGGGCCGCATGCGGGGGTGGTGGCGACGGCGGCGGCGGCGGACAGTGCAAATAAACGGCGCGACTCTGCGAATGTAGGACATGAGAATAGTGAGGTAATACGGGGCTGGAATGCAATGTCATGCGAACATTTTCGCAAATAAAAGTAATGGACGCGAGTTGTTGTCGACAAATAGCAGGAGAACACGGAAATACGGAAGCAGAGGCAGAGTAAAACAAATAATGAACAATATATGCAAAATAAGTTACTTTTTTACTTAAGATATGTATATTTTAAACACTCCTGTATTTTCCTTTTTAAAAGAGAAAATATAACTTACATAATGTATAAACAAGCAAATACCATAGTCCATATAAAACGGAGTAAAGAAATGAAAGTAGAGAAGAGAAGAAGGTTCAGTACGGACTAAGGTGGAAATTAGTTTAGTTTACGCAGCCAGGGCAGTTGGAACAACAGCGATCATAACCAAGGACATGCACGGGAGGAGACGGAGCGAGAAGCAGGACAGCGATGAAAACGTACTGCAGGAACAGCGAGCAAAAATCTTCGACGCGCCAAGGAATGTTAAATGACAAATCCCATTTCTATTTCTCCAGTGCTACGTCCAGTTTCCGGCGCCTAGATCACGGCTGGAAAAGCAGCGAACGAAGCAGCCGAGTACGAAAACGTTAAAACTGCAACCCACTCTGTATTCATGAGTGGCCGCCGCGAGGTTTTGCGGTGGCGAACGCAGATGCAGTCTAATAGTTGAGCGTGCGTCCGCCGGGAGCAAGAAGATTGCGCGGCCGGCGCGGCGTGCTGCCCGCGTCGTCCCGTGCGCCGCCCCGCCCCGCGCCTCCCGCCCCGCGCCGGCGCGTGGACGTCGCGCCGCCCACGCGCGCTGACGCACGGCCGCAATGGCGCAGCGCCGCCCGCCCGCCCGCCCGCCCCGCCACGCGACCTTCGGCTTGACCTCTCGCCCCTCGACCCGCCCAGCCCAGCCCAGCCTTCTTACTCCGGTGCTCTTACTATTATTACTATTACTACTACTACTACTACTATTATTATTATTATTATTATTATTATTATTATTATTATTATTATTATTATTATTATTATTCCTCTAATTCACGACTGAAGATGTTATGAGTCGGTTGAATGTGTAATCCATTCCATGTTGCAAACAGCTTCCTAAGGAGCAGATCTAGGGACTGAAGGTGCTTCTACAATACTTCGCGCAAAATGTGGGCTGTTCCAAACAAAGCAATATCTTGCATTATCCGGTCTTTTGAATGACCCGAGAGTTTGGTAGAGTTCTTACACAAATTTTGGGGATCAAGTTCCATAGCTCCCATAACTATCAGGACAATGTGAGCTTTTACGCCCCACATTCGGCTGATCCTGATTTCCAAACTCGTATTTAAGATGCTCCTTGGTTACGACTTTTTGATTGGATAGCACAGCCACATCTACAAGTAGACCAGTTTTTTCTCCAAATCTTTGATGACAATACTCGGTTTGTTTGCCGCTATCGTGCGATCTAATTTGAATTTGATATTCGTACAAAACTGAACACAGTCCGACAGACGTCACCTTTTACAACTGCTTCATTTTTCCCCTTTTAAGCCACATAAATGATTGATCTTTATGGATCTGCACCTTGTCCATTCTTTTTAAATATTCTCCACGGTTTTTTAATTTTTTTTCTTTTTCATATTTCATGTTAAGTAGCATCACAAGTTCGGTGTCTGTGTTATTCTGCGTATCTTCCATAGCTTCCTTCGCAATGCTTCATGTTACACTTACAATGTTTCCCATTCTTCGGTCGGATTTAACCCTTTATAGGTCGGGTAATTTTTTCACCTGAATTATTTTAATTTATCTTTTATGTTTTTAATTTTGATCTTGGGAATATGAGAAAAATATTAATTTGTGATTTGAATTAATATAGAGTGAGATAAATATGAAAATGTCGTGGTCGTAATAACGACCACAATACATTTAGAGCTATGCATTACACCATATTGATTGTGGTTATGTACAGAACCACAAAGAAGGGAGGATTGTGATTGCGTACAGAACAAATACAAGAAATTGAAAATAAATAGTACAAATAAATAGTGAAAATAATTATGATAAACAGTTACATACAGTAAGCTAAAATAATACAATCATTGGTTTAAGAAATCAATATTATTGAAGGAAACGTGAGATGTTAGAGTTCATGAGTCGCTTTATTGACATCAGGTCATCTGCATCAAAATCCTGTCCATACTACGAATCTAAAGCCGCATCATCATTATCGTCAATATTCCCCAAGAAATAGTTAAATTCTGATTAGGACATTCGTTTCAACCTGTGGAAACTTCAAATTTCAGCCATTCTGTAAGATAGAACACAAATAGGAACAAATATAGGATGCTAGATTATACTATCCAAATGTACGTAAACACTGAGCAAATGTAAAAGATAAAATATTGAAATATTTTCTAAGCCACAAATATTCGGAAAACTAAATCTATTCTAGCGATAATCTTACATAATTAAACAGTAAATTTAATTGTTTAAATACTTTCTTAATATTCATATTTTTACAGAACAAAAAATATTTACGGTTGTATACTTATTCCTGGCTACACCCATGCAAATATAAATGAAACTCATTGAAGTAAAATTAGAATATTTATGATTAAAAAGATTTTAATTCTAAGAAATATCACAATAAACAAGTAATAAATTACTTAACAAATCTTTGTTCTTGAAAAACTCCGGAAACTCGAAACACGAAAAGTCACATCTCATCCTATTACTCAAAAGAACACTTCGCGACAGTGCATTGTGGTTGCAACGACGACCACAAGCATGACCCAGCAGCTAGATTTCTAAGAACTAATGCGATCACACAATCTGCAAGAATCATATTACATTGAAGGAGACTCTACAATCCGAAATTAGCAATAAGATTGAAAATTGTTTGACTTAACTAAGCAAACTATTCCTTTTCGTTTGTCCTTTAAACGTTTAGCTTCGTATAAGTAGGACGCCGGCTATCACTTACGAGAGTACCAGTAATTAAATCTCCCCTGGCCGCGTTACGGGCGCTTCGCAGGGAAAGTCCGCTGGAAGGGTTGCTTCCTCGCTGCTTCCAGACTAGCAGAATTTGTATAGGGTTGTTTTCCCTTAGACGAGTTGGTTTCTCTACACCTGCGGAGTCTCGTCTACCCCTGAATATAAGGAAAATAGAGAATGAGAAGAGTGGAAGAAAGAAGAGAGAAAAGAGAAGAGATGCAATAAAGAGAAGACTCGGAAAAGAATAACACCCTGGCTCTTGGTTAACAACCAAAATATAGAACAAGTAAGTTCATTTAAGTTCCTGAGTTGTGATCTGTCTTACAAAGAAGAAATTGATGCATATAAGAAAATCGAAAAATTTAACAGAATGTGTGGAACTATTATCAGGACCCTAAAAAGTAAAGCCAGAAATAATACAATCATGAAATTTAATACATCCTTAACAGTTCCTTGTGGGCTATATGGATGTGAAATCTGGACCATTGATACAAAAGTTCGAAGTAGGATTCAGATTGCTGAAATGAAGTTTTTAAGACGTTGTATTGGTGTCACAAGGAAAGACAGGAATTTTAATGAAGAGATACATAACTACCTAGGAATTTACAATTTAAATGGAAGTACGAGTAAATGACGAGTACAGGAAAGCATGGAGAGACCACATTGATAGAATGAAGGGCACACGAATACCAAAACAGATTCTGACATAAAAGCCAAGAGGAAAACGGAACATACGAAGATCGAAGAGAAGATGGATGGACCAAAAGGAGGCGCAACGGAAAGAAAGTTCTCAAGCTTGCAGCAGCAAAAGAAGAAGAACTAAGCAAACTAATGATGCTACAGAATGGCACAGACTTTCACGTATTGGTTTCCTATTTCCTTGGGTCTGTCCTAGCAATTCGGAATTGCCACATACTCTTGCCAGCTGTCATCTATTGCCGCCCAAAGTACATTTTTTGACATTTTAAAAAATGTTTCGGTTTCCTAATGGTAGAACGGAAATATTAATTTTACAATATTAAAGAACACAAAAACTTAGTAATAAATGGCAATTTTCTTTGAAAAATTTAGAGTCGTTTTTAAGAAAATTATGTTTAAGCGCTACTAAAAAGGTGAAATTTTAAACTCCTATTCACGGAAATTTTTTGAGTTTTCAAAAAACTTTATTTGAAGTCATTTGAAGCACTTACACTCACAAATATAATAATGTTTACAAATTGCTGGTAATATGCATATTAAAGATATGAGAGATCTTTCAAAAAATTACATTGGTGTAATTTTTGAAAAAAACAAAAAATGCCTGAAAATACAGTGAACGTCATATTAAAGACAATATTATACAGTTAGCACTATCCGATCGAAAAGTTCGAAGAAAAGATTTGGAGAAAAGTCCGTTACACCAGAGCGTTGTCGTTCCGTAAAGCACTATCATTGCTTTACACGCCCCTTCTCGCTGGGATAACTCAGACTGTCCGCTCCTCCCTGGGATTTGTACCCCCTCGGGGCTGAAGGCTCGCCGACTCCCCCGCCCGAAGGGACGGTGGAGCTCCTTGGCGCGCCGACTGAAGCGTGACGGCTGCCCTGGCTCAGCCCATGCGACCTCTCTCGGGGCGTGACGGTACTTTCCGGGGGCGCCGCCGTCTTCACGACGCATCTGTGGCGTAATATTACGGAAGGTCGAGACTCTGGGCGGAAAAAAAAACCTGCTTGAAAACAGCTTTCCAGTTTATCTGGTAGTATAATATAGCGGAGTAGTTAGAAATATTGAGAGAAAGCATGTGCTGTTGAGCACCACTAGTTTAAAAATCAACAAATATATGGAAATGGTATACGAGTATGTCACGTTATTCAGTGCATATAGCGCGAACGAAATTATTAAAGAAACTAGTGGTGGTACAACATCACAAGTATTCTCGCATTATTTCAATTTCTTGCATTATTCTCGCATTATCGCTCCCTTAACTTTTCCCAATTTTCAAAAATGCGGAGATAACTTGCAGCAAATTTTTACCATCCCTTGATTCATACGAGGAGAAAATTTGAAGAAAAAAATTTAATACATTTTTAAGAACATTTTTGTTTTCAGAAATTGCACTTTCAATAACAAATTATGCCACGTTTGTTTGGATATTCAAAAAATTGTACAAGGCCTTTTTGAATGACATAATATATACAACATTGTCTCAGACAAAATTTATATCATCAATTTTATTATTTTGAAATGGCAACGTTTTGCAATTTTCGAAAATACAAACTTGAAATTCCCAAAACTGCCTGTTCGTTCAGATCCATTGGGGAATCAGCTCAACTGTTTGCCTAAACCGTTCAGCAGATTTTCTCCTAAATTTATTATCCTTTCTAGCATTGGTTCCAGACAGATGTTTCGTTGTCAATCGATTTCTAGGTATTAAGGACCCACAAGACATGTATTCTGGCTACACCACATATTAGAGGAAGTTACTATACACATCCCCGTTGAATATGCCCCCTAAGTTGCCCCCTAAGTGAATATGCCACAGCAAATATCAGTTGAAAACGGTTTAAGGTATCGAGATCCTATTTGCGCCAAGTTGTTGCAGATGATGAGGCAAATGACATATTTCTATTTCTTGTTGGTACCGTTTGAAATGTTTAAGAATTTGACACAATTTTTTGTCAAATTGGTTTTTTAAATGGAAAATGTCGGAAAATGAGGAATTTCGCCGAGACTTCCTAAACTCTTACTGGAAATGCTAATTACCTCGGTTTTGAACTTTCATAAATTTTACATGCCCAATGAAGGAGGGTTACTCGAAATCACATTGACTCAGCGGAGATGTGTATCTAAATACCATTATTAAATTTTAATTTAGGGAGCCTATGTATTCCAAGGAAAAAGAAAAGAAACACGTTTTCACTGAGGGGAAACCACAGTACATTAATCTCTTTATTTTTCAATTTCTAATCTTGTTTTGTTTTGTTCGTTATCAATATTTTCATGAATATTTTATTCTGTTTTGAATTATTTCAAAATTTGCAACAGAAGTGTTACAAAATGATTAAATGAAAGAAAATAAATGTAGTGTGATTTCTCTTCAAGGTACTCGTGCTTTTTTTCTCTTTCTCTGGAATACGATAGACCCCCAAATTAAAATTTAATGAAGGTATTTGCATACACATCTCCGTTGAAATCAATGTGATTTTGAACTCTACTCTTTCCTTGCGCATGTAGAATTTCTGAAAGTCCAGACCGAGGTCATTAGCATTACCAGTAAGAGCATGTAAGCATTCACATTAGCATTACCAGTAATACACATTAAGCATTAGCATTGCCAGGAAGTTCCGTAATCGGCGAAATTTCTTGCTTTCCGACAAGATACGTCGACTCACGTATACGATGTCAGCAAGGTCAGCTGTCCTTGCGCGCTGCAGCATGGCGTTTACCAAGTTTTAATTACATTGTTTTTGCAAAAAATACGTTTCGAATATTAACAATATTCATATCATTGCATTTCACTTTTAAAGAATCTTATAATGCTAGATAAGAAAATATATACTTCCATTTACTCAATATCTCAAAAATACATACGGCACTATCAAGAAAACGAAATATGTTATTTGCCCCATCATCTGCAACATGGCGCAAATAGCATCTCGATATCTCAAACCGTTTTCAATATATTTGCTGCGGCCAACTTAGGTGGCCCACCTGTATATATCAACAGGTTTTATCAACTGTCCCGTTTCCAGGGTCAGGCAATAAGAGTTTTTTGCCGGAAATTCCCCGTTTCCCGGCGTATAATTGCGTGACATTCTCTTCTTACAAAGAAAGTGGTGGACTAAAAAGGTAAGTCATTTTCTCGATTAGAAAAATTGAGTATGGGTCACCGAATAAACGAAGTGAAATATGATAATAATCGACCTGTGGCAAATTCACGTGAAAACGAAATTATGCTGTGAAAACAGACTGAAGGTTTTCTTGGAAATCATTAACTTTTGATTTTAGAGAACCGAATCTAAACGAAATGGGAAGCAGGGCAAGAAAATTCTCAGAGACAACGTTCAGATCGAAGCGATTGATGCTCGCAAATCGCGGTCGACTAACCTCTCTCCGCCTATGTGTTGCGACTGTTTGCGGCAAAAACTTTCAAGTTATCCTGGGCGGCGCTAACGACTGCGCGGGAAACTGTGCACTTGTGCCAACAGCATTCGCTCATTACGGCTGCGGCGGCATGGAGGCGAAGCAGGAGCGGAGGCGATGGCGATGGGCTGGGGGGGAACGGGTGGCGGTGGCCGTTGCGGTGGCGCGCGAACGGTTGGGTTTACTTGACAGATAACCTTGAGACCTCGATGGTCTGTGGAAAGCGTTTCAGTACCCACACTATCTCCTCTCCATCACTTTGAGGCTTCCACTCGGAAATCGGATGATGTCACAGAGACTTAGACATCAGTATTCAACTGCTCCAGCTCCTCATTGTCAGTTACAATCCAGTCAAGAATACTATCTTTTGGTTCAGTTCTTAAGCTCTCCTATTAAGCCAGATGTAAAATGACAAAAGTGTCACAATCAGCCAGTGTAAAAGTAGAAGTTACATTTCAGAATTTAAAGATGAACTCTTATCAACTGACATTAATTTTTTTATTATGATCATTTTTTTATTAAGTCCATATTTAGCTCCATAGATTGATAATAATAATTACATATACATTTATATATTTCATTTTAGTCCTTACAAATCAGTTTCCTGATCGTAACTAAAGACCGGATCCTATATAACTGCATATATTCTTTGCTAACTTGTTAACTGGATGAAACCACAGAAATTTGCATCATGAAACGAACATTATTCCAATATTCGTTTTATTTTGCATGAAATTGCTCGTTTTGTGGGTTACTGTAGAAAATTAAACGTTTTGGGTGAAACTGGCTGAAAATTGCACATTTTAAAATGTTACTGGTCACATTTGCAAGATTAATAGTTTCATTATATAAAATGTAATTCTTATATGATCAACTTGTTTTCAATTCACCTATTTTCACAAGTTTCCTTCAAGAAAAAGTTTGTATTACTTAACTTGACAGTGTATTCGGGGTGTATGTGCAACCCGAGTGCCGCTTACTCTGTAGCAATTCTGCATTTTGTACTATGAAATGAGCGTCTGTACCTTTCATGGTGCTGATTAGAGTCCTGCATGAGACAGTTGTGCTTGAGCATCGCTGTATTTCGCAGAAAATCCGCTAGACGTCAGACCTGTAGGATAAAGTTTTGCTCGGGCGCGATCCTCCGAACAAAATTCGCTCGGTATTCAAATACGATCACCGATGCTCGGTAATATAAAATGATAAATTCCGCATTTGTCAGAAACAAGTAGAAACCATTGATCATATTGTCTCAGCTTGTCGAATTCTAGCAATGACAATATTTGAAAAGACAGGACAGAGTGTGTAGTTACCTCCACTGGCAGATCTGTACCGCCCTCGAAGTTCCAAACACATGCCCCAAGTGGTACGAACCCACACCAAAACCGATAACGTCTGTTCGATTGTGTACAATATTGTATGATCAACAAATTCAAACTGATCGCGCAACAACGGCAAACAAAGCGGATATTGTTATCCGGGATATAGAGAAAAAAATTGTGTTTTCTTGTTGGCGTTCCTGTGCCATGCGATCAAAACGTCGTTACTAAGGAGGCAGAGAAACGTCTTAAATACAAGAGTTTGGAAATTGAGATCAGCCAAATGTGGGGCATAAAAGCACATGTTGAACCGATAGTCATCGCAACTCTGGGATTCGTTCCGCAAAATTTGTGAAAGAATTTGATTAAACTGCCAGGTAACTCAGAAGACTGGGAAGAGCAAGATATTACTTTATTTAGAACAGCCCACATATTGCACAAAGTATTGTAGAAGCACCGATAGTCCCGAGATCTACTCCTCAGGAAGCTGATTGCAACCCGGAGTAGACTTTATAATCAACCGACTCATAACATCTCTAATCGTGAATTAGAGGAATAATAATAACAAAAACAATAATAATAATAATAATAATAATAATAATAATAATAATAATAATAATAATAATAATTACAACGACTCCACCTAGGGAGTACACGACCTTGCAGTTGGTGGTGGAGCTTGAGTACGGGGATGAGCCTGAGAGCTACGTCAGTGGTAGCCTAGCTTGCTGAATAGGTAGTATGGCCTCCTTTGTTGAATAGGTAGAAGGTAAGGGTCAGACGAAGAAGTACTCCATTTTGAGGAGAGTAGGAAGTAAGTAGAGAAGGAAGGGTCATGAACCTTTAGACTTCCTATTGTCGGCCCATGGAGAGTACAGGAGAGAAACTCGGTTGGCACACCAGGCTAGTGATTAGAGTGGAGGCCCGAACCTTTAATTAGCCAGCGAAGGAGGCTGCCTTCAGCAGTCAGTGAAAATACCGTAGGGTTTAGTAATGCCGACTGGCGATCGGAGGGACCCCTTGCTGGGCCCTGCGGGGGGATGCTCAGAGGCCACTGTGGGCCGCAGTAACAGCTGGACAGGAAGCAACCCAAGGGTTAAGTGTGATCTGTGAACTCGAACTTGCGTCCTGGAAATCTTCACTTAAAACCAATGAGCAAAATGGATAGAACAAGCAATGTAATGAATCTTAACGTGCCTTGTTCTATCAATGTCCCATACCTGCTCAGAAACC
Organism: Acheta domesticus; assembly: GCA_031308135.1. Lineage (NCBI taxonomy): Eukaryota > Metazoa > Arthropoda > Insecta > Orthoptera > Gryllidae > Acheta > Acheta domesticus. The sequence goes on along the minus strand of JAHLJT010002406.1, from coordinate 145,313,168 downwards.
TAGCTAATGTCACCTTATCGACGTCTGGCCATCCCACGTATGTTAGTCCCAGGGACCCAGAGCCGGCAGTAGTTCGAAGCAATCGTCTGAGATGGACCGAGGACAAATTAAAGGAGGTGATGTGGTGCTTCTACCATGCAAAAACGAAAAATGGGGGCTCAGAAATAGAAGTTTTCAAAGTATGGAGAGAGTGTTGTATTGTCTAATTACAATTTTCGGAGAGATTGCAGTTGGAAGTTACGGATAGTGTAGTGTTGCCACGAACTGGGTGCGCAGCCCTTGGTTGCGGCCGCTCAGCCGATGATATATCCGTTTTGTCCGTCTTCTCTTAATTTACCAACACGGGACAACATGCACTAATCATATTTGACTTTATGTCGGGACGATAAGCTTAGTTCCAAGCTGCCCCTGCGTTTTCGAATTCATCGAATTTCTCGGAACAGATGTTGCCCTGAGACAGTACGAGAGGGAATTAACGCGGTTTAGTCGGTCTTTAGATGCATGGACACGTACGTCAGAGTGAGGCTCGGCACAGTGATAAGTGTAACTGGAGAATGAAGTTTTCCTGTCTGAAACATATATTAAATGGTAGAAGATGTAATTTTTTAGAAACTAATATGGAAATGCACATAATTGTAAATTATAATGGAAACTATAAAGAAAATTTCTTGTTTAACTTAATTTTTTCTGGAGGTATTTTTGTATTTTACAAATTTAGAATTTCCTTTTTGTATTCTGTGATAATTTAATTTTGTGTAAATATTTAAAATATCAAATATGGTTTGTTTAAACAAACTAATTATAATTGAAACACTGAAATAGTAATATTCATTTATCTTCAATTTCACATCCAAAATATAAAATAAATTAATAAGTGGATTACCTGGATATTATAGGTTACATAATACCGTTTTGCAAAGTGTCGATAATTTTATTGCATATTTTGGCACATTTTGGAGTTTTACTGCACGTTTTAGACAGTTTTATTGCACGAAAATCCGGTTTTTAGTCATAACACAATCAGGTGTACCAGAAATTTTATTCTTTGAGTTAATGATGAGATTAAAGTGATTGAATATGATTCTTTGAGGTGAGAAAATTGATGGTGGGTCTTTTTACATTCTAGTGACATTTCTACAGATTCAACACTTGGCTAAGCTTTAAGGTTAGTAGGTTTCGTTACTTCAGAGTCTTGTGGTACTGTACCACAAACTTCTCATCAACTAAGATGATATATTTTTCAGGCTCAAACTACTGTATGTTTGTAATGTGACAATTGGAAGCCACCACAGAGTTTATGGAAGCTTTCTTATTATTGAAAACACAACACACGGTGTACAAACTGCAAAATAACTTCGAAGTGGGAGAGCTAAATAAACGGCGGAACTGTTCGGAGCGTACACACAAGCTTCCATTTCTCTCGCTGAATCTCTGCAAAAAACGCAATGGATCCCTGTATTTAGAATATATCAAAGAATCAGTGATCATTGAATAGACAGTTAAGCTTTACCTGTTTTGGGCGCGGGTAAAAGCAGTGCACTTATTTCTTCTAGCAAACCGTGGCTACGTTCCAACACATGTTAGTGCGGGAAACCGCTGCGACCTCTTAGAATTTTTACTGGTTGCCAAATGTCTCGAGTTTAAATCCAATTGTCACGGCACGCTAATACACACGCACTCATGCTTGCTTCCCTATGCCGAGAATACAACTGCTATGAAATCACTGTTGTGGAGTTTTGGATTTTTTAACAATGCTTTAGCCGCGTCTTCAACGAATTGTGGAAAGTTCTAGAATTACAACACTGCGCTGTCTGGCTTGCTAGGTGACCGTATGTGCTGCAACTTTGCGGTCATGTTTGAAAGCATTTTTTACAAACAGTTGAGAATCTGGTGCCAAAGAACATGTCTTCGAAAGCACATCGTGAAAGAAGTGACTCTGCTCTTTTTTTTTTTTTGCTCTTTTTTTTTTGCTCTTTTTTTTTGCTCTTTTTTTTTGCGCGCGAAATTTAGGGAAATTTATCCAATGCGCGACGTTTAAAATGTATGTTTCGAGCTGGTAATTAATGCCAAAGATTGTTATAAATGCTTAATTTACGCGGACAACGCCAAATTTGAATCATTTTTGGCCGCTGATGCGTCAACACATGGAATTAATACAAGAATTATCTATAGAAATGTATTAAAATCATTGTATTAAAAAATCATTAACTTTTAATGTAACATATTAGTTGCCATAATTATGGGATTTTTAGAAGACTTCCCGTGAATTTGCATACTTCATTCAAAGCCATACTAGTACTCATTCTACCCATGTTGCGCTCCTTATTTTTTCTGCTAACATTTCTCAGGAACTCCGCCTGTCTGACACCAGAGAAGTGGTAGCTTTGTTACCTACTACTCGGACGCTATTCTCAGACTATTTTTGCATATTTTATAAAAGCGTACAACATGAAAGTTGTATATCACGCAACTTAATTTTAATTCTCCAAATGATGTTTTAAATTTTGCATTATAGTTGCTGTCTCATACACTAACATTTAGATTACTATTCTTGTCTCAGGACAGAGTTTCACATGAATGAGTGTTGGCCTAAATGGGTCAATTGAAACTAATTTCAAGACCTTTAATGCCATCGTAATTTGAATAATAGGCTTATGGTAATCGACTAAGATCACATTTAGCCATCACATTTGTATTTTCTACAGAAGATTAATGATAAAATGCGTTAATGTAATTTAAAATATTAAATGACTTCCCTGTTTAGATGAGAATACTTCCATGAGAGTACAGTTTCGCGGAAAACGCCGTCAAAGCTCACATTAAGCAGTTAACGTTCGCGTCATTTCAGATAGGTTAAGCTGCATGACAACGAGAAGATAAACGCATGAATGTATAGCTATGAGCATCGTTTAAGCTTTGTGCAACTACGTCAGAGGAGTTTTAACATTTAAGTACCATACAAACGGTGAATAAATTGTTAACCGGTACGAAACATAATATTCCTAGAGGGCATCTTCCAGAGGGGGTAAGCTCTCAAGGTCGTGTATGCTCTTGGCAGTCGTTACTCAAACGCATTGACCATTTATTACACCTACCGATTAACAATAGCTTCTTCCACCGTAAACATGAATGGAGTATTCAAATAAGTATTGGTAAAAAATTAAAAGATAAAATAATGTTTACTAGAAAAACAATATGTAGTAATACATTTAATGTCTTGCATATTTTTTTTATTTTCACAAGTTGGCAATACATAATGTAGGTTAGGTTGACTTTGACGCCCGCATTTTCTTTTTTTCTTCTTGAATATTAGTCCACATTGATTTTCATTGTAAGGAATTATCGTCAAATAGTTTGTGGTTGTGTGTGGTAAAACAATTTAAGTTAGGGTGGCTTTATCACGTATTGGAAGAGCAACAATGGTGAAAATTGCGTGATTTGTTCAGCACAACTCCTAGGCCGAGCAGCACTTCCGGATGCGATGAATTTCAGAGCAGTTTTTTTATCAATTACTCTTCAGAATACCCGGTGAGGTGTGTTATCTTTAATACCATGTGATTCCTAAAAAAATTACAATGAATTGAAGGAAAGAAAGAAGTACTTCCACTGTGTAACTTCTCCAATAACTAAAAACAAACATATGCCCGCGAAGTTTTTCTATAAGAGCTTATACTAGTTTAAACTCTTTTAAATTACAAAATTGGGCCGGTAACAGCCATTTTTTTCTTGCCATCATGAAAAACAGAGATTTTGCTTCCATTTAATGTAATTTTTTCGGGTCCTTCACCGTGGTCGATCTAACGAAAATATTATCTTAAGTTTCTGGCTGATCTTTCGACATCAGTGGGAGTGTCGTGCATGTAAGAGTGTGTGTGGTAAAGAGAACAAAAATGAGGAAGGGAAGATCGAATCCGATCAATGAGCCCCTTTTGATACGCTACTGCTTTAGCATTCGCCCGGTATTGATTGACGAATCCACGACAAACTAGCGATCAGAGGAGTTGGCCGCTAGAATGCTCCTCCAGACGTTGGCTGAAGCGCGTGTATGAAATCTACCACCATCAATTTGTTGGAAACATGCTGAATAGTTTTCTACAATGTAACATATGATTAACATTCATTTACAGACATCCACCAGTTACTTACATATTAGTGACGAATTTTGAACTATAAAACAGGCAATTACCCTCGTATTTGGATGTTTTCGTATGTGAAGAGTCACTAAAATAATGGACAAAAGGTATAAGGGGCGCCAGCTGTTTAACTGACTTAATGAACTATGCATCTTTGGCAACAAATATCAGAGACCAACTCTGTGGCTTCTGAATATATATTTTGTATTGTGGCCCGTACGACGTCACTGAAATACCAGGGGATGCAACCAGACTGGCCAGATCTGACTAACACGCATCGGGTCACCCTTCTCAAGAGGCTTTTCTTTAACATGGAGAAGAATCTTGGAATATAATGTTACATATTGTTCTAATTCACCTTTTGTAAATAAACAAATGGATGGAACACTCCCGTCTATTGCTTGTAAATTAATGTCAGAAACATATTCAGATTAAAGAATTGTGACGTTCGTTTGCAAAGAAACTGAGCTTGGACACACTCAACTTCTCGCTTTGTATTTGATATAATAGCCCATTTACTCGCAGGACAGAAAAGTTTCTTAAATTCCTTCCATAATTCCATCCCTTCACGCAATGCCTTTTGAGTGGACAACGAAGCATCATTTTGTGGAGACCAGCGCACGTATTGTGTTCTGTGGCTGTAGTTGACCGCGAAGTGTCAGCGTGGTGTCCACCACAGCCGCCAGTGCATCGCATGCACCTGCCTCAACCGCCGCCAGCCTGGCCGCGCAGCGCTGTGCGAGCTCCGCAGATTACGCGCAATAAATCCGCAGCCCCCGGCTCTCGCAATAACTCAACATTAACCGCCAGCCCCCGCCCGAGATAGTAGTGCCGCCGCCGCCGCCCGAGGGGGGGGCGGAGTGCTGCAGCGCCGTTAGTGGTGGCGATGACAATGATGGAAGAAGGGCGGCAGGGAGGATGTTGCGTGTGAAAGCAATGGTAGAAGCATGCCTACCCTCGACGGTAGCGAAACTGAACAGCATGACCTGGTGCCCTAGCGATAGTTGTGTTTAACAGACGAGTAGAATAAAGAGAACTAAGAGGAAATGATGAGGATGAGGAAGAAAGAAAGGAAGATGATGGATGGAGAGAAAAAATGAACGACGAAAAGGGAAATGTAGAGAAGATAGAACGTAGGAAGAAAGATTTTTAAAGTATGAAACTACTGAAGACCAGGAGATCAAAGAAGAAAAGGATAAAGATACAATGGAAGGAGAAAGGTAAAATGAAGAAGTGGTGATGATAACTGTAACCAATTTTCCATAATATTAAAATATTATATATAGAAGGCAATATTGATGTTTAAGCGACGACTTGTGTTCGAGGCACGTTCTGGAAGTTAACAGGTCCATTTCATCCAATCACAAAACTGTATAGCTCATAATTTGCCTCTTTTTTACCGTTTTTAAGATGTGAAGACAAACAATTTGCCGCGGGTTATTTTCCCCCAAAACTCGATGTTCACGCTAACTTCCAATGGAAGTTAGAAGGACCACATCTCTAAATCAGCTAATAATGCAAGTATACTCACCAAACTGTACTTCGAATTTGCCACTTTTTATTTCTAAACGGTTAGTGAAAAAATCATATTGATATCTCCTTTCTTTCAAAAATATCAAGAAATAAAGAAAAAATTAAAGCTACGTTCCACATGCGAGCGCCGTCGAAGAAGTACAGTGAAGTACCCCGTAAAAAAATAACAACTCATATTCTACGCTAACACTTGCCGAAAACTACTGACAAACACGTTCTGTCATCAAAAAATTTGCCGCGGACCGGATAGTTTCAATTACCCGGGTTCGGAACTCCTCTCAGGAAGCCCTTTTCAAGGAAAAGACACCCTAGGAGACGTGCCCTGCGTCGTTGGTAGGCTTCCAAGGTAAGCCTGGTTTCTGGGTGCCTGGCCTCGCTGGCAAACCCGTACCACAAAAATGGTAATTTAGTAATAGGTATAGTGTATTGTTTAATTTGCAATGATAACTGCAATGAAAATATTTTAACGGCTTAATTTTGTTGTGTCCCAGCACACACATGCTATTCATTGATTTTAATTTCACTTTAACTGTCTAAGATAATTTAATGTTTATTTAAATTAATGGTTTACTGGGATTTTTACATTTTAATAATGATTAAATATATTTATTATGTTAAAAATTTTCTAATCTATCCTGACGTCACCTACCCAAGTCAAATTCACGTGTCTGAAGGGAGTCTACTTTTACTTGAGTGGTCCTATAAGAGTTTTTTATTTTCAGTTGTCTGAGCAGAAAGAAATGTAAGCAAGGATAGGTCCACCTTGCCACCTAGTTATGCTGCAGACGCCGTGTCGGAAGGCTGTACCATCGACGTTTCGATCACTCTTTTGCAGTCTCTCTCAAGACTGAAGACCAGGATGGTGGGCACTTGGTGAGATGTTATTGACACTGGGATAGATGAAGGTTCCGATTGATTGTGTAAGCCTGGCCTACCAGACAGAATGGCGCAGGGAGGCAATGGGATCGAACCTAGGAATAGGGAAAGAGAGTGGTCCGAACGGATAGTCCTCCCGCGTCTCAGTTCTCAGGAATGCTAGTTGCAATGCATCATGGAGACTAACTCCGCGTTCGTTAGATGTGGTGGTGAGGATAATTTTCTATATTACTTTCATTTATGAGAATGAGTTGATTACATGAAGACGGATACATATTTATGAGCTTTGGTTTTGAGCTCTTTTTTTATTAATTCAAACAGAAATCTACAGCGTCAAAACTTTAAGTTGTCAGGAGAGTATTTATAAGGAAATTTGTAAGTGTTTCATTACTCAAGTAAGAACAGAAATTGATGATGAACAATTATTTGTTACCTTCACAGGAACTTTGCCGATAAAGTAATATATACAAATAAAACGATCTCTTTTCAACGTCTTTTGTGTCAATAATTGAGAGAAGGCAACCTTTCAGGCTGAATTTCACAACCGGAATAGGTAGAGAGCAACTGTCAGTATGGGGAGTTGTTTCTGTAGTACTATAGTCAGACCCTCCTACTTCCGACCGGAGGCAACCTGCAAGCAGATCTCTTCGGGTAACGTTCTTTTAATGCATACTTAGCGTGCGTTTGCCCGTTGCGTTTTCCCTTGCCCGAGACGTTTGTGCTTCCAAAATACCCAGGAGTTATTTTCGCTTAATCGTGCCCCCGGAACGACTATGTGATGATCGTTACAAAGTGGCTGCAAGATTTACAACAGACGAGCTATACATCTTTGCTCGCCATGAAAAGAACAGTGCGTGTGTTGAAGGGGTTAAAAGCCATATTGGCCGGAACGGAAATCAACAAAGTGCGATTTGGCGGAAATGTTTTGAAATTGTCAAGAGAGAACAATACAATTTTATTGGGAGTAGGTTTTCGGTACTAACAGTTAATTGTTCTTAAAACTAATGAAATGTCTCCTAACAAATATTTTTCAGAGGATAATGGATAATTCAGTACGTAATACTTAATTTGACTACATCGTGGACCAAATGTAAAGCGAGGAATTATTAATCGTATAATTAATTATGCTGATTACCGCAATTATAACGCCTGTCAATTGGTTTATTAGGCACCCTGCTTGATATTTATAGGCTCACGCTTTATGTAGCAGGGATTCATGCAAGTGTCAGGCCACACAAACCAAGAAGAAGAGGAGGAGGAAGAGGAGGAGAACAACAGGGTTTCAACTTAGCCCAAAAATGTGTACTACATTTACTTAACGGGTTGTGTTTTCTGCACATTCTTATTTACGAAGCCCTGACAGAACAGGAACTCAACACGCAATATAATATAGCATGTATAAATGTTCAATCTGATGATCTTCTCGCCCTTACTTCGTAAGAAGAGAAAAATAAATTTTACACCGAAAAACGGCTAATTTTCGACGGAATAACTTATTGTAACAAAGGATAAAGATTCTTGGTTTAAATAGTAAATTACTTAATCTAAAACGCAGTATAGCCAGATTCCATATTTTGCGAGTCTTTGAAACCAAAAAATCGATTCGAGGCAAAACATCTATCTGTCCGTCTCTCTATGCTCGTCTCTGTCCGGCTGTGATCAACGGCACCACCTAAACCGTTCAGCTGACTTTCTCGAACATCTCTATTCTCTGATCGAGCTGAACAAACTCGAGGTTTAGGAGTTACAAACGGATATTTTGATTTCAGAGAGTACTTTATATGGTGACACAACATTTTCAGAATTTCCTCAAAAGTAGTTTCAATTGCTTATTAAATTTTCTCTTCGGATTATATAAAGAACGCTTAAGAGAATAGTGCAGGTCTCATGTTTGTTGAAATCAATTTCGAATCTTCAAGAGTGCAATTTCGAATGAGCATCTTCAATTACAACATTGAAGATAGAGAATTTTTCCGTAATGATATCTTTTTCTTTAAAAGCAGATCTTTAAATCAGATCTTGAACCATTTTTCGAAAATATGAGTAGATTTCAGGTAATTTTTCGTAGAATTTGGGTACTTTTTAATGTTTTTGAACATTTTTTCTCAAAAACAGCTCCAAATGTTTTCTTGAAATTTCCTCCTCGTATTAGTTAGCCTCGGCTTATTTTACATTTTTTAACGTCTCTCAAACTATAAAGGCTTAACAATTGGTGTAAGTCACTTCCGTTGATCTCTGTGAATCTTAGAAAATTGTGTAATGGAAATATTCGGTGGAGACAATTACGATTTTAAGCGTGAGTCCCACTTCGAAACTCACACCTCATCTTTGGCGTAGAGATACGGATGGGGCCGAGTTAACTCTAAAGACCTGAGTTCGAGTCTCGGCGGAAAAGAATATGTTGTTACGGTTGATTGAAAACACTTTTGCAGGTTATGTAATTTTATAACACAGTGGATCAGTTACATTTTGCCGGTTCATATAATAGTATCATATAGGCAGAGAATATTCTAGCCTAGAGGAAATATACATTGTACTGCTTTTTCTTTCACGCTACTGTTTACGGAAATAACTGTAATGCTACGGGGGTAAAACGGCGAAATTTTGACCGACAGCCTCTTATTGTCGGGCCCTAGTAACGAAAAAAGTGGATAAATCTTGTCCTAGTCATTGAACATGCAGGTAACGTCCAAATACTTCACTGACAAACACCTTACTTTAAACATATGGACAGGTTACATTACTTTGACGATTCGGAACTTGGTTTTCTTCTTTTTCAAAACTGAAATTACACATTTCAAGATGTAATACACACATTAGGATGCAGTACACAAAATTGTTACAAAATACATTACCAACGCTTACTTCAAAATACTTCTTTTGACCGTATGGTCAAAAGACCAGTATTACATAAACAAATTGGCGCGTGAAGGACGGATCGATCGTTGGGAAAATCAACCGGGTCAATGAACGAACTCAATGAATCACGTATTCAATCGAACGGCGGAAGGCGGAAAGGCAGTAGGCGGAGTATAGCCGAGAGGGACGGACACTGATGATGGCGACATGAATGTAATGCGGAGACTAAAGGAGAGAAGTCGGTTGTGATCGAGTCAGTGTGGACAACGGAGACAACGAGCGTTACGAAGTAGGCGAGAAGAGTGACTGATGGTTATCGTGAGTGTTAAAGAAGAACTATAATAATAGAAATTAGCGAAAGAAGTGCAGGGTTCGTGGACACGTGTGTGATACGGTGATCATGACATGATGATGTGGAAATTAGGATAGTGAAGGTGATAAGAATAATTTCGGACGATCTTGTGCGGCGGAGAAGATACGAGAAGAGAATACCTTCGTTACGGAGAGATGTTAGGACATTTGAGGAGAAGTCGCGCATCCAGTAATTACTAATTTGTCAACGCAACTGCTTATGCGCGGTATAGTGGTGCAGAATCATACAATTAGAAGCCGTAATTTCAATAATTGTGCAAAGGAGTTGGCGGGGAGGCAGAGCAGGCGTGGGATAATAAACTGTTCGTGAACACGTGTATGAATGCGAAGTGCGCACCACCCTGGGAACGATGGATGGGGGGATCTGCTGTGGCGGGCAGAGAGCGGCGGCGTGGTCGCGCAGCGGAGACAAGCACCAAGGTCAACTAATGGCAGCCGACACCGGTAAACACGAGGCGTGCGGTGGTGAGCGGAGAGGCAGCAGCAAGGGGGGAAGTACATCAGATAAGTCAATAAGAGTTACAAGTAAATCAACTAGGGGGCGGATGTGGATTCCGCATATTCAGAATGCTTATTGGAGTAATGTAAAGAAAGTTTAACATTTCCTGTGACAAGAGTAGACGGTTTGTGAATGCAGAGAGAAAAAGCGGGACGGAGACGGAATATTTAAGGAATATTGTTGGGTGATTTGTCAGTGCATGATGTGTTGTAACACGCACTAAAATTGGTGGTTGATTGGTTGTGCCGGGAGCTCCCGTAAAATCTAATCCGGATAAGGGTATTGGTCAATCTTACAAAGAAAGCCACGGAAGCCTCCGCCGACCTCCCTCCCCTCTTCCGAACCCCCCTGCTCGCGATCGGCCTCCCAGTGCCCGGCTCGCTGGGTTCCCACGCTAGCCACTCACACAGACGCGGCCCTCGCCGGCCGGCCAACTTATACTGCGATTTTTGTAAGAAGAGCTCTCAAGGCCACTCAAATCCCATCTTCGCGATGGAATATGTCACGGCATTTCGTGTCATTCACAGTCGTTCCGCTAGATTTCGCACGATCGCGACCGTATGAAGCAGTGCTTGCGATCATGCGACTTCTACCGGCAAGACCGAGAAAAGACGCGGAATGCCGTGACATATTCCATCGCGAAGATGGGATTCGAGTGGCCTTGAGAGCTCTTCCTACAAAAATCGCAGTATAATACAAAATCACTTGTCGTCTGTCCCGGTCTGTCCGCTGTGGTGTGCACACGCTCGTTCGTGCAGCTCAAATAATCATTGTACCGTCCATATGCGAACAACAACTTTGTGGTGGACACGCACTTTCACAAACTCTTCAACTAATTGTGTCGGTCTTATTCGCAATATACAATTGTGGTGCACACGCCTCCTCAAACTATTCAACTATTATACCGTTCATATACGGTAGCCAACTTTGTGGTGCGCACGCACTCTCTCGAAATCTTCAACTAACAGTGCCGGTAATATTCCGGCCACATACAATTGTGTGTGCACGCTACTTCTAGAAGTACTCAATTAATTGTACCGTTCCTACACGGACAACACTTAAAACTATTGCGGAGTGTCGAAGAGGTGATTATCTGCAACCGAACTTTGAGTTTCTCCAGGAAACTACCAGACATCCTAGTACGTCGCAGAACTACTAACACGTCTAGTGCAGTCGACCTTTTCAAAGGAGACCTGCGGCCAGACGCCAGTCCAGGCATCGTGGTACTCCAGCCTGCTGCCGCTCGAACTAACAGATGAGTGTCCGAATTCTATAAGGCATTTGCTAAAACAAAATAACAAAATTCCTCACGGCAACTTGAAACTATCTTTCTCCAAACTTAAGTTGAAATTATCTATCTCAAACTTAACTTATAAATTATCATTCCCAAATAGAATATATGTAAACTGTTAACTTCAAACTTAATTAATTGTATGATCATAACTTTGCCAAATCAAACAAATTATATTGTACGTAGTCAATAGTAATCATTCATCTTCATCTAGATTAAGGTAATTATAAGGTTATTTTGTATTGTTTTTGCATCAAAATACAAACTAGTGAAAAATCACAAAATCCTTTTTCTGAACTACCAGAACCCACTTGCTCCTCCGCCTGCAACCAGGCCCGCTGTGCAGAATAGCTGCTCAGGATAAAACAGGTATAAAGGGAACGATTAGAATAAAGAGTGTATGGTAATAAGAAACGTAATCAGATAAATATCAAGAAAAGTGGTCAGTTGATTGTTCAGTGATGATTACTAATAATTCGAATGTAATGTTAATTGTTCCATTACAATAAATCCTATTTTTGTGTTGATAAAAGTAAACCAAGTTCAGACATACTTATCAATAGCATACCCCTAAAAGAATCCCTTGACCCGAACAAATAAAATTATGATGTGTGCATCCCTGATTACCTATCAAGGTAAGTACGGTCACAATACATACTTTATACATTTATAATTTACAATTTTAACGGGAACTCTTGTTTCGAGGTCATATAATGATGTAGGTTTCACAAGATATATACGTGTATTACGTTATATATACGTTAATATACGTGCGCCAGGTTTTATGATTCAGTCTTGTCCAGCCTCCCTAGAGGAAGGACACCTCAATTACAAATCCGATCCTTCAGGGGGGGGGGTGAGAGTCGAGCCAGCTCCTCGTCTCTCAGAGAAACATACCAATGCTAAAAATCCTAATCAAGGAACAAAGCCGGACCTGAAATATAAACGACAAGGCAATCGAAAAAGGACAATGCGATTCGGAACATGGAATGTACAAGGCATTAACACAAAATGCTTACAAATTTTCAAGGAGTTGAGCAGATTACATCTAGATATGGCAGTACTCACTGAAACAAAAAAAGGACAGGGAAGTGAAATCCAAGAACAATATATTCATTTCTAGATGGGGTAGATAAAAATCAGAGAGCAAAATGTGGGGTTTCTATGGCAGGCGGGGTTCTATGGCAAGTATAAAAAATATTGGGAAGCTTCTCCCAGAATAGTAAAAGTGGAAATGAAATTATTTAGTCTACGTATGGTAATTGTAGGAGTGTACACCCCATCTGATGATGCTAATGTGCAACAACCCTCCGGCGGGCGCGTCCCATCATTTACCACCAGCAGGCGCGTGCGGCTCTCCGTACTGCATTTATCAACTTCGATTTTCGCGTCAATAGTTACTACTCTTTTTTATAGAATGTGAAGGAAATATTCTTTATTTATGTTTTCATACATTTTATTTCATAATAACCAACTAAATACCAAGCGAAACAACAGTATTAATAGGAGTCTGATCCATCACTCGCTTCCCTCTGTGTTGGCATGTGTTACATGTTGGGGAATGAATACGGTGCAAACGTGCTTTCTAACGTTACTTCGGAAACATTGCATTTAAATTTGAATTAGTAGTTAGTACTCCAAAATCTGTCACAAAGCTCAATAAGAACAGCAGTAAGAATTCTAATGGATAAAATACTCAAATATTATAATTTCATTGACAAAGCGCGTGCGGTACGAAGTGCCGCAACCGTTGCAGAGTTTGAATTACTAATGAATAACGGTCGATCGGCAGGGTCTAAAATCGTGATTTGAGTGTCATCCGGTTGAAAATATAATGAAGACTAACTATGAGCTCAATATTGCGACACCAATTATTTACTCTAAATCAATAAAAAATTAAGAATGCGGCACAGAGTGCCGCTACGCGCCCGCCGGAGGGTTAAAGATGATTTTATGCAGGAATTGACAACGGCATTAAGTGAAATAGTGACCAAAAATAAATTTTTATGATGGTTGACTTTAATACACCAATTGCCAAAAAAGTAGGTGATAAGATTGTGGGGCCTTATGGGGAGGATACTCTTAATGATAACGGAGAACGTCTTATTGAAATCTGTAATTAGTTCTCTCTCCGTATAACAAATGGATTCTTTCAACATCAAGGTATGCACAAAAAACATGGTTTCAACCAAGAAGAAATTTATCATCAATTGTAGTGTAATATACAAAATATTACAGAACAAACGCCGGCGCCTTGATTTGGACGGACGGAGCTGTAATATACAAAATATTATAAAACAAACGCCGCGCTTTAATCTGGACGGTCGCGGTTACTAGGTAACGAAGGTTGTTGACGGGCAGGACGGGGCGCTGGACTGGAGAGTTGGTGGTTGACTGGCATCGTGGTGGTAGCAGCGCGAATGTAATCTGAATTATTTAAGTAGGACATTGACGTGAATAGGGAGGATAGATTGTGGAACAATAGTACGAGAAGTGAGTCAGCAAGAAAGAAGCAGACGACTTCGGCGACGACCGGCGCGAAGAGGGATTTTCGGCGCGGAAGCCAAGGGGCTACGAACTACGGGGCCAACGTTTCACAACGCCAGACAATTCGGTACCGTGAACCTAATGCATGCAATCAATCAAGAGAATTTATATTGTTAATCCCAAATTCAATTTTTAATAAACAAAATTATTGTTGTGCCACGCTATATGTAATTCCTTCGGAATATAAATAATTTCAGACTTCCGGGCTTCTCTGTATAGAGGGCAATCCGGTGACAACCAGCCTGCAGGTAAGCATGCAGGTGTGTCATCGTATAGAACCCACAAACTGAGCTAGCGAATTAAAATAAAATAAAATTAAATTAAGTAAAATAATTCATCATTATTTTATCACAGTAGATTACGTGGTGGTAAAGCAGCAAACGAAAACTAAAATTCTATATACAAGGGTGCATAGGGGAGCAGATTCTGACTCAGATCATTATCTATTAAGATCCTCTGTCCTTTTTAAGTACGTAAATTATGTAGTTGAAGATCGTAGACAAGAAAATAGTATTCCCAAACAAAATATATTTAAGCTTCGGAATGCTTCAACAAGGTTTAAATACCAATTACATGTAGCTCAAGGTATCAGTACTATCCCAATGGAAAATGCCAACTTAAGGTACCAAAATCTTAAAATAATTTTAAAGAATTCTGCAGAATTAACTATCAGCATCAAGGGAAAGGTACAGAAAAGATGTGAATGGTAGAATGAAGAACTCGAGGAAATGGTTAAAGAAAAGAGAAAAGCTTACGAAAGGTGGTTGTCTACAGGATGTTATCAAGATAGAAAAATGTATGTAAGATGTAGAGTAGAAGTTAAAAGAAATGTGTCGAGAAAAAAATGAATACTGGAGAAATAGACGTAAAGAAGTAAATTAATGGGGAGTACAAGGTCAATAGAAGCATAGAAATTTGTCAATACAGTCCGGAAGAATACAAAAGAGCATAGGAAAGTGGATCCAATAGGTCTGGAAAATAGAAAATCTACTACGAATATTTATTAACTGAGAGTAGAACAGAGTATATGAACATTTCATATGAAACTCTTGAAACTGAGGAAAATGTTCCACAAATAACAAGGGAAGTCAGTAAGGCCCTCATGGCAATGAAAAGTGGTACAGCTCTGGGACCTGGAGGTATTCCAATTGAATTAATTAAAACTGCCCCTTCAAGTGCCATAGATATCATGCACAGATCTTCAATAAATGCTTGGAAGAGATTTAGTCCCCGAAGAATGGAAAATTGCACACATTTCATCTATTTATAAGAAAGGCAACAAGAATGAATGTGAAAGTTATAGGGGCATTAGTGTTACCAGTACAATTGGGAGACTGTACGGCCGGATATTAAGGGAAAGAATGAAAATAGAGGTAGAGGAAATGGAGGATCAGAGCGGTTTTTATGCAGGAAAATCTTGCATTGACAACATATTCTGTCTAAAACATATTATTGAAAAAAATTAGTGTAGGCAGAGAGATTCATATAGTATTTGAGAGATTCATAGATCTGATAAAAGCATTTGACTCGGTACCCTTAGCCAAACTGTGGGATACTATGGTAGATGAGAATATAAATACTGTGTAAATAAATGCTATAAAGCGTCTATATGCGAATTGTCAAAGCTGCGTAAAAGTTGGTGCAAATTGTTCTTAAGCTTTTCAAATCAATAAAGGCCTAAGGCAAGGTTGTTGTATATCATCTACACTATTTAAAATGTATATTAAACGAGTTCTTCACATCTGGAAAAGAAAATGTAAGGGCATGGCAATACCTATTTGGTGGAGATTTGGAAACCTTGATGTATGCAGACGACAAAGTGGTCCTAGCCAGTGACGAGGATGATATACTCGTACACTTTCGAGTCATGTGACTCGAAAATTCATTGAAGAATATGAAAAGTGAGAACTTCAAATTAATACATCTAAAATAAAATATATGGTAGTGGGAGTCAATGGCTAGGACCTGTTACTTATAGGGGCGTAATTAAATATGTAGAGAAATTCAACTATCTGGGTATAATTTTAACAAGTGATGATCATGATAGCAAGGATGTTTTAAACAAAACGAATAGAGGTAGGCAAGTAATAAAATCTTTACATCCATTGACATGAAATTGAAACACAAAAAGAAACACAAATTGTATAAAACAATTGTTGAAAGTCTATTCATATATGGAGCTATTATAAACTATTAATGCCAGGGATAGAAGTAGGATTCAAGGAACACAAATGGAATACTGGTGGCGATGTTGTCAGGTTACAAGAAAGGAAATAATTAAAAATCAAAGAATAATATAAATAATGAAACCTGGAAAATCAACCTTAGAACTAATAGAAACAAAGGCTTTGCTATGGTATGGGCATTTAAGAAGGTTGAACTGCGAGCGACTGCCAAAGATGATGTGGGAATACCCTGAAGAAAGATGTAGAGGAAGACCAAGAAGGAAGTGGGAGGAAGACATAAGATCAATGACGGCGGCGATTTAGAAGATGATGCTTGTGTAACCGTACGTGTTGTTCGGTTGTGAAGAATTTTAGTTTGAAATCTTGAAAAAAAACACAAATTCGTAACCACAAACATCAATATAATTGAGTACTCGTAGAAAAACCAAACCATAAATTGCAGAATGACAATAACATAAAGAAATAAACAAACCAACAAATGAATAACATTTAACAACAAAAAACATCAGTGGGAAAATCAATTGCAAAATTATCCCAAATAATTTTTTTCCAAATTGACACGAGTTAAAATCACAGTAATATCTTCTGTGACTAAATGAAATTGAAATTCAACGAATTAAACAAATGAGATCTCTAATGACCTTAGAAGTGCTGATAATGTAATGTCATAGGGAGGAGCACATGCCTTTCACATTACAGAGTGTCATAGTGCCTTCTGTTAATGAAAATTGCAGTTAATTCGTCCCTCAGCATATAATACATCAACACTCGTGTATAATTTATTGCACGAAATTCTGTGGAATTACAAAAAGAATACTTTTTGCACAACTTAACTCAATACCAAAACACAAAATTAACATGAATCATTTTTAAAATTGGCACAAATTAGAATCACATCAATATTGTCTGTGACCAAAATTAAATTGAAATTCAAACAAATTGTTGCAAAAAATCTCCAGTGAGATGAAACATACCCATGAAGTTACATCAGAAGGAAGAGTACATGCATTTTGCATAACAGAATATCACAGTCCCTTGTGCCTACAAACATTGAATGTAACTGTCCATCAATAACAGTGAAAATAACATTCATATGTAATTTGCTTGCACACGATTCACTGACATCACAAAGAAATTACCTTTTGCACAACTTCACTTAACCAAACAAATTGGATTAAATATAGTTTTGAAAAAAAAAACACAGAAGTATTCAAGATACGTTGCATGAAACTACTATAGAAAATTAACATTTATTACAGCATACGCCTTTGGTTGAAATTGAAATTATGCCTTATTTCTTCTCAACAGGCATCCAAACTTGAATATATTTGAAATGTTTAAGTTCTTGGATTCTCAACAGTTCATAGAAAATGTAAATTTATAACTTTCTTAATGATCTTTAAATAGCTCTAGTATATTATGACTTCACCTATAATTAACATTACCATCTATAATACTCCTTTCAAAACAGAAGCTGCACTTACATCTTATTAACATGACGAAATTCTTTCAAAAATCAGTAATGTCCTCCCATAAGAAAAATACATAACTTCAAATATCTTCTGCAAATGATACGAAGTTACTATGAGAATTTTCCTTTGGAAAGAAGATGCCAGCCATTATACAAGTCTTATAACGGCAAAACAATCTCCGAGAGCGAACTATTGCAGCCATACCTCATTCTCAATCCGTTGAAAAAATTAGCCTCTTTCAAAAAAAAAAAAAAAAAAAAAAAAAAAAAAAAAAAAAAAAACCAGCGTGCAGGAAGGCCGTCTTCATGTGGAACCATTTCCCTCTGACTGTTCGTGGCCACACATCTCACTCGCAACCTCACGTCTCGGCTTCTGAAAATTTTCTGTGCCTCTTCCGCACGTACGTTCATGTTTCCTACACTCGGCCTGCCACCACCTCCCTTCCACCGAACCTCTACTCTAAGCGGCGAGAAACGACGACAGCTGTAAAATACTCGCTTTACTACTACTGCCACTACTACCGCTACCGCTACCGCTACCCCTACAACTACAACTACAACTACCACTACCACTACCACTACTACTACCACTACTACTACTACTACTGAAACAAAACTATCTGCTAATAATATCTGACCACATCATTACCATCTTGAATCCGAATGTCCTACTGTACACAGAAAAAATTATACTGGACTATTTCTCTTTTTCTGAATTATTTGAAGAAATATTTTTTCATTCAAACTTTATTTGATAACATTTTTCTTCCTTCACGTGACAATAGTTTTGTTTTTCAAAATTAATAATATATTTGCTACCGTCACGAAACAACTCATGAATTTGCATGTATTGAATAATAAGGCTAAAAAATATACTAAATGGAAGGAATGCTCGCATATTTCTTCAGAAGGTATCCATAATACAGGAGAGACGTTTACAAAATTTCGGCATTGAAATATTTGAAACAAAAGCTTCAGGATAGGGACAATACTCAAGGAGTCGAAATGACTTCCCGGGCGTTCTAGATAAATTTGCTAATTTTTCATGAAGTATATTTTTTACATGTTTCAATTTTTAACGTACTATAAATTAACAAAAATAATACAATAAAAACTCACGAAATCACATAATCCTATCTTGAAAAACAAAGATGTTACAAGGATATAAAGATCATCAGGAGTCGAAATGACGCCTCTGGCCGTTCTAGTGTTAAATTATTTTATAATAAATTTAAAAAAGTATATTATTAAGGTATGGGATCTCCAGTGGAATCTACAATGACTACAATATCCAAACTAGATAATGTACGAAAATTTGTAACATTTAAATTTATCAAACACTAAATTAAGAAGAAAAGAACAAATCATTATCACAAGGTTGTGAATTGGCCATTCTTCCCTCACCCACTCTCATCTAATGAAAAACACCGACCCAGACACCTGTCCAAAATGTGGAGGAATATTATCAGCGTCACACATTATCCTCGAGTGTTCCAGTCTCCAAAATTTACGAATCTCTCTTAGCATCAAGAACGAAATTTATGAAATATTTAATTCAATAGAAAGTTTCAAAAGAATTTTAACTTATTTAATTTGGCTTGTTTACATAATTTGATCTGAATAATTGGAAAATTTATTGTACTTCATATTTATGTTTATCGTTATTACTTCGGTTTACTCTAAATTTAAAAAATGTATATCTAGTATAAATGAATAGTGGTCGCTAATGACCACAGTTGCTTTTAAAGCGACCTTAAATATTTTTTTTAAAAAGACAGGGATTCTGGATACACTACGTGTTGAGAGATTTCTTTCTTAATTTAGCAACTGGTTTTATCGATTTTGTCGTTACTAGGGCCCGGCAATGAATTTTTTTCTGCCGAATATTTGCCGTCTTTTTCGCGCAGCATTACATAATTTTCCCTATACTACGAATATTACTACGTATATACGTATGTATACGGGAAAGTAAAAATGTGTTGTCGTGAAGAGGAAGCAAGTGGATCTCGTAATAATAGACCTATAATTTTTTAAAGTAAATGGAACGAACTATTTGTTTCAAAACCGGAGATAATACACAATGTTTGCTTTGTCATACAAACTGTAATCGTAAAATCAGTTATCTAAAGAGAGATTACACGATGAATCATGCAGCTAAGTACGAGAAATACACCGATCAAGAACGTATAATTTGAAAATAGATTTCATAAAATATCTGGCATGAAATCAGATATCAAAGTTTTTGCTTTAGCAGTTTCAATATTGACAGCGTAAATCCGATTTACAGATGGAAATATTAGATCTTCAAAAATGATGCAAATTTGAAAGACAAAATCCGGCACAGGGAAGAAGTATTTAATTTTTAAAAAAACATTCCCCAGAAAAATATTCCCCAGTTTTTTAAGTTCCAGAAGCATGCTGTCCAACGTTTAAGTATGTTACATTGTATATATGTTTTTGAGCAATTGTCTTAGTATGAAAATTTGTAGATACAGACTGAAAAGCTCTCTCACATATCACAACTTGACAAATATCATGAAGTTCAGTTGTGCTCAATCATTTGAGCCAAATATTGGGCGCATTGTGCGAGTTTTTTTTTTAATGTAGAAAGAATTACTATGTAAGATGGCTGGAGAATAATACGTTCTGACAGTTTGATGCCATTATAACTCTCAGATATTAGAATATTACATGATTTTTGACAATTCAAGATTCAGTAATTATAACTGTAGCAAACTTTCTCAAGGGTATTTGCTGAAATTCTTTCCTTGCCCTAATTATTTAACTATTATTATCTTATATTTGAAGATGACAATTGTAATGACTGCTTTGGTATTTGAGCTTGTAGACGAAACACGGATGTCTATGGACAAATTCGCTTCAGTGTGGAGCGCTAAGCGTCACCGTTGAATTTCTCAGACCCCAGCGTTTGACACTTTAATTTCTCACAGCGCTCCCGCTGGACCCCGGCCGCCCGCTGAGAGCCGGGAGCAATCGGCTATGGCTCTACGGAGCGAAAACGTGATGAGCCCTGTCCTAGCGACTTAACGGGACCAAATATCCCAGCAACGAATAACATCACTTAGTACTACGCGGCCGGATGGAAAGCGTCTTTTAGAGTCCACACCAAGATCGTAGATGTCGCCAGCGGATTCCCGGATAGCATTTTACATCCAGATTTGCGTGACCCACGGGACGCACAATAAAGTCACCGAACACAACACACTTCTTGGGACATGACGCCGCTTATTACGGACACCGCTGGAGTCCTCACAACACTTACACATGTTGCCCTCGCCATGTAGACACGTGTTCAGAGGACTCGTGACTTTGTATTTGTGAGTAAACGTGTTCCAAATGACTTGTAATACATGTTTTCCAAAACTCAAAATTTTTCTGTGAAAAAGAGCTTGAAATTTCGAATTTACAGAGCGCTTAAACGCCATTTTTTTAAAAAAGGCTCCATATTTTTGAAAGGAAATTGCCATTAAAACAAGATTTTACTGTTCTTTAATATTTTAAAAATAATATTTCATTTCTATTAGAAAACCGAAAAATTAAGAAAATGTCAAAAAAATGTACTTTGGTCAGCGATAGATGGCATCTGACAAGAGTATGTGGACAGTCCGAATAAATAGTCGAGACCAAAGGAAATAGAAAAGTAATACGGAAAACTTTTCGCCATTCTGTAGCAACACAAGTTTTTTCTTTGATTTTGTGCTCGAGAGATTTGGGGTGAATGAAATACTAACTTTCGCGGTACGTTTGAAATGTACACCCTTGCTCTGAATTTACACCAAGGAAAGGTTGTATGAGTAATTGTTTCTTAATGATATTATAATTTTAATTGATAATTGAGAATGTTAATTACTTCCCCCGTTCATGTGTGAACACGAAAATAGACACTTGTCCACTTTGCCACCATTTGTTCAGGTAAATCGGATTTCTTTTCTTGCAAACATTAAATAGAGAGGCAATGAAGCAGAAGGAAGAAAAACGGTTGAATTGGGATCAAACGTTTATAACATTTCAACGTTAATACAAAAATACAAGCAAGGAGCATACTGCAGTGTGCATGACAACTGACTTCCATACTTTATTCATTATCAGCAATGCAGCAAGAACAAATTCATGCCATCCAAAAGAAATGTTCATCACGAAAGCTCTATTCATTATATTTTCCACATACATGATTTCGCATTCTTAAATTTGGAACCAAAACTCTAATCCATCCATATACGTCCTCCTTGGATCTAGTCGAATCTAAGCCCGAATACTTTTGATTTACGCGCCTTCGAGATACAATTATTAATTTTCCCCAAACCGGGTGGAAGAAACATGTAAAACACTTGGGACAACTAAGCTTATAAACAAATACTTTAAACGATTTGTCACATTTGACGGCCAGATGGCTGTACGAAGTAGCACAGCTGTAGAACCCTACGATTCCAAGGAGTTTAAGGACAACCTTCACTGTCGGCGCCTTTAAACAGTTTGTTGAACGCAGAGAACCATCGCAAGCTATGTGCTGTAGAAGATAATTTGTCTAACATGGGTTTGCTGCCTGACTTAGGAGGTAAATACATGATAGTCAAGTCACTTTTCCCCTTAGAAATCCAACTTGAATAAAAAATATTCACTTCATTCATTATTCCATTTATTGAAGATAGAACCCGTTTATACTGTAATGGGACGGTCACACACGTTAGGATTTCGGCGTGCGCGTAAATAATATTTTATTTAACATTGCGAGTGCTAGAAAGCTTGCGGCCAGGAACGGTGCACTTTTCGCTTCCTGGAGCCGGCCTGCGATGGAGGGCCGCAACCGGACGCGGCTGCCTATTGTCAGGAGACCGTTTCGGCTCGGGGAAAATCCCGACCCCGCGTCAGGGGAGGGTCAGCACCCACGCCGGCGTCTACCGAGAATTGGCGTGACGTACTTAGTCACTTACACTTAGGTTCCCAACCGACTCTACCGCGACCGCATTGGCCAGCACGCACCGCGCGATCTGGCTGCGCCAATAGTGAAAAACTAGGCGGGGGGAGAGACGTGATATCGCGATCGAGGGAGGTAGATGTGAGGGTGAGATTCGGTCATTACGATGGGAGAGACGCCTGCGACCACTCTCAGAGTCTATTTAGAGCGCGGTCAGCAGCTACTTTAGTAACGGGGCGCCGCTCGTGCAAAGTTTGAACTGCGACGCGAGCGACCGTCATAAAGAGACCGTGATGAGATTCATGGGGAACGTGCGGGCACGTTCGATGCCGCTGCACAAGTAGAGGCCACGCCATTGCCGCGAGACGCCAGAGCGCCGCGGGCAACGCATCGCCGCCACTTCGCCACCCGCTCATGAGTCGCCTGGAAGGAGCCGAACGCTGTACGGGTGTGGGGGTCGAACGGACGAAGGAGTGCCCGGACTCGACCTGAGAGCCGGCCGCCGACAAAGGACGCGGTCGTTGTCGCCTCATCGGGGCAGCGCAACCTCGCCGCCGCGCCGCCGACATCGCCGCCGCAGCCCGTCGCCAGCCGCTAGTCCGACCCGGTGAACGGGGAACACCAGCCGCGCGCCAGCCCCCGCGCACCGCCTACATCACCGCTCCTGTCGCCGACCCGACTCACGGGCCGATGCCGCGCCTGGAGTGGCGGAACGCCCGGACGGACAATGACCCAGAAGGGTCGACTCACTAAGCTAAGTTAGTTGTAAGTTAGGTTAAGACACTGTAACCAGTTGTAGGAGGCTTCACCTCAAAATTGTTTGCACTAATTAAACTCAGTGATTAAGAACAAGTCTTTCAATGCCTAATGCATGAAAATTGCCCAGTCACGCATGCGTCCTGCCCAACTTTCAGCCGGGCGAACGAGACAACGTAGCGCCGACGGAAATAGAGAGGTAAGTCGGGCCACCTCTGAGATCCATCCCGCCCAGCTCGATGAGAGTGTGCGGGGTGTTACAATACCTAAGGTCGTCGTGAATGTATTCACTGACACCTCCACAGTGTGCAGCGGCACTTGTCTTCCGATCAGCGCTGATTAAGCTGCATCCTGGAAATGTTGCTAACGCTGAATTTATTGAACGCTTCAACCATGTTTTGCTTATGAGACGCGCATAAAAAAGGTGTTTATACATTTCGATACTTCATCGAACTGGCAGGGCAGAGACTGGGCATTCAAGTGAGTAGCATGAAAGCAGATGGAGCGAGGATTGGGCTTATTTCTGGTGGCAGTCTCTTGGACGGCGACCGGGGAAAAGTTCCAGCCGCTCGCAGGTAAACGATTTATAGGATGTGAAAGGAAGAAAGAAAATAGCATTTTCAGAGGCTCGGTTTGCAGAAGAAAAGCTCCGAGACGAAGAAAGGAAAGGGAATTCTCGTGAAAAATGCAAAAGTGGCGGTGACAAAGAGGTGTACAGTAGGGAGGTGGTCTGGTGGGTGTGCTCCTCCGCTGCGCATGAGGTTTCCTCAAGCAGTGCCTTGGTTTGTCCTCTGATACGACTGTTACAAAGATTAATTACAATGGTAGCTCTTCGGTGCACACATTACGGAGACGAAATTGGTCGATGGTGACTTATAGCAACACCAGACACGATTTCATGAAGTCCTCTCAAATTCTTATCCCAGTATGCTTCAGCAGTCGTTTCGAGCGAAACATTTTATATCTTTTAAAGGAAAAGACAAATTTTATAATGTTGGGGATGTTTTTGCCAGTCATTTTCGTGCTCCCGTCAATATCATGGCTCCCGTCAATATCACGTAGGTTTAAGTTTACTTATGTTTTTGACATCATTCCCCTCGACATTGCCTTTATTCTCAGTTTCTTCCACGTCAAATATCCGCAAGCAGTTCTGGTTTGAGTATATCCCCATTTGGTCTGTCTTTCCTCTAATTGAGATTGTAGATTCAAAATCTGGGCGTCGCAATGAGCCAATTGCTACTTCAAACCTTCACAAGATCAGCATTAAAATTCATTTATTCTCGCAGTTACTTTGCTACATGATCAGTTAGCACAGATGCTTATGTACGTAGGTACGAATAACTAGGCGATGTTACTGCCTTATCCAGTGCCTCAATCACATGCGTCGTAATTTTAACCTCAAGATATTTATCTTGTGGCTCTAGATGCGTTCTTAATGTTCTTCGTCATCTTAAGATACAGAATTATACAGAGAAAATCAAGTGATCAGGAAAGAACACTAGGAGAGAAATTCTATACAGTGGTGGATGAGGAGTAGAAAACTAGTAGAGATAGCAATAAAAATAAATTCAAGATAGCAATAAAATAATCTTGTAAAATAGCAATAAAAATAAATTCAAGAGAAAGAGGTGAAATCAATGAATGAACGGCAGCGTAAAGGCAAAATTTATTTATCTTTGGAGATCTCTACGAAGTCAGGTAGTCATTGAGATCGAAAGTGGTAACGAAGTCTGCCTGCGAAAGAAACTACCTGCTGCCTAGCTCAGAGAACCAAGGGACGATGCTTACACCGCGGCGGTCATTCACAGATACGTTTCATTCATTCACTAATCTTTTCATATTTAATGTTCTTCTCTCATGAACGTTGCGTATTTTACAGGTTACTTCTTTACTTTTTGTAGTTTAAAATTTTCGTTTTGTAAATTTCAATTTACTTTGTTATGAGGCAGGTTCACAGATATTGGTCGAAACGAAAAAGTAATCTGTAAAACAACACGATAAACTTTGGCGACATTTCTAAAAATACATTAAATTTCATCGACAATCACGTGTGCACAAACAACAACAACAAAACTTTGTTTAACCTGGAAAACAACTATACTCAATAATTCCAAAGAAAATCAATGCTTACATTAATCCTTCCTTGGAAAAACAATTTTGTTTGGAATGATCCATTAACCCTCTTTATTTTTCATGTTTACGAACAGATTATCCGGAATTGATGTCTTAAGAATAGAAAAACATCCTTTTTCAGAAAAGTAATCAGGCGAATTGGCTTGAAAAGAATCCTTTACAAATAAATATACGATTCTAAAATAAAATTAATTGTTTTGTTTGCGACTATAACGATTTCTTTTTTGCGAAGTTAAAAATATCTGAGTTTTGGCAGTTGTTATTTCTACTCTTTCTTGCCAGCTGCCATCTATCACCGCCAAAAGTACATTTTTTTGTCATTTTCTTAATTTTTCGGTTTCCTATTGGTAGAACGGAAATATTAATTTTAGAATATTAAAGAACACAAAAACCATTGTCAAAATAGCAATTTTCTTTTAAAAATTATGTGCTGTTTAAGAGAAAATTGCGTTTTAGCGCTACTAAAATTCCAAAATTTGCAGCTTATTTTCACAGAAAAGTTTTGAGTTTTCAAAATATTTTATTTGACGTTATTTGAAGCACTTACACTGACAGATATAATTATTTTTTACAAATTGCTGGTAATGTGCTTATTAAAGGTGTGAGAGATCTTTCAAAAAATTACAATTATATAATTTTTAAAAGAACAAAAAATAATTCAAAAGAAACTTCACGTCATATTAAAGAGTGTAATTAGCACTATACGGTACAAAAGTTTCAAGAAAAAATTTGCAGCCGTATATGAGAAAATGGCGTCTGAGCATTTCTGAAAATGCGGAATTTTGAGCTACTTTTCACAGAAAGCGGTTGCGTTTTCGAGAAACTTCACTTAACGTCATTTAAAGCACATGTACTCATAAATATAATAATGTGAACAATTATCCGCTAATATAAATATTAACGACGTGACAGACTAGTCAAAAAAATTACGTTCTTCCAATTTTTGAAAAACCAAAAGAATAGAGGAATATGGCGTTAATGTCATCTCATAGAGCCTATTTAGCACTATCCTTACAAAAGTTTAAAGAAAAAAAATTGGAGCCGTTTTTGAGAAAATCTGGTTTTTGTAATTTTTTAAAATTGTACTTATTTCACGCAATATTGCGCGAAAACTACTAAAATTTTCAAAGAAATGCACATGACATTAATGAAAGAACTCACTTTGGAGAACATATTTTATTTAAAAGAAAAATCTATCTTCAATTTTGTAGTTCCAGATAGACGCCGAAAAAAATTTAAACTTTTTCATTTTTCGAAAATTCAGAGTTATCCGTGAAAATTGGACATATGTCATCTTAATAAGTGTATTTTACTCTAATCTTACAAGAGATTTAAAGAAAAAATTTGGAGCCGTTTTCGAGAGAATTTTGAAAATGTTCGGGGGGCTTCATGTAAAGTACCCCCCAAATTTTTTAGAATATTTTTCAAAATATCAAAGCTTTGACTAAAACCATATCGACCGGGTAATATACATTTTGGAAGAAATAATACGTATGATTTAGGCTCTAGCAGTGGTCACGGACAGACGGACGGACGGACGGACGGACGGACGGACGGACGGACGGACGGACGGACGGACGGACGGACGGACGGACGGACGGACGGACGGACGGACGGACGGACGGACGGACGGACGGACGGACGGACGGACGGACGGACGGACGGACGGACGGACGGACGGACGGACGGACGGACGGACGGACGGACGGACGGACGGACGGACGGACGGACGGACGGACGGACGGACGGACGGACGGACGGACGGACGGACGGACGGACGGACGGACGGACGGACGGACGGACGGACGGACGGACGGACGGACGGACGGACGGACGGACGGACGGACGGACGGACGGACGGACGGACGGACGGACGGACGGACGGACGGACGGACGGACGGACGGACGGACGGACGGACGGACGGACGGACGGACGGACGGACGGACGGACGGACGGACGGACGGACGGACGGACGGACGGACGGACGGACGGACGGACGGACGGACGGACGGACGGACGGACGGACGGACGGACGGACGGACGGACGGACGGACGGACGGACGGACGGACGGACGGACGGACGGACGGACGGACGGACGGACGGACGGACGGACGGACGGACGGACGGACGGACGGACGGACGGACGGACGGACGGACGGACGGACGGACGGACGGACGGACGGACGGACGGACGGACGGACGGACGGACGGACGGACGGACGGACGGACGGACGGACGGACGGACGGACGGACGTTTCCCTTTCAATTGGTTTTTCGGTATAAAGGACCCACAAAACAGGGTTTCTGGCTGCACTACGTGTTAGGGGATTTTTGTCTTAATTTAGCAACTGGTTTTATCCACTTTTCCGTTATCACGGCCGGGCAATGAATTTTTTTCCACCGAAAATTCGCCATTTTTTCGCACAGCATTACATATCTTTCCCTTTACTATGTATATGACTCAGTGTATACGTACGTATACGGGAAAGTAAAAATACTATAAAGAGTACACACATGTATTCAATCCATTCAAAATCGACGAATTCCGCTGGTAATTAACCTTGTACATCTTCCATTTCAAATTCTTCCACGGAAGACCAAGACTTGGAAAACTCAACTTCCTACAAATTTAATTAAATGAAGGCTTATAATTTGAAATGAAATACATTTTAAATCAGTGAAATCTAGCGTACATAAATATTGTGCATTTTAAGTAAAGATTACCATATGACCCCATAATGGTTCTAAATTTACACTTACATGGTAAGTTCAAAACCCAATAAGAATTGTTTTAGAAATTTTTCAAAATTTTTGAAGTTAAGCATTTTGAAAAATCTAAAAATCAAAATTTTAAATTGAATTTGAAAAACGTTTGAAACCTAACCCTTGTTAAGTTGTATATCATATACAAGAAAGCTGCAAAATGAGACGATTTTCAGCTCTTTATCTTAATTTGGAGAAGTTCTACACCAATTAAAAATTTTTCGGGAACCCAATTTTGTAAAATTTTACATGGCTGTATTTCACAAACAAGTGGAACTATTTTACTCCAAATTTGCAATTTTCTTTTTTTTTCATTCATAGTACCTATGTGTCAAATTTCATCTAAATCTAAAATGGTGAGGTAAAATTTTAATAAAAACTGTGTTGATTTATGTGGAATGACCCAAGCAGAGGAAGGTGGGCTCGAGGATGGATGGGGCGAGCGAGGTGAGCGCGGCAGCTAGACTAGGACAGAAGCGGTAATGGTAGAGGGAAGTCGAAGCAAGCTCCGGAGAGGGTGAGTACGAGTGGGTATAAAAACGAGGTAAACAGGGAGAGAAGATGACAGATGTATGGAGGGAGGGGGAAGATAGGGAAAGAGAGGGAGTGAGAAAGGGAAAGAAAGGGTGGTAGCAAACGTGAGACAGAGTGAATGAGGGGGGAGAGAGGCAGTGAAGGAGAGAGGGGGTGAGAGTGAGGGAGAGAGGGGGTGAGACTGAGGGAAGGAGAAAAGGAAAAGATAGGAAGAGATAATAGAGGGCGGGAAAGAGTAGGAGTGAGAGAGTGAGAGGGTCAGAAGAGGGGAATGAGAAGGAGCATATTGGAGGGCCGTGGCGCAGCAGTGTATGAGTGGCAGAAGTGTACGAGTGGGTGTGTCGTCGGGGGCGGCCAATGCGTGGGCGGCAGCTCGTCATGGGCGGCACGCGCGCGCAACGCAACACAATTACTGGCGCCTCCCTTTGCGCCGCGTTGCGACGCCCGTGCGGCGCGTGCTGGCACTGCCAAGCCCTCGCCTTGCCTCGCCCGCGCCCACGCCCACGGCCGTGCCTCTGGCCCCTCCGCCCTCCACTAGTGCCTGCGCCCTGGCTGGATATCCGCCTTGAAATTGACACTAAGAGCGCTACTACCATTCATCCAAATGGTACGAAAGAACGTGAATTTTCAGGCCAATAACTATGATGTTGTCTCGTCTATGATGGCAATTGTGATTACCCATTGCGGAAGAATGTCGTTATGAATGACCTACATACTTGCTGTCTAAATGTCTGCAAGGATAGGGATTTTGTCCGTTGTGGGAACTTGTGACCGTGTTGTGATCTGAAGAGTCTTTTCCTAAGTCGAACCCTTAGGAACACGCGTATGTGGCTCTGACCTTTCGGTGGAGAGTGACCTTTCGGCTGGTTCGAGGAGCATTCCTTTCAGATTTGGATTACTGGGGTTCTATTTCCAGACAATGAAGGAAGTTCGGACTTTGAGACATTAATGAAAAGCGCTCAGAATATTTTTTTTAATTAAGCACTTTTTGTGTGAGGCCCTGATTTTAATTTACTCGAGTGTACATGGTTTTATTAAGCAATGATCAAGGCAGTTTCAGTCGTTCCCTCACTGGCATTCAAGGGAAATAGAACAGACGCTGATATATTTACACAAAAACTTAATGTCCCCGCGGATACCTTCTATATTTAAAATGGCTAACACGAATTTACTTCCAGTCTTTATATGATGTCAAATTGTTACACGTGAAGCACTTTTTTGCTGAAATTCGGGCCACTGCCTCTTTTGCAACGTTCGTACTCATGGGGATATCAAGTGACACTATTTTGCAACTTCTTCAGTTCACAATACATTACAATGCATTTTATGTCTTTAGGACTTATAAATAACAACTTTCAATAAATGTTTCTTTTAGTTTCAATATAACAGAAGTTACATTTACGAAGTTAGAGTTATGATGTTTAATTAGTGAACATTTTAATTTCATATAAACTCACAAACATCACACATTAAAATAATTTACACATAATTGTTACATGGTATGATAATTAAACATGACAATTACTTATACAATTACACGTTGTATTTTAAAATACAATATATTTGAATGTGTAAGTAAAAAAGCAGTACTAGTCCAAAATAGGTCATTTGCGTTTTTTACTTACTCATACGTACTAATGTAAGATGAGGAATTATTTTGCCAAAGTTAGTGAAATTTGGATGACCCCAAGTAGATGTTTGTTTATAATAAAACTCTTTAAAAACAAGTCTTAAAATGTAAGAAGAGTTACTGTAGCTGAGTTATTGATTCCCAAAAGACGCGCAAATAAATTTTATAAACAATAAAAGATATCACAAAATTGTTTCCAGAAAAGCCCAATGTTCCAGCAATCTGCTTCGACTTCATGCAGAATTTAGTGTTTCTACAAATGCCAATGCAAGAGGTGTTTTATTATTGTCAACTGGGGTTAATGTTTTAAATCAACAACATGAAAGATAATACAGATCATTTTCACATACGCCATGAAGAACAATATTTCAAATCTCCGAATCAGATATGTGCATTTGTTAATAAATGCATTCAAACCAATGTACCTGATTCCATCGATTAAATGAACCTTTTTATCAAACGCATGTCCGTATCAAAATAGAAACCACGCATTACATTCATTGCGTTTTATATATATATTGTAATCTTAAATGTATTTGAGCAAAATAAATGTTTTTGGTGAGTCACAGAAAATTTTAAACACTTTTTCATATGTTGTCTTAATTTGTTGTATATTTCATCTATTCGGTTAAAATTAAATTATAATCTAATTTCACACCAAGATATTTAAAATTAATTTCTTTGCCCATAGGCAGATAGTTACAGTCTGATAATGTTAGTGCAACATAAGTTGTATGTTCTATTATAATTCATGTTTTATTATAAAATAAGTTCTATTGTAAAAACTATTATGACAGAAGTTGATTTTATTGTATTGTTCACATTATTTTGCATGCGGTTTTCTGTGCATTATTTTTGTAATGTTAACAAATCAGCGTGAATGTGTTGCAACAGATTTATATGAAAAAAGAATCTCGGCACTTTTGGTTCTGATGGGTGATTTTCAAGATACAGTGAATAAAAGATTTAAAAATAGATATACACAATTCTACTGAATGTAAAGTAAGTATAAATATGTAAACAAGCAGTACGCATCTAATGCACATTGACATTATATTTATATTAACAATAATGTTGTATTTATACTAATAATGTCATCTACTCTCCTAACACCCTTTTGCTGAAATTTTGCCTTCTCGGTCGTCTTCTGTGCAATTTTACACATTCTCTCTTTAAGGGTCAACAGTCGTCTGCCATCAACCCTTCAAAATATCTGCCCTGGTAAAATTTTTCTATCTCCTTCAAGTCTTGATGAAACTTCTCTCCATGATCATAACTGAAATACCCCAGATTCAATGGAAAGAAATCAATGTGGTTGTGGAGAAAATGAAGTTTGATGCCCATGCTACATCCTAAATTCTTTATAGAAATAAGCATTTTATCTGAAGTAGATTTGAAATCTGGATGTTTTATAATTCCTTAAAAATTGACTGAGACAGTTTTGAAATATGACCTGGTCTGTCTTTCTTCAGCACTCATTAAAGTTTCACAGTGTTCGTCTTTCGTCAGATTTCTAACTTAAAGTTCAACAATGATACTTTCTTTAAGCTTGACCTCTGAAAGAAGAGGACATTTTTAACAAATATATTTAAAGCACTCTCCATTCTTATTCAGAGTCTTGACAAACTTTCATTATACCAAGCTTGACAAGGAATGGCGACAAAATAATATTTTCATTGTTAATCAAACTTCTTTTTTCATTTTTATCTCCTGGATTCAAAGTAGTTCTGATTGACCAATCCCTTTTGATCCAATGCAATTCAATATCCCAACTATCCCATTCACACAGAAAGCAGGGGAACTTAGTAAATCCTAGTTGAATTCCCAACAATATTCCACTAACTTTCAAGTCAGCACATACAACATACGGGTGTTCTGCATAATTATTTTTTAAGAGTTCTTCCATATTGTCATATGTTTCCTTTAAATTAACAGAAAGAACTACTAGCACTGAGGCATATTGAATTTCATTATGAAGCAGAACAGCTGTAAGACTCCATTGCAAAGAATCTATAAGAAACCTCCATTGGTCACTGATATATCTTATTCCAAATTTTAAAAGTAAATCATGAATGTTGTTGCATTGTATAAACTGACCCTCTTTCGTGAAATAGTCCAGGAACTCTTCTTCGCTCTTTCGATACCAGTAAAACGTTGTGTCTAAAACGAGCAAATTTTTCTATTTTAACCGTGAGAATTTTGGAGATAGTGTACTGAATGATTTAGCCGCTAGACTTGATCACACATAGACGTTGACACACGGACGAACGGACACACAGCCGGACAGGTGTTTTGCCGTCAATCGATTTTTCGCCTTGTAAATTGTGTCCAGGGCTGTGGGGTAAACAGTCCCACAGGTGGCTTCCACTCTGCGTGGGTTTTTTCCAAAAAACTTTTTCTCAAAACTGCGCAGAGTGGCAGGCACCTGTGGGACTGTCCACCCCACAGCCCTGAACTCAGTTTACAAAGGTGCGTTTTTTCCTACAATACTATACTGTGCGTCGTCTGAGCAGACGGGGCCTATATCACGTACATCTCTTGAGAATTAGCGAAAACTCAATGTGTTGCCCTAGTACGCATTACGAAAGCATACCGAACGGCTGTTACCGTGAGCCTCCAGGTGATCACGGGGCAAATCCCTCTGGATCTAATGTCGGCCCGGTCGCTACCTACTAAGAAAGAAACATTACTCAGTTAAAAGTGAAGGTGACACATGTGAAATGACGGAGGGCATAACTGGTCTCACAGCCGAGATACATCATCGCTGGCAAGAGGGTTGGGACCTCGCCTGCCAGGCAGCAACTACCAGGTTGTTTCTTTCCCAGGTGAAGTCCAGTCAAACTACACTTTCAACCAGGACCACAACTCACTCAGATGTTATAGCGACACGATAAGTTTAAAGCTCAGCTTTATAAACTGTGACTTGTAGACACGCCTCGATGCATCTGCGAGGGACAGGAAACATCTCCTATGTGAGTGTCCAAAATAGACCTCACAACGGAGACTAATAGAATGACACGTTGGACACACATTGCACACAGACACTAATATACCACTAGATACTGTAACAGAACGTGTAGGTCGGCTATGGGGAATTTCAGTAGTGTAACCGCTCACGTCGTTTACATTACGAAAAATATAAATTTTTTTTCGTAAATACGTCTCTCGTTATCTAGAGATCATGAAGTTGCTAGGTAACCCTTCTGCGGCAGCTTTGCGGTACCTTGGGCCACGGATTTGTCGATAAACTTCGCTGGCCCAAACACGTTCACACCGGAACTCTTTGAGGAAACTCTCCCACACACCTTTCGATCTCTCATTAAATTCAAGTCCTAATTTGAACCATGACAGTTTATTTTTAAAAAATCTCCTAACACCCAAATAAGACGTAAATAGCAAAGTGTAGAAGAAAGGCTGTTTAGGTAAATTAGTAGATTGTCAAACTTCTGTTAAACTTAGATATCTCAAGCATGCTGTTAAACATTAACTTGTGCCTTTAAAACTTAGATTTCTTTTGTCAATATTATTTAATAGATAGATAATAGCTAAATGCTCCCAACTTAGTATTTCTTTGTCAATTAAAATTTTACTTAGTTAAAACTTGAAAAAATTTCACTGTTGCCTGTTCACTTTAGGTAGTTCACATTAAATACTTTTTCAATTTTTCCTTGTACTTGTTTTAGATCCGTTTTTCGCTTATGTATTACATTTTAGATTATTTTGCTTATTAATTTTGTCAATTCATTAGTACACTAGGTTACTTGGTTTTCCCATTTATTTTCTTTAAAAATTTAAACTAATAAAAGTAAATTAAACCATATTCAAAACTATCCACTCGCGCTGGCGAATGGGTGCAGCCTTAGG
The DNA here is from genome assembly GCA_031308135.1 of Acheta domesticus. NCBI lineage: Eukaryota > Metazoa > Arthropoda > Insecta > Orthoptera > Gryllidae > Acheta > Acheta domesticus. Next base: position 145,278,783 of record JAHLJT010002406.1, on the reverse strand, counting down.
TTAAAACGTATATCAATAATTCCTCTATGTATTACACCTTTTGGGAGAAGGAGGATGTAGGCAATACCTGGGTGCCTTCGACTCTCATCGTTGTCACGCTGCCGCTCTCGTCATTTGATATATTAAGAGGACCCACAAAACATGGATTCTGGTTACACCATGTGTTTGAAGATTTAGTTTTCTAAATTTAGCAACAGATTTACCAGTTTTCGTTACCAGGTCCCGGCAATGAGAATTTTCTCCCGAAAATTCGCAGCTTTTCCCTGCAGCAATACCTAACTTTCTCTCTACTGCGTAAGTACTGGCGACTGTTATTTATACTGTAGTATACTTTAGTATTATTAGTATATTGCATTATTCTTTGTTCCACAAACTTTTCTCGTAATTTCAGTGCACTAAAAATATCCTCACCAACTGAAGTCTGACCCTGAATATACCGCCGAAATGTGTCTAATCTCTTCAGAGGCGGTCGGGCAGAAGGTGGTTTAGAATCATGCGCCTCTCCTATTTCTTTTTCCTTTGTCGAGTCCTCTTGTTCTGCTCCCACCATGGAATCTAAAATTTCATTGTAGGATGGTCTGATAAGGTAAGTGGTGTTTAATGAAAATGTCGTGGTCGTAACAGCTTGATACCAAATTTGTAAACTCTTGCCACTTGTTAGTGGTAGTAATGCCCATATCCTGCTCTTCCTCATACTCCAAGTCACCTTGATGGAATCGGACTTTTCGAAAACAGTTTACGATTGTTTATGATTTTACATCTGACCATACTTTTGCAGCAACACAGTAGCATCAAGTAAATTTAAATTAGTTACCTGGTTGAATAATTTAAAATCTGTCAGTACTCATTGCATACATCTTTTCCTGTAGAAGTGCTTTAAGTTTTTAATAACACACAGATCCATAGGCTGTAGTTTTGAAGTCATACTTGGTGGGAAGTGAATAAGACGCACGGCTTTTAAGTTCTTAATGTATTAGCGGTGGGTGGGAAAATTGTAGAAAAAAGGATTAATTTTCATCATCTCATTCTGGAATTGTTTGTCCTTATCCCCTTGTCAAAATTCAAAAATAGAACTGATCACCCAAGACTTCTTGTTATGTTAATATTTTACACGCAGATATTTCACTCCGAAATAGTATCTAGACTTTGCTGATTTACTGATCGCCAATAGCTTCAACTTTTCAGTTCCTGTCATATTCGCTGAAACCATCACTGTTACCCTATCTTTACAACCCTTACCACATTGACATTTTTACTTTCCCGTATAATTACGTATACACGGAGTGATATACGTAGTATAGGGAAAGTTATGTAATGCTGCGCGAAAAAATGGCCAATTTTCGCCAGAAAAAAATACATTACCGGGCCATGATAACGAAAAAGTGGATAAAGCAAAGCAAAATAACGTCAAAATGTGATCAAAGCCAGTTCGGATTAACAACTGAAGCTGTTAGATACGTTACTGATGTAATCGAGGCTTCTTCTATTTGTTCAAGAAAACGTAGCCTGCACACTTTTAATTTGGATTGCTCTTTACCCGTCTGTCTTTCTCTGTTTTTAGTTATCCCGAAATCGGCAGAACCGACAATGGCGCTAATACACGTCACAGAAACCTTAAATTGCATACAACGGCTGACACTACAATTTGTGAGCGCAGAAATTGAATGGGCTACTCTGGAAATCTATGGAGTATAGTTATTGCATCTCATAAATAATTTTTGAAACAAGTACCATTAAAATTATATTAAATCGATCAAATGAGCGAAAATGCATTAAAATTATGGGGAAACGTAAAAATATGACTTATTAGTGTAAATTCACGAAATGTTTAAAGAAATGTCATATAATATCATAACGTTAAGCATACCTATTTTTGAGACAGTTTTCACTTTCGCAGTTTTTAAATAGTTTTTTTTGCAATTTTCGAAAAATTGGGCATATGAACGAAAATGATACCTACATTATTCCCTTAAATGTTCTTCGCACTATTCAACAACAAAATATAATCAAAAAATTTGGAGCCATTTTCTTTTAACTTTGAAAATCTGAAAATGGGCTTCATGTAATGTACCCTCAAATACTGAAATACCAGAGGCCTTGCAGAGGTTTCAAATACCAGAGGCCTTGAAACAAGTAAAAACGATATATCAATTTTGAAGAAAACGGGGAATATAAATTCTGAAGAAAATCCGCTGAACGGTTTAGGCCAGACCTGCACAACGCCTGCTCCCGCGGGCATTCTACACTTACGAGCCGATCGTCTGCCCGTGGCAGCGCCGAAAGTGCAAGTAGTGGGGAGTAGGAAGCTTTGCGGGGAGGGGAGAAGTCTGACGTAGCACGACGCGGCGTGTAGATTGAATGCCTGGGCGTCTAATAATGATCCATGCTTCAAAATTAAATGCCCTTTTGTTTAAATGGATTATGTCTAGTATTTCAAAGGGTCATAATTCACTGTTTACGTTCAGTGTACTACTGTAACCCACCTTTGTATCCACCACTGTATGTATTTTCATTTTCTATTTCTTTTTAAGAAAATAACATGCTCATTGTGACTCTTAAGCAATATTTTAAAGCAATTACTTTAAAATATATGCTAATATGTAACAAAAAATATGATTTAATTCTATCTAACACAAAATTGCAATTTAATAATTGATTGTTCACCAGGAATGTTATAATCTCCAAATCATAGAAAAATGAACGAAATCCTGAGAGCAATCTCTCACATCAAGATTGACATAAAAATAGTATATGTGGCAATTCCAAGAAGGGTAATGTTTAATAGCACATTTGTGACCATTTTCCCCATTATGAAACTGATTAAAAGAGATCAAAGAGTAAACTTCTGTGACGATATGTTACGGACAATAATAAGATAATCATGGATATTGGTTAAATAGAACGCGTAGGGCTTTATATTTTTATACGATGTCGTAAACGACTCTACACTCTTGTCAGAAATTAGAACAGAAAATAATCATGACTTTTTTTTAAGAACAATATGTTTTTGCTTTGAGAGAACCGTCTCATTCAATTAAACATAGTTAATAAAAAATAGTTTATTGCTGTCATCATCAAACAAAAACAATTCAGTATCAAAATTTTGTGTTTAGCACAACACTAAATCTGTGATTACATCGTAGCAAAGCGAATTACATTATAAGCCCTACAAGCAATTAATGGTGTCGAAACTTGGTGTCGAAACGTAATATGTATAATTCGTGGTAGTTTCATATTTCGCCCTGTCATATACCGAGAACAAACATTTGCAATATAATACAAAAGACAATATTACTTGAACTGTATATGACCGTCATGTTCTTGCCGATTGCTCTTTAAATTTACGCGCTATCTTTCGAATGGCGCATTCTGATTGGTGGTCCCCACTCCTAGATTGGGTCTCATCCCCACCCTTCATCGATTTTCTCATTTGCCCCCGAGTTGCCCGCACGCAGCTCCTGAGGTCAGTGAAAGTGCAAAATGCTGCGCAGGTCTGGTTTAGGCGCTAGCGTTGACCACAGACGGAAAGACGGACGGACGGACAGATGGACGTTTTGCCGTCATTCGATTTTGCAGTATCAAGAAGCAACAAAACATGGAGTTTGATTACACCACGAAATAGAGGATTTTTTTCTAAATTTAGCAACAGGTTTTATCCACTTTATAATTACCAGACTCCCTGCTATAAGAGTTTTTCTGGCGAAAATTCCCCGTTTTTCGGCGCACGATTTCATAACTTTCTCTTCTTACGAAGTATTCATAAGGCGAGAAAGTAAAAATCCCCAAACACGTGCTGTAGCCAGAAACCCTCTTTTCTGGGTCTCTGATACCTAAAAAACAATTGAAAGGAAAACGTCCGTCTGTCCGTCTGTGAACACTGCTAGCGCCTAAACCATACTTACGATTTCTTCCAAAATGGATATTCCCTGGTCGATATGGTTCTAGTCCAAGCTTTGAGATTTTGAAAAAGATTCTGCAAAATTTTGGGAGTACTTCACATAAAGCCCCCCGGACATTTTCAAAATTTTCTCAAAAACTGCTCCAAATTTTTCCTTTAAATTTCTTATATGAATAGAATAAAATACACTTATTAAAGTGGCATAGGTCCGATTTTCATGGATAACCCTGAATTTTTGAAAATTGCAAAAGTTTGAATTTTATTCGGCGTCTTCCTCCAACTACAAAATTGCAGATAGAGATTTTTCCTTCAAATAAAATCTGTTCTTCATAGAGTTTTTTCTGTAAGGTCATGTATAATGTTTTGGAAATTTTAGTAGTTTTTGCACAATATTGTGTGCAATATGTGCAATTTTAAAAATTACAAAAACAAAATTTTCTCAAAAACGGCTCAAATTTTTTTTCTTTAAACTTTTTGTAGGTATAGTGCCTAATGTATTTTATGAGATGACAAAAACGCTATATTGATCTATTCTTTTGTTTTTTATAAAAATTGCAAAAATGTATTTTTTATCTTGTCTCTCACGTTGTTAATATTTACATTAGCGGCGATTTTTTCATATTATTATATTTACGAGTACATGTGCTTTAAATAATGTCAAGTAAAGTTTCTGGAGAACTCAGCCGTTTTCTGTGAAAAGTAGCTCAAAATTCCGTATTTTCAGAATCGCTCAAACGCCATTTCCTCATAAATGGCACTATTTTTTTTCCTCAAACTTTTCAAACGGATAGTGATAATAGCACTCTTTAATTTAACGTCAAGTTCAATTTGGGTATTTTTGTTTTTGGAAAAATTACAAAAATGTATTTTTTTTAAGATCTCTAACTCCGTGAATATGCACATTTCCAGCGATTTGTAAACACTATTGTATTTCTGAGTGTAAGTGCTTCAAATGACTTCAAATAAAGTTTTTTGAAAACTCAAAAGTTTTTTGTGAAAAAGAGCTTCAAATTTCGCATTATTAGTAGCGCTTAAACGTCATTACTTTTAAAAAAGGCTCCAAATTTTTCAAATGAAATTACTCTTTTGGGGGAGGTTTTACTGTTATTTAATATTTTAAAATTAATATTTCCGTTCTTCCATTGGGAATTATGAGCATTACCATTAGGAGTATGTGGCATTTCCGAATAGCAAGCCCAGACCCAAGGAAATAAACTAATACGGGAAAGTCTGTGCCATTATGTACCACCACTAGTTTATCCTTATATGGTAATGTTTCTTCAGACAAATATTTTACAAAAATAGTCAGGTTACATCAGTATATGTGATTTGTTTTTTATCAATCCAGGCAGAATATTGTCTTATACAGTTTTCACAATCTTCCGTACACACACTTGCCCTCTCGCCAGTTATAATTGATTTTACAATTACATTCCCGTGTTTGAAATGTTCCAGCTAACCTCAACCAACTTGAAAAATATTTAATTCCGGATTTTTGAGCATTTTCTGCTCTGCCTTTTCCGTAATTAATGAGCTCTTAATTGGAATGTTCTTCTCCCGAGCAAACTTCAACTACTGCAACTATGTTTCTTCCAGCTGCGGGTATCGTGTGCACTTCATTCTTTTCCTTTGAGGTTTAAAACGTGATCCCTCCATTGCGTGACGAATTTTGTTTTGTCTTTTATCATACTTACAGCAATACCGAATTCATCTGAAAAATTTTGTTCTTTCTCACTCCCTTCTCCGCTTCACAAATTATTTTCAGATTTTCATATGTTTTGATCACATGATTGCCCATATCCGTTGTTGAAGTAGTTTTTGACAAAAGATACTGCTTCCCCAAGATCTAGCACACGACAGCACAGAGCTTTTCAGCCGGCCTTAGGAGCAATACAAAATTCGCTTGTCTAGGCATTCAGTGCAGAGAGAAAGAGCACAGAGAGAAGCTGTCAGTGTTCCGAGCCAAATGGCTCAGAGGGTCTGGATTTCGAGACGTGAAAACGAACTTCGTTAGTTTCTTCGAGTTAAAAGTATTATTTTCACTCAGGAGTAGAAGACATAATTTCGAGGTATCAAAAAATTGCGATTTAACAATACAATCATACGTCAAATACGTATAACGCCAAACATTGAACTATGTCACTCTAAAAATACTTTTTCTTCTTGTAGGTAGCATATGGCATTTTTTCTATTCTTTCCAGCTTTCGTCAATAAATCCTCGTTCTTTTTTTCTCTTAGTTGAATCACTCTAAAAATGTTATTTAAAGAGTTACATTGGATCTCACAACTATGAATGTAACACTGCTAAGTTTATGAGTAGGACTCAAGTAATATGATATAATAACAAAACGAACGCTCATAGATATGAGAAAAGGGTGGGGGCATGGAGGCCCTGCCTCTGAAAATTTCGACAAGAGCTCCGCAGCTCTATGCCATAAAACATGTAATTTCCGTAAACATCAATCCTTGATTCTCCCCCTTTTTAAGCCGATAATTTGGGGAATTATATACGACATTTCAGGAAGAGAGTCTCCAAACCATCTGGTAGTCCAGTGTTTGGTTCAACATAAAATAAATGTATATTTATTTATTGTAACATTTCGTTGAACTGTATTTTATTTAAGAGTAAAAAATATCATTTGTAAAAAAAAAGATAATGGCAGAGGTGGCTGTAGGGTGGACGGAAAAGTCCAGAAATGAGGTTGTCTCACACGTTGTTTTAGGCTGCACGTGCCTATGCGGACACCATACCTAACCTCATCACTCAGCGCGCGCTTATAACGACAAATGTTTCTTCTTCGCGATGGCCTGGTTTCGTGGCGGGTTTCCTTCCCCGTTTTGCCCGCCTACGGAACCGCGCGGAAGAGAGAAACTCTCTGTCCCTGTCTGGTCCCTGCTGCCCACGCTCTGACTCAATCTCCTGGGAAGAGCAGAGTTCCACTCCATTCTGGGAGCGGGAGAGGGGGGAGTGGTGGATCGCGAGGGCGAACTCGTCGCCCGAGATCAACCTCCCTCGACGACAAGGCCCGCTTTTCGTTTCCTATTTACACGAAAGTCTTTCCGAAGTAAATGTTTGTGTTGCTGTAAGATCGTGTTATTAGGTTATAAACAAATTGTCATGCAAATATAATAACGACAAATCCAGCTATTGCACAATGAATACGAACATAGCCTTTATTTTAATTTTTTACTTTCTCGTGTACGTACGTATATAGGGAGTACATACGTAGAAAATACCGTGTATACACGTAGTTTATACGGACTATAAACGTAGTCTAGGGAAAGTTTTGTAATGCTCCTCGAAAAAACGGCGAATTTTTGGCAGAAAAAGTCTTATTACAGGGCTCTGGTAGCAAAAATGTGGATACATCCAGTTGCTAAATTTAGAAAGAAAAAAACTCTAACACGTGGTGCAGTCAGAACCCACGTTCTATGGCTCCCAGGTACCGAAAAATCGATTGACGGCAAAACGTCTGTCCGTCCCTCCGTCCGTCCGTCTGTGAACAATGCTAGCGACTAAACTGACCGATTGATCTCACAGATGTCGTGTCCCCTTGCATTTGAAACCAATATTTTAATTTTGGAGGGAACTTTACATGAAGCCCCTGGGTCATTTTGAAAATTTTCAATAATAGCGCACACAATTTTCACTAAATTCTGTTGTTGGATAGTCTGAAAGTCGTTTAAGAGAGTGGCGCAGGACTGGCAATTTTTTCGGCCTCTTCCTACAAGCACAATTATGAAGATACAATTGTTTTTTCAATGAAATGTATTCATAAAAATAAATCTTCAAATCTTCCTACAAGCACAATTATGAAGATGCAATTGTTTTTTCAATGAAATGTATTCATAAAAATAAATCTTCAAATAAGTTTATATTCAATTTTTCAAAAGTATTTCTTGCGAAAGTTTGTGTCAAACATAAGCAATTTTTATTTTCTTTAAACCATTCTTCTTAGGAGCCGCACAACATTTCTTTATTAACCGTTCTGCTACCGAGGGGTGTAACTGAGTTACCTCAAAGTATATTTTATTACTTTTTATCATCTTGCAATTTTTTTACATTTCTGATATCTTGCGTAGTTGCCTTTTACATATTTATCTCAAGTATCTTATTGTGAAAATCTGTTTTTTGGCCTGTGGTCATTTCACGGTTTCAATTTATACCTGGGGTTGCTACCTTACCCCCATTGGTATTGGACGTTCGGGATTTAATAACATGGGTTGAGGTTATGTTATCAACAGAAGATGGTATTTTTGATATTTTTATAAAGTGGTATTATAGTACTGGAGAGTTATATGTGAACATGTTGAAGAATTCCAGTCTTGAAGGTTTTGAAAAGTTATTAAGTATTCACAATCCAGACGATTTGTGTGAAGAAGATAGAGACGCGTACACATCGTTTTGTGAGAGTACTAAAGATAATGTAGAGGTTAGATAAAAATGACGATATTATTTATGCCGAAGACGAGTAATACCTGAATAATGACGTATACATCAGTTCAGAAACAATTGAAGTGTATCAAGTGAAAGAGACAATAGAATAGTACACTGTGTTCTAAAAGAACTTGATTTTGCATTCGAAACCTCTTTGTTGTGAACGAAGACTTGAATGTAAAATATATTATTAAAATCGCTAAATATTTTATTAATATATCAAAATAATGTTTAATCTGTATAACACAAACAATATCACCATATTTACCGTAAAAATATTAAAATGACATTGAATTTTCCCTGGGGTAACTTCGCTACCCCCGTTGGTATTCGAAGTATGCAAAATATCTCGGTAATCGAAAGGTTAAATTGGTAATTTAAATAGAATAAAGGATGCTTAAGAAATAGTGTAGATTTCATGTTCGTTGAAATGCTAGTTTTGAAAAATATTTTAAAAATTATCGACAAAGAGAATTGAATAATTTATGACATATAAAGCATTTTTATTTTGAATAAAAAATATTATTCAATGTATAATAAACATTCCCAACAATACTAAGATGTTTTTATTATTTTTTATCGTTTTTGGCAATATTACATATTTTCTAAACATATTAAAACATATTATATTATTTAAGACACGGAAATTGTAAAAAAGCATGGATACAAAATCAGCCCGCCATGTCGTAAGTCAAATCCTAGACATTTCCTAGTATAAGCACTCAAAAGCATATGACATTGTATACATTTCATAAGCAGCACTATCTGAAACTTCTTTTGGAAGTGTAGAAATTAGGTGAATATTTAGAAAAAAACTTTTTTGTTAACATTTTTGTAGAAAAAATTATTTTAATCCATTTAATACGCTATTTATGAACTGAAAAGCATCTACTAGTCAATTTGCTAACCAATTATTACAGCTAAGTTTATATCAGAAACAAAGAAATAAAATAAATGCCATAAAATGATAATTTTTTAAATTTAAACTCGAAAAAAACGTTTTTTCCGCTGTAAGTACTTACCACGTGGATATTTTAACTTCATAATTTGAAAATTATAATATTTTCTACATCCAAACATGTGGGAAAAATCTGAGTCAAATTGCAAACTAAGGCTGGAAACACATCTTATCCGGCTAGAGCCTTTGTAGTTACATAACATCAACCCCCCCGGACATTTTCTAAATTTTCTCAAAAAAGGCTACAAATTTTTTTCTTTAAATTTCTTGAAAGAATAGAGTAAAATACAATTTTTAAGGTAGGATAGGTCCTATTTGAATAGTTAACTCTGAATTTTCGAAAATTGCAAAATTTTTAATTTTTTCGGCGACACCTGACAACTAGAAAATTAAAGATACAGATTTTTCCTTCAAATAAAACTTGTTCTCCGTAGTGAGTTTGTTCGTTAAGGTCAGGTATGCTTTCTGAAAATGTCAGTAGTTTTCGTGCAATTTTGCGAGCAATATGTGCAATTTAAAAAAAATCGCAGATACAAGATTAACTCAAAAACAACTAATTTTTTTTAAACTTTTGGTAGGGATTGTACTAAATGTACCCCATGACATGACAAAAACGCCATATTGCTCTATTCTTTGTTGTTGTTTTTTAATTACAAAAATTTAAATTTTTTACCTTGTCACTCACGTCATTAATATTTACATTAGCGGCTATTTGTTCATATTATTGTATTTATGAGTACATGTTTTTTAAATAATGGCCTACGCCGTTTCTAGAAAACTCAACCGTTTTCTGTGAAAACTAGCTCAAAATTCCGCATTTTCAAAAACGCTCAAATGCAATTTTATCAAAAAAGAAAAAATTTGGAGCCACTTATGAGAAAATGCTGTTTGAGCGTTTCAGAAAAAAGGGGATTTTTGAGCTGGTTTTACAGAAAAATGTTGAGTTTCCGAGACACGACATAATTTAAAACACATGTACTCATAAATATCATCTACATAATGCTGTATTCCGCCGTGAGTTGTGAACGGTACGTAGCGCGCACGTCCGCACCAGAGCCCACGCGGAGAGGCTCCGCCGCCCCGGAAAATAGTCCCGTGACGCAGTTGGCGGAGGGACACAGCAACGCCCTCAGGGGCGGGGCGGGCCCGGGCCCGGAGCAGAGAGCGGAGAGCAAGCGAGGAAGCCACGTCTTGGCATCAGATCTAACCCTGTTCTTTTTGTTGTGATTTAGGACCGGCTATGCCCCCGGACTTTCCTGGCTTTTGGTTTGGGTTAGAACTTGAAGACGACTCTGCTTTTGATACTGGTTTGCTCTCCTGGATTGTGGATGGACCCCGCTCGTCCCCGGTACGAATTGGATTTTGGCAGGCTCGCCCGGCGACCCCGCCGCATTGCAGCGTGTTCTGTAAGAGAACGCGCCCCCAAGCCGCCGGTTTCCGTGACAGCACGTGCTGGCCGCCTGGCTGCCTTACGCCGTACCGGCCCTGCCACACCGCGTCGAGGCCCCGCCGCCATCGACGCCCGTTACCCTGATAACGCCGCCCCGGGTTATCAGTGCGCTGTCGTCCACGTTGGAGCCGCCTTTTGGCGGCACCTCAGCTCAATCGACTTCCGAATTTTGTAAACGGACCCGAGCCGTCGAGTCTTATCTGCTGTACTGTGTGGGGTATAATTAAACGGTATTGTTGTTAGAGAGTGTGTTTCATTCCGATACACAATTCATAATAATGTGAACAAATCTCCACTCATGTAAATATTAACAACGTAAGTGACAAGTCAAAAAAATTACATTTTTGTAATTTTTGATGAAACAAAAGAATAGAACAATATGTGTTTGTGATTTCACGGAGTACATTAGGCACTATCAATACAAACATTTTAAAGAAAAAAATTGGAGCAGTTTTTGAGAAAATCTTCTTTTGGTAATTATTTAAAATTGCGTATAATACACGCAATATTGCGCGAAAACTACTGAACTTTTAAATGTAATACAGCACCTTAGTGATAGAACCTACACTGCCATGGAAAAAAACAAATTTTATTTGAAGGAAAAATCTCTATATTTAATTTCGTCGTTGTAGGAAGATGCCGAAAAAATTCAAACCTTTCCAATTTTCGAAATTCAAAGTTAATCGTGACCTATGTCACCTTAATATGTGTACTTTAATATATTTTTAAAAGAAATTTGACGAAAAAATTTGGAGCCGATTTTGAGAAAATTTTGGAAATGTCCGGTGTACTTAATGTAAAGTACTCCCGAATTTTGAAGAAAGTTTCTCAAAATCTCAAAGCTTCGAATGGAGCCAGATCAACTGGTGTTTTTTTCAATTTGAAAAACGCTTATTTATTGTTTAGACACTAGTAGTGTTCACAGACGGACAGGCGGACGTTGGCTTTCAATTGGTTTGTCGGTATCAAGGACTTACAGAAGAGGGATTCTGGCTACACCACGTGTTAGGGAACTTTTTCTCTTGATTTAACAAATGGATTTATCCACTTTTTCGTTATCAGGGCTCGGCAATAATTTTTTTCTGCCAACAATTCGCAGTTTTTGCGCGCAGCATTACATAACTTTCCCTATACTACATAATATTACTCAGAGTATACGTATGTATACAGGAATGTAAAAACAATCTAAAGTGAATACAAAGAAAGAATTCTTTATTCAAACATTTTTTGCCACTTTGCAAATATGTTTATGCAAGGCAAAATTTTAAAAAAACGTGAATTGGTAGTAAAAAATATTAAGATAACACGAAAGTCGGTGTTTGATAGAACAAATCTGTCACACATACTTTTTGTGTAAAACCACCATTCCCTGTTTCGCTCCACTTCAGTTTGCGCCTGTACACCTCTTTCTAGATTTGAAGGAGAAATTAGAGAGGAATGAGGGGGAATTGCTAGTGTCCGTAGCAGCTCCTGGTTTCCAAAGCTTGCAAATAACTCGTGCGGGAATATTTTTACAAGCATATATGCCATAGAATCTACGCAAAATAGATTAATTTTTATCAAGAGTTTTTACAGTGACGCAAAGATACACTAGATCATTTATGGGACCTCTGAAAACAAGTTTCAAAGATTCAATTAATAATGAAAACTGTATAGATTCCGTAGATTTCGTAAAAAACGTTTTCGAATCATGCACACCCACAACGGCAGATTTTGTTCTGCGCTGCAGATTACTCGCATCAAGGAGAAGGAAAAATGTTCAAAAAAGCTTAGGACACGAAATGTTAAACACAATAAATTATTTACATAATGTTGGTCATTGTCAACATTTACCTACTTCAATATCAGTGGAAGGCTGGGTTATACAATGTAGCAGAAGAGACAAAGCCCCCTCTACGGGTTGCATATTTACCCAATTTGTTACTAGAAGACAATTTAATGAAGCATTTAATGAGAATGAATACGTACTTTAAAGAAAGTTTTCAACTGATTGACGTTACTGCTTCGAATGCATGCAATTTCATGAATCGAAAAGAAATTTAGAACTGAAGAAGTGAAACTGATGAGTAGTCCTCTGTATTTTCAATCTATATGTATTTTGTGTGCATTTCGGAAACCCAATAAATGTTTGTTCTTTTAAACAAATCTATACTTGCATTCCACTCTTACTGAACATTTGAGTTTTTTCATTCATTCCAATTTATTCGATCACTTTGATAACGCAATTTAGACTTTAACCCTTAAGTGGACGCGTTGGCGCACAGCGTGCGCCATCGGCGGATATTGTTGCGCCATTTCCGGTAGGTGAGTCGACATTCGTTATCACTTCGTGTAACCTTTCAGTATAGTCTTGGCTTCTCATGTGTGAAGTTTCGTTGTCCTCACTCAATCCTGGGTTCATTTATTGCTAGACCAGTCATCGACGGACCGTCTGTCGCATACTGTGCGTCGCGCGTAGTTATGTAAAGTCTCAAATTATACTTCTGTTATGAACTTTGATCTCTCCACGTTGATGAAAAACATCCTTTTATACTCACTGAATGCAAACCAGTAAATTCAAATTGTATTCTTTTGAGAAAATTCGTTTTCTTCCAGGGGTGATATTGAGAGAGAAAAATGTATCACTAAACTTTTGCTCGAATACGAAGAGGAGAAAAAAGTGGGTTGTAATGAATTGACTGTGCCTTGAATAATTGACTGTGATGATATGTGTCACAAATTGAGACAGAAATAACACAATATAGTTGCAGAAAAAACAGAAATCTGCTTGGCGCATTCCGTGCGCCGCGCGTCAACTTATGTTCCGAAATTTGTCGAGCGCGCTTAAGGGTTAAATAATTGAAGATAAAAAATTGTTAATGGCATTTTGCTGGAAGTATAGAATTATGCATAAGGACTACTCAATGAGATTATAGTTATTCCAAAGCAGATTGTAGCAAACACTGCAGGTTGAGCGAGGCTGGGCGAGACTAGGCGAGACTGGGCGAGACTGGGCGAGGTTTGCCAGAATAGAACCATTCATGTATCACAATAGTTCCAAATTCAAGGAACTGAAGGGTTAATGCGATTTGTACAATATCGCCGGTATTATTAAGGAGCTGTACCTCAATCATTCAACGTATCCATTTATTGCACAATTTGTGGTAGTTTTGTTTTATAATTTCCTATAATTAACAAATTAGGAATGCAGTCTCTGAACGTTTGAATACCTGTGCATGTAGAAGCCCCCCCGGGAACTCGATGTCCATCGCTCTTGGCGCAGTCGCCCCGCCGCGCCGCCCTGCCGCCGGGCGGATCTCGTCTCCGAGTGCCCGGGCGCCGCGCCTCCCCAATGGCCGCCCCTCAAGGGCTCTCAACCCCTCCTCCCCCCCTCCTCGCCCCAACCCCTCCGCGGGCGCAGGGAGGGCGAGGGAAACCAGACGCCGCACTCGCGTAATCTCATCAGTGAGAGGAGCGCTCGCGAATGCGGATTACCAGAATAGAATAGCAGAAACTCGATGCGGAGGTGATGAATTTTTTTGGAAGTGTATTCCAGGTTACTGAAACATTACGAGAGTGTTTTTATATTACTATTTGTTACTGGATTTAATCTATTTCTTGGAAAATGAAAAGGTTATCGAAATGATAATGCGTAATATGCATTCAAAATCTAAAAGACATTGAATACTTTCAATTGTATTAAGTGATACTTTCTGAGGTTTTACTTTGCCTCAATGCAACCAAAATCTACTGATTTGGAAAACAGTGTAAGATGGGCAATTGGATACAAATCAATGTACTACATTCAAATACAGCTATGTTTTCAAATCATTTATTACCCAAGCTGCTTGTTAAATATCTTCTCGCAACCAAATGGACTTATTGATGTATTAGTTTTCCTGAAGTAAAAGTATGCTAAAAAATTAAATGAGAATGTATAGAACAAGCGGGGATTTTCGAGTGTCATTGAGAAGTATTACTTACTAAATAAATTATCAATACGAAGGGCTTAATATTCATGTTATATTTCAAATTAAAACTGAATTGTATGGAAAAAGTGTCACATCTTTACTACAGTTTTTAAATACCTTTAATAAATTACTGTATTATACGTACTTCACTATGTTACTAGATCTTTGTCGTCAATATATAATTTTACTTAATAGATAGCAACAGTAAAAGTGAAGTCCATGCAGTTGATAATTTCTCATTTTTGCGGAAAAGTGGCTCAGAACTATCTTACGATAAGACCTGCGTATTTCATTCCTATAGCTTATTTCATTCACTTTATTACGTCAAGAATCTTTATATTTTACCAAAATTTTATTAAGAAACTGTTTGTGAACTCCTTTCATCTGAAGAAAAAATCACCACATTGAAAACTGTAATTGACAGAAGACGCCGAAAATCTTTGATCTTGATCCTTTGGAAATTTTCGAAAATTCGTGGATAATCGTGAAAATTGCGCTTATATGGTTTTTTCAACTGATTTCACCCTCTTCTCACAAGACGTTTAACCCTTCAGTGCACATATTGGGCCTGGTCGTGTTTCTTAATGCTGTAAATATTTTTCCGTTAACATTAGAGGTGTGTCCTTTCGTGATACCCTCTGTTGTTTTGTTTATTTTCTTATGGCAAAGAATGGTTTAGTGAACCATGAAATTTTCCTACATTTCTCCATTTTTGTGAAGGTAGTCGTGCTTTCCACTACGTGGGCCACCGAGACCCGGTAGTATATTTTCCTTTGACTATCTTTTAACACATAAGAAACACATTTATGTTGTTGGAATTTATTCCTTATCATTCCAGACTTCATTATTTACTTGCCAAGAGGCATAAATCATGATCACATAAAAATGGAATGAAGAGCTTTTTGTGTGAGGAACGGGTTTACACTAAATGGCAAAATATACTATGGAAAAACCAAAGACGAGCCTGTTGCAAAAGATTTTGCATCAAAATTGGTACAGTTATTTATTCACTGATGTTTATAACTTTACAATTGATAACGTTTCTGAGTTTCTAGGAGTTTCTGGTGATTATTTCTTCGTGCGTATTCCTGGGTGAATTTCTAATAGAGAAGAAACTACCATTACGAGCTGACATACAGGAAATACCATCTGAAGTGAGATTGTAACGGTAGATAATTACATTCTAAAATTACACCATAGAAATATTTTTTTACCATATAAGTCCAAACACCAAAATTATTTATCTTAGCGTAATACATCAGGATCAAGACCACGTAACGACAAAAAACCCATCGATTATTCTAGCACATTTCAAAACAAATATTAAAGTTGTCAGGCCTACCGGCGACGTGGCCATGGGTTAAGAAGGTATGTGTGGTTGGCACGTAGACATCCCCCGCCATAATCCGGTCTTCTCAACCTGAGAAGTAAATTTTCTCATCGTCACAAAGCAACGTATACTAAGACATTACAAGGAAAACGGCAACGTATTCTTCGAACAATGAGGAAAATAAAAAAGCTACACTAAATAACATTAATATATTAAAAGTGTAATGGATGCATTTTGGAATCATTTTCATATTCACTTAAATAATAATATTAATCTGGGATGCAGTTCTCACTGTATTTGCTTCCAATTTCGTCATCACATTGCAGAGTAACTTTCTCGAAATCCGGTTTTGACAGACACGTTTAAACGTTCTTTGCTTCAATTTCATTACGAAAGTACGGTCTTGTGTAACTTTTCACGCTCCAATTGTCATTGCAGTGTGAAAAGTTACACAAAGACCGTAGCGTATCCACTGCAACTACGCATTCACGTAAATGAAAACAAAACAAAATCAAAAAACTTGTAACACCAGGCGACAGGCAATCTGGAAAACTCTCAACAGACTTACAATAAGTTAGAGTGAGGTTCCAGGAAATATTCCTTCACCCTTCGGCTTCCGCAGAACGATTTACCGCTGAGGTCACAGTGCTGTGGTCGCATTACGGTGTAAAATGGAATAAATTGTTTGACATTTTATAGATAACTTCAGAAATATATGCATTTATTCTCTGCAGCAGGTATATTAACTGAAAATACAGAAGGTGGTAATATGAGCCCCCACATTTATTTGGACTTTTAAAAACTAAATTAAAATAACTTTTTTAAAAAGCAAATGTGACAACTTAAACTTCAATATTTGCGTAAACTACATCAAAATATTAACTCTCTTAACTGCTCAGAAAGTGGGTAAAAAATCAACAAATCAAAAGAAATCATACTTGAAAAAAAGTTATGTGGTGGTATTATGAGCCCCTATCACCCTAGAAGAAAATGGCGACATGTACAAAAAGTTATCACAAACGCGTGGTCTGACAGACTACTTTGGGTAAAAATTAAGAAAAAAAAGTTACAATGCAACACTAAATTTAATGGATTGAACATATATAATGTAGAGTTACGAACAAAATACATTCTAACACATACATCCGTTCACAATACATACATCCGTACAAAATACATTTTAATTGTTTATACATGCACCTTAATGAATTGACTCTCACAGCACACACTTGTTTGGTGCTGTCCACACATGCCTTTTGAGAAGTGTCCACAGTAGTACCTCGTCATACAGACTTTGTTATGATCACCGTCGTCTTATTTTGGTTGCTAAATGTTCCGAATAAAACATGTATGCTACAAGGCAAGGCATTTATTATTCATTTTCGAATTAATTATTCACAATATTAGGCAATTTAGCGCCAAAAATGACGTAATTACAATGGCTTATTGTACTAAACGACGCGTGTTGACGAACACCGGAAATGGTGTACATTGGAAATAGGCACGCGCACTAGATTACGAGTCACACAATGAAGGTGTCTAGAGTTTCAGAAACGGGGAGTGAGGGTAAAGGAGTGGGGGAACCTTTCGGCACTAGTTGCGTCGTCTGACAGACGACGCCTTTGTAATTTAGGGTTAAAACCGTCTACATTATTTCAGTAATGTACTACATACCTTTTGCGGCTCTCACAGGCATCCAATATTTATAAATGATGTCTCTAAGAAAAAAGAAAAAAAATTTAGCGGAGACGTGATGAACTGTATTTTGACTTCAAAAATCTGATGGGTTTGTTGAAAAAAAACGCATCTAAAAATTAATTTAAAATGCAACTCACAATACTCGACAGCTTTGTCAAAATCTATATAGTCAAATCACTTTTAAACAAAGAATTTTAGGGCCTTACAAGTTGAAATTTTGAGTTCTAAGACCTCCAAGAAAGGTTTATTATACCGTAATCTACAGTATAAGATGGACCTGCTATTCCATTTTTGCTGATCCACCACTTATCGATATTATTCTATACCAACTATACTCGGCGCTGGATGCGATCGTTCTTTGAGGCGTCTCGCTTAGATTTCTCCATCTTATATGTATGCTTTCTATGTACACCGTGGTTTGCGCCGACTGAATAGGTTTATGTGCTTAACCGTCAACTGTTGACGTGCCTTCGAACTTCTGTTACCGGTGACATGCAGTCATTGTGACCGGGAAAATGGGGGATTGATTATATTTGTTATTTCATTTCACATCGAATTTACAATTTTTTTACGTTAAGAGAGGCATAATAAAGAGAAAAATCGAACAGTTTGTAGTTTATAAAATAAAAAGAAAATAATATAACTTTTAATTACTCACTGAGAGAATTTAAGGTCATATATTGCTCCATTTTTTTTTCACAGTTGACGATTGAAGAACGCATATACAGACTTTGAAACTATCTTCACTACATAAAACAACCTTTATTTTAATAAAAAAATACTCTTAAATGAAAATTACTTTCTAAGTATAAACGTGCATTACCAAGTATAAATTTCTTGTACTGGTGAGGTGCGGTCATCGAGACCGATCCGTAACTTCAACTGATTCTCAGAAGTGAATGGTTGCAATTAGATAAGCTAGCCCACGTCCGAACATTGTCTAGAAAGACATAAGGAGATACTGTAAAACAAAACTTCCTGTCTTCCATCGGTTGAGAGGACAATGAGTTTATTTTTCATCGCCGGCCACTGGGACGGCACGTTAATGGTTTATCATTAATTCAAGATTTTGCAAATGAACCTAATGCTCTCTCAATAAAATTAAAAGTGTTAATACTCGTAGTCACTTAATACCAATAAAAACAGTTTTTTATGCGTATACTGCAACCGTTCATTTATCGAATGTAAGTATTGACATTCTTTTTTTAACAGTTCAAAGGGATCCAACAAAAGATTTTGGACAGTCAAATTATATTAAAACATATTAAAACACTACATTACAAACTTGCACTTGTGGCTACGTTTCGAAGGATGATTGTACCTTCATCTTCAGGCCAATAAATATATACTTCAACAACTAAAATTATAAGAAAGATACACATTAGAAATTGTTAAAAATCGAGAAAAAGGAAATCAACCTGTACATACTTTTAGAGATATAGTAAGTTATTGCTCAAAAGTTTATATTAATATTACGAAACAAGATTAAGTATTGTACTTACATTTGAAGGAATTATGTTCATACTTTTACGGAATGGATCGTAAACAAGGAGGCCGACAGTGTGTGTCTTAAACAAGATTTTAGATCAAGAAACATGAATTAAGAACTCAAGCAACTTGATGTTTAATTTTTATGAAGAAAATGGTTACACATTCAAACCAAGAGAATGAAACCTTGATAAATTACAAATTTAACAGTTACATGTCATAAATAATAAATAAAAATCCCCTAGCAAAAAAGGAGACTGACCTTCTTAACCAATTCATAGAGTTTGTGATTTGTTATAAACAAATTCATATGACAATAAATATTGATTATATACAAACATTACTTCGTATCAAATTATAAATCTACCGGCTTAGACATTTTAAAGAATAAGAACTAAAACTAAACAAGGAAGCACAAAGCACAAAGGACAAACAGACTCACCTTGAGTGCTAAATCATTGTAACGTTAATTTGAAACGATGCACAGATAAAATTTAATAACATGTGAGGTACATCATAGCTCACTCCTTAGTATGGTCGCTCTTGCTTCTGAGATAGTACGGACAAGACTGGTTTCGAAGCCTGGGGATTGTGGGAATTGTAGGAGTAGGAGACGGTGGTGGGGGAAGGAAAGGGGGAATGTCATTGGAAAGGTGAGCCATACGACTTCTAAGGGAGTACGGGACAGGATGTTGATGAACGGGAAAAGCGATATCTTGAGCAGAAGTATGTGCATCATTACGACCATCATCGAAGTCATGTTGTGACACATTGATCTTATCATCAGAAATGAGGTCTCCAAGTGATTGACTACCACAACAACTGTTGAGTTTTGATTTTTGTTGGTTAAAATTGAACAAGATCGAGTCGTAACATTTTGCAAACTGGTTGCACTCTAGATTGGTGTTCGTAGAAGGATTTACTTTTATAAAAAGCGACTCTAAAACAAGTCTCGAACTCCAATTTTTCTCAATACCCAAAACAGTTGGACGAAGGAAATTAATCTGATATTCTATGGGTGCATAATTCTATGGGTGGTCAACGGGTTTTGTTTTTCCAGAGGCAATCTTATATTACTCATATGTTCCTTCACTCTGTCTCCCAGTTTTCTGCCAGTCTGTCCTATGTATACCAAATCGCAATCTAGACATTGTATAGAATAGACAGAATTTACAGTCTCTAATTTTGGAATAGGATCTTTTGCATGACGTATAAAGTTAGATTTATTGATTATGTTGTTCACAAGAGTCACGTTGGGAAATCTTTCATAACAAAATTTCTTTATATTTTTATTGATGCTAGGAACATAAGGAATGGTGAGAAATATTTTTTTCTGAAAAATCAAGAGGTTCAGGTGGATTGTTTGGTTCATAACACTCAACCGAGGACTTACGTAAGATTTGATTCAATTTTTGATTTACTACCCTTCCGAAAAAACAACCGGATATGAATTTCTTAACATCAAAAATATCTTTTCCAAATTTACCGCGTAAATGACAGGATACGAAATTTGAAAAACCCTCTGTACTAAATTCTTGATAACAGCTATTTTGATGTATACCGAATGGGAAGAATAAAAAATTCAATAATATTCCAGAAAAGGACGGTTTTGTGTACCAATTGGTGATGCAAAAATACAGATATCTATAAATTGTAAAATCCAAAAAATTCATTGTGTAGTCATGTTCACTCTCCATTGTAAATTTCAAACTGGGATGGTATGAATTAAACGCCTTGAAAACCTCATGGATCTTATCTTGGTGAAGGACAATAAGCGTGTCATCTACGTAACGAGTGTAGAATTTTACATTAAACTGAGAAAGAATGTTTGTTTCTATTTTCCTCATTGAAATCTCACACAAGATAGGACTTAGTACGCCTCCTATAGGGCCACCTCGTACTTGATGATAAACCCTCCCATTGAACTTGAAGTAAATATTTCGAAGTATTAACTGCCAAAATAATTTCCACTTTTGGTATTTTAAAGTCCTTGTGGCAATGAAAACATTTTAGCGATATCCAACGAGACCACAGAATCTTGGGGGGTAAGCTTGAGTCGTTTCAACTCGGTGACTACTTGATGGCTATAATTGGCATTAAACTTGTAGGTGGGTTCTAGAAAGGTCTTGAGTATTTGGTTTAAGAATTTTGAAAAATTATATTCAGGAGAAGTCAAACTTGAAACGACCGGTCTAAAAGAAACTTCCTGTTTGTGGACTTTGCACAGAGGGATACAGAGAGCGGAAAATCGAACTACCCACATACTTTTTGTTTAACCACCCTTTTAAAAATGTTTGTAATTTTACGAGGTACTGTCTGGAAGGACATACTAGACTTACTATAATTTATTACAAAGAAAAGGCAATTGCATACCTGATGGCAAAGAAATATTATTTATAATAAATCAAATTATTTTTTTTAATTTAATCAATATAAAAATTATGTAGGAGTCAATAGTAAAATATTCGTAAAAACATTGAACTCAACTTGTGTATTAAAAAAATTAATAGTTTTTATGAATAATGTTTCAAGAGCAATTTCTATGACGTTCTAGAAATTATGTGACAATTTCTAGACAATTAAGTGACAATTTCTAGAAAATTGTCTCGAAAGATAAATTTCTATGGCTGAGCTTGAAAGTACTTATTGCTATGAGAGCTATTTTAAATCATATTTAATTTAAATATTGCGACCTCCACCGTCTTTGGGATAAGGGAGAGGGATTTTTAATAATCTCCCTAGGATGTTTGGGTAGCTCAGTCGGGATGACGGTGGGCCACATAAAAAAAATTGAAATTCGTGGGATCAGGGACGTGGGTTCTCCATACTACGGTCTCGTGAATCATTCAGATTAAAACACAGATTTCTTAAAAAACCTTACTATAATCTTGAGATGAAACATTTGTGGCATAGAAAACTCATACACTTGACACTCATAAATACATAGAAAACACAAAATACGCTGTCAATTGCTGAAAATAGAATACACAAGAAAATTCTTAAATCTATACACCCTTCTCTTTCTACTTTACTAATTTACACGGTCTTTCTCATCAAATCAAAAAAGTTTACTAGGCCTTTACACACTCTTTGGTACCATTTATATTCTCTTTCATGTAACACAAAAATTAAGTTTTTACTGTTTCTATTTTTACAAAGAATAAGGATAAAGAAAGATTGATTCTGTAAGTTATATAAAATTGCTCTCTCCTCTAATTAACTAACTGAATATTAAATCTTTTCCTCGGTTTATTTATTTATTTATTTACGTCAAAAACAGTTAAAAACTGCGTGTGACGAACTATGGGGAGAAGTGAATTTTGTGCACGTTTTCATAATTCTGTGGTCTCTATCCTAAACCATATTCTAGTCGAATTTTGAATATAGAAAAGAGAGGTGTTTTTCGAGTTTTGTTGACAAAATATTCGCTCCTATATAATAAAATATATTTTCAAAGGTAAATTAGCTATAAATTCCTGCCCTGAACCCTCATGTTCTTCATGAAAGAATAATATTTTTTTGCCGCAAAAATATTAAAAACGATAATTTGAATAACTATATTTCCCACTGAAATTCAGAAGACGCGCACATATAATGAAGTTACATTTATGTCCAGAAGAGAAACAAGGGACCATCTCAGCACTTGCTCAAGGATCAGGGAAACTGGACGAAAAACCTGATCGAGATGGGGGCCATCAACCCAGAAACTGTGGTACAATAATTGTTACAGGTTCTTTCGAATTATACAGTCCAAATGATAAATAATTACATTAACTATCATTGTTAAAATTAATGCTACTTTCCTTTTTGATGCTTGGTATAGTCTCGAATTGTATAGAAACAGTTATGCAGCAGAAAAGATTTTACTTGGGACTTAAACTTTTCTGTTGAATTTAATCGTTTAATGTCTTCTGGCAAAGTGTTGAAGAGTAAAGTACATGAATTGTATGTGAATGTTTTGTAGTGAGCTATTGATACTGCCACCTGGTGAATATTATTTGCACAGAATTACTCTATCTGCTTCGTCAAACGAGTTCTGGGCACTAGAATGTTTGTAAAAGGAAATTTCTTACTTTGAAATCCTTTTCAACACGGGGGTTTCGTTCGCCGTCCTCTGAACCTCGAGCAGTGGCAACATCGGTGACCTTGATGCTGGGCGCTTTCCTTGGCTGCTCGCTCCGCTGATCGGGTACCGTTACCAAAGCTCCCCTGCAGTAGAACTCCCTCTGGGCCAACGGTGTGGTTAAATATTCGTCTTTTGCCAACGAAAATGTTTCAACCATATGCCGCTAGTATTCTCCAATTATATCCAGTAGAATTCAATTCCATATAATAAGCGAAGAGCATATAAAAAAGAATAAAGACTAAAAGAAAAGAAGAAAACGAAAGAGCTGGAAAAGAA
Organism: Acheta domesticus; assembly: GCA_031308135.1. Taxonomy (NCBI): domain Eukaryota; kingdom Metazoa; phylum Arthropoda; class Insecta; order Orthoptera; family Gryllidae; genus Acheta; species Acheta domesticus. The sequence continues at coordinate 145,255,171 of JAHLJT010002406.1, read as the reverse complement.
GGATATAAACCACGTGTTAGATTCTAATCAATTATAAATAACAGGGCTCCTTCCCCTCTTCCCGCTATTCTTAAACATTTTGTTAATTAATCCTTAAATAGTAATTCTCTTCGTACTAATTCAAAGAATTAATTACATCTTCCTTTTGTCTTTGAAGAGCTCTGATGCCTTTCCTTGGTCTGGATTGATGGCGTCCACGTTGATACGTTACGTCCGTTCAACCTCACTGCTTGACGACACGCTTCGGAAAATAACGGGGTATGCTATAAGCCTCGCTGTTACCCTAGCCAAGCGATTCTAGTGAACTCTTGTGATACTTATGAGAACTAATCAGTAGCTCTCTTCTCTCTGTGCGGCGCGCGCTATGAGTACCGAAGCTCTTCGTGCGGGCGATAAATGTGCCACGTTTTCCTGAGCTTTCCGAGGGAAAACGAATGGTCACAATATAATAACAAAATTTATAGTGAAAAGAAGGGTACACCTTATAGGTGGTCCATAAAAGTGCTCTTTTTGCAGAGTTTGTTATGAGAAAACGTGAACAAATTCTGAAAAGTATAAAATATGAGTTATATCTCAGATATGTTCACGATACGTTGATTATTCTACCTGAGAATTCTGTAGATACTGTATTACAATAAAAAATATCGACTTATAACTGTCTACATCAGTAAAATCCATTTACGATGTAGATAATTTTTATGAGTGTAACAAGAAATGAGGTGGCTAACATTGCACGTAGTAACTATAATCATAACTTCAATATTCATTTTTTTACTAACTATATCTGAGCATTGTTTCATCTTTCATTGTAATTGGAGTTTTCACCTATAGTATTATCTTCGTTTCCAGAAATGTTTTCTTTTATGATGAACATGCTTGGCCACCTTCCTTTTTCTTTTCAACACTCAACTGATCATAAATACGGTAAGGTGTTTCGAAGTGATGCCACATCAATGAGCCACTGACTACATTTGCTTCCCAATCAACATGTGTATTTACATCCATTATATGTTGTTGTGTGTAAGGTATTCTCAATTTATTTTCTAAATACTGAGTGTTAATTTTGAATCGCTTGAATTGTACAGTATGTATAAGTAAAATTGTGTTTGCGTATGTTTTTTAATAACACAAGGCTTTTTGATCGTATGAACGTGCCATATCCCTCAAACAAGTTTTCAAAAACATCGGGAAACAAATAATTCAAACTTGACAAATTTTCATGAAGAAGCTGCTTCCATTATTACATTTATGGTCAAAGGAACTTTTTAAACTCATTATTTCTCTGTTGGGAGAAAAGTTGACTTGAGAAGAAGCTTGAATTTCAGTTGTTTTTTATTCAAAATAATATTTTTTTACAAATAATTTTATACATAGTTCATTGGAGACATAATAGGAATGTTTCACTTGTTGGAAATGAAAATAGGAAATTATTACTTTTGTTTAAATATTAATATTCATATATTTAGAGAATGTTATTATTACACTGACCTACAAACAATTTTTTTTCTTTCACAAGAATGAAAATAGCAGATACTACAATAAGTATTTTTCATGCTGAATTGAAATATGATTTCAGTTTTACCCCATCAGGCAGAAGTATTGTGTGATATACATATTAACTTTTTATAATTTCCTCGTCCCGACTTATATTCTCATTTCTCATTCTGTAGCTAGAAGGTGGTAATGGGGATTTTCAAGCATATTCTGTACCCGGAACATCTCTCTTCTTGGTCTAACAGTAGTCTGCCAACATATTAGAACCACGCTTGTTTTAGTACCTGTTTTCCATTGTAAAAATTTACTGTTGAAAACACTATCCATGCTTATCGCTAACAACCCTAAGATTTTTCAAGAGGAAAACGTAAGTTAGAGTCTAAGAAGTGAATTTTCAAAGACATATTTCATCCCATAGCTTTAAAAGAATGGAGAAAATCAGCTACTATGTCCGATAGTTTTCTGCTTTATGGTTTCCAAGAATATTGCAATATACATTTTTGAAAGACTGTGAGACTGCTTTTACCAGTGGATTTAAAAGTTCTTCAAAAATATTCATCAGCTAATAATGACTGCATTTGTGACCCTAAACAATCATTTCTTGAGTAGTAGGTAGGCCTTAAGGGAAGCACTTCAGAAGCATCCAATTATGAATGGCGGATGATCCGACAGGGGAAGGTGGGGTTCACTAACCTTGGGAATTAAATCATCCCTAAAGAGTGGATCAGGGATAGGCTGGACTCCCTAAGCTACCGTAAAAGCAATCAGCCCAAGGGATGGAAAACCCTGAAAGAAAAGCTCCGGTCCTCCAGGTTTGGGGGTTGTGCTGTAGGCCAGCACCCTGCACACGTAAAACATCACACCGCTAAAAATCTCAGTCATGTTAATGCCACGGATATTTCAAAGGTAAACAACATCGGCAATGAAAATGGACTCTCAATATTGGTATATGGAACGTACAAAGCATCTCAAAGAAACAGCAAGAAGTAATCCAGGAAATGATGAGAAGAAACAGATATAGCAGTCTGGTCTGAAACAAAAAAAGAAAGGCAAAGGAAGTGAAAAACTGAACAATTTTGTGCACTTCTACTGTGACGTAAACAAACATGAAAATGCTAAATATGGAATTTCTATTGTTATTAGTGAAAGATTCGGTAAATGTATAAAAAGTTGGGAATGGGTTGTATAAACGAACGTCTTATTAAAATAGTGTTAAGAATCAGAGGAAAATACATAAGTGTCATAGGAATGTATAATTTGAATGAAGATGCCCCAGTAGCTAGGAAAGATGATTTTGAAATGATAGTCAAAGAAACCCTAGACAGTATTCCCAAGACCCATGAAATAATGTTTGCAGGGGATTTTAACGGAAGAGTTGGGAGAGACAAGAATAGTAACATTGTAGGTCAATATGGAGAGGAAACTCGCAATGAGAATGGAAAAAGACTTATTAATATTGGTGAAGAGTATGAAATGAAAATTAATAACACTTTCTTCCAACATAGAGATATTCATAAGTACACCTGTTGTCAATATACAAAAAATAAAATCAGTAATAAACTTCTGTATTACCAAGCAAAAACTTCACTCAAAATACAAGATGTTAAGAGTGAAACGGTAAGCCCAATGTAGCGATCATTGTCTGATAATTGCTAAAATATACATTCCATTTACTTCAAATAGCACGGATAAAGAAAATAAAGATGGATTTGTCAAGAAACCTACCAAATACAATTTAAGCAGTCTCCTTGATGAAAGTGCTGCATATCTTTACAGAGAAAAAACTTGAATCTAAGCTATTAGTAAAACACAGGATAATAGGAAAAAAAATCCGAACACATGAAAGAATGTATTCACGAATCCGCAGAGGAGGCTTTAGGTACTTGTAAGTTAAAACTGAAACAGTATTGGTGGGACACAAGTGTACAAAAAAAGATCAAGACGAAAAGAGAACTGTATTTAAAATGGCTTTGTGTGCGCACCGCGCGTCCGTGGCCTGTGAGCGTGTGCTGATGCGGTACTCACCTGGTACCCACCTCTCACACGGCGCCAAGCACGATGATGAGCCAACAGCAGGACTAGACTGCTGGCTATGTTGACACACAGCACACACATATATCGGCCTCCGGTAGCTCGAGTGATGTAGCCAAATGGCTACTAAAAAGGGGGGACGGAGGACCACCCCGAAAGAGGAAATGAAGGGTCGGGCGAAAGATATAAAACGCAAAACTGAAGAGAATATTAATTTAGTTGACTGAAAGCTAAATGAAGTATTTATGCCTCTTGGAATAGATAAAACTTATAATCTAAGAAAGAAAACCAATTTTAAACTATTCTACTATGTACAAAATGCATGCCGAGCCCGAGCAGTGAATTATTAATAAAATCCTAAATCTAAATCTTAAAATTAATGAAATGACAAATGGTACCAAAAAATGAATGAACAATTATAATCACTGGATTGTGATATATGAGCTGATAGTCTTTTCAATGGGTCGGTAACCTGGAGACAAAAACAGGTACCTGCGTTGCGGAGGCGCTGCTTTCGACCTGTTTGCTACCGGGGCTGGAGTCTAGCTGTGCCGTGATGCGGTGATGATGTGCACGATATTCTGTACCAGCTGAACGAAAGTTCCTTTCCGGCCACGATGACCAGGCATGTATGTCACCGTGGTCTGGTTTCCAATGTCGCCCCGCACACGTGCGAATGAAAACTTTAAAGATGGGCAGCCTTTAGCCCTTGATGGAAAAATGCCGTCAGAGGCTTTGTGGCATGTTGATGTGTGGCATGGCACAAGTGTCGACTGCCGGCTAGCACAAGTCCGTAACTATGCGAATGACTGCGTGAAGTTCATCCAAGTCTCACATGAATGAAGAGCGGATCTGACTGCCGTGTCTGTCTTGTGAACTCTGAGTAGCGAATCTTTCTCGGGCGCGATGGTTCTCAACCATATATAGACAACCGCCCCCCCCCCGACCTCGCGGCTGTGGGTGGCCACCGCGAGGCGTGGCGGAAGGGGATGGTGTGAGATGGAGAGGAGGGGCCTTGGGTGGCTGCCGGTCTTGGGCCCCGAGTCAAGGGGCGGGGGCGCGCGAGGTGCGGCTGCTTCGAGGAAGGGCGGCAATAAGCCGCACATGCCGAAAGAGGCTTTGAAAGCGCCCATCCCCGCCGAAGGGGTGGGTCGGGGGCGCGGGGTAGAGGCAAAATGCCCGCGGAAGCAGAAGCTCAACTGCCCCGCGGGGGAGGGGACACATCCTGGCGGCAGCGGCGGCGCGGCGCGCGACAAGAGCGGTCGTCCCTACGACCGCCGGCGGCGGGCACCCGTTTGAAGACAATAGGCACGCAATACCTTTCGTCTTTGCCGGCTACCGCGAAAAAATGTTCGCTAGGGGCGCCAGCCGGACGGCGGTGCGCGGGCGCGCGGAGGAGGGGGCGACCGGCCAAGCGCGCCAGAGCGGCGCGGGCGGTCTTCCTGCCACTGGCGTGCGTAAACAGGCGTAGTGACAAGATATATGAAACTAGTTTACAGTACAAGAAAATATGTAAAGGTAAAGGTAAAGGTATCTCCTGTGCAAAGCACACAGGTCGATGTGGCCCTAAGGGGAGGTGAAGGTAGGGCTCCATCTTTTCGTCGCCGTCGGAACAAGAAGGAGGTTGGGTGGCGAGCACAACGCTCCGGCCGCCTTTCCCTTCAGGGAAGATTTTGGTACTCACTTGGAAAGGAGGCTGAGTCGACCCCAGACCGCCCTGAAGGGAAATCACCAGATAAAAAAAATATGTAGAGAAATAAAACAAGAAGTGTTATCAAGGAAGAATACATTGTGGCTGGATAAATGAAATTATATAGAACAATTAATAGGTGGAGCACGGAGCTCTAAAGCCTGGAGATTAATTAAATCTATAAAAACTAATGAAAAAACAATATCGCATTAACGTCAGCATCAATAAATGAGAAGAATATTTTGGAAGACTGCTGCTAGCAAACAGAAACTTCCAGGCAAACAAAGAAGTGAAATTTGAGCAAATGGTAGATCTGACAATTAAGGATTTAGAGAAAGCGCTTAAGACTATGAAATCTAATAAGTTATCAGGACCGGGAGATATACCGGCAGAACGTCTTAAATATGGTCTCATTAAGCTGCACCAAATGCTCAAATTTTTCCAAGATGCATGAATGAAGAAGATCCTCCTCAAGAGTGGCGAATGTCTTACCTGGCACCGATCCATAAGAAGGGATCTAGAGACGATGAAACAAACGACAGAGGAATAGCAGTTATCGGATCTATAGGTAGACTATATAGCAAAATAATCCGAAATAAAATAGAAGAAGAGATAAAAGGAAAAATCGGAGAGGAACAATCTGGTTTTACTGCCGGTAGATCGGTCATATACAATATATTTACATTAAAACAACTTATAGAAAAGAGAACAAGTAGAGGTAGGAAAGTTCATCTAGGTTTCATTGATCTTCAGAAGGCGTACGACAATGTACCAGTTGCTAGAGTATGGAAAGAAATGGATGGACTTAAATCAGTGGGAACTTAATTGGAGCCATACAGAATCTCTATAAGAACAACACCTCTCAGATGAAGATCTACAGTAGGCTCTCGGATCCATCCCCAGTCACTAAAGGTCTTCGTCAGGGTTGCTGTCTTTCCCCAACACAGTTTAAAATATATCTGCATCAAATTTTACAGCAGTGGGAGAAACAATGCAGAATAATGGGAATGACGATCGGAGATGATAAATTATACACATTATATTTCGCCGATGACCAGGTAGCAATTGCAGAAGATGCGGACGATTTGAGTTTCATGATCCGGAAACTCAATGAACACTTTTTAAAAGCAGGACTTACTATTAACATGGGCAAATCTGAATACCTGGCAGTTGGGAACAATGAGATAGAAGATCTTCTTCTGTAAAATGGAATAAAAATGAAAGGAGTAAACAAATATAAATATTTATGTGTACTCTTTAACAAAAGGGAAATAGCCAAGAAGAACTTAAAAGACGAATTAGCTTGGGGAGAAATGTGACACGAAGCATAAACTTTATCTCATGGAACAAATCCATCACTAACACTACTAAAAGACGTCTGTACTCCACACTAGTCAAGACTGTTACAACTTATGGTTCAGAAGTTTGGGAGGTTGATAAAAGAACAGGAGGGAAGCTGTTGGCCCTTGAAATGGACTACTGGCGTAGTAGTTGCGGTTACAGTGGACGTGACAGAATTAGAAACGATGACATAAGAAAGAAAATGGATATAAAGGAATCTATCCTCGACGAAATAGAGAAAAAACAAATCGTTTGGTACGGTCATGTTATGCGAATGAGAGATGCAAGATGGCCAAAACGAGTCCTGCATTGGGTGCCGACAGAAAGACAGAAAAGAGGAAGATCCAGACGTGCATGGCAGCAGGGAGTGCGAGAGGCTATGACGGCAAGAGAAATGCAAGATGATCTATGGTCAAACAGAGAGGTATGGAGACTGAGAGCGGAGAAACGGTGACAGCTGTAGAGCAACTCCGTATTATATATATATATATATATATATATATATATATATATATATATATATATATAATCCTTTCTTTCAGTTTGGCATCACTTACCTTAGGAAATTTCGATTCAAGTACAAGAATCCATCAGAAAGTTTATCCATAGCTTTTATCCAAAATTTTTCTTTCTTCCTAATGTGATATACAATAGAGATAAATATATTTTCAGGATTCAATAAATGGGCTTGTGACACATTTCTCTGGTCAGGGACACGTGATACCTTTAATTTTTGTCGAACAAAAATAACAATCACTTAGATGTTCCCTCGATTCCCTCCAAATCATAGTAATTGCAAATGGCATATGATGTGTACCATTTTTTCTATTAAGACTTGTGTGTCTTAACACACCAAACAAATTTGGGGCCCACCTATTTTCAAAATCACAAACTTGACAGCCAAAGTAATGTTGATAACACTTTTTCGCAGGTGGTGTTAAATTTTGCCTCCGAGTCTTTCAAGTGAGCTCACTACAAATACACCTGTATCTGCTTGTTATACACACATTCTTGGCAAATTCAGAATACTAATACATAGCTTACACATTACACTTCTAAACCACAAAGGAAGAAAATATATTACCAGTGATATTCGTGCTAATAAGCTCAATGACATCTCAATGCTGACACTCACAATGCCAGATGAACTGGTCATGTCAAAACATGAATGAACCTGCCAATGTCCTTCCGGCATTTCAGTATAGTATTACATATAATTTCCTCAAAAAAAGCTTGAATAAAATATCCGCATATGAGGTAATATTCCCTATGACAGGTCAAAGACAATGTTAAAATCAGATTTTAAAAAGTAGCTGTCACAAAAAAAACTGTGCCTGATGGAAAAATTCTAAATACATATCTGAATTCACTATGAAAAAACTGACGAGAATCACTAATCAGATTTATTGTGAAGAAAACCTTGTCGACCAGTGTTAGCACACCTACATTTTTTCTTTAATACATTACAGATATAATTTAACAAAAAATAATTCATTTGTTATTACATTACAATATTTTATTTCTGCAAGTTTGCAGCTGAGAGGACCAAGAAGATTAAAATATATCGTTTCTAATAATAAATTTGTATGGAATTCGTGGTTTCAAACCTCTAGCCTCAGAATATTATACAATTTTGTGCTTGCAAAGAGTATACAACAGAAAATTTTAGGTCCACAGTGCTCCGCGACTAGTACCAACCTCTCATTTTCAGCACGAAAACTCGATTAACTTAATCGAGTTTATATTTTCCATGGTGAAGCTCTCAATCCGAGCACGCCTTAACCAACTCGGCCACTCGAGTGAGTTACAGAGTGAATACTTATTGTATATTAGTCAAAACGTAATTGATCCGCTGTAGCATTAGGAAGCCGGTAATTGAGAAAATGCGAAAAAAATGTCTTTTGGGCGACAAACGCGGTCGTGAAGAGCTACTCCAAAAGCTAGACCAGACTATTGAGATTAAAAAACTTACTACAGCAAGAAATTCTGTGCCATTGTGGTTACCACTAGTAACCGTCTCTTATTACATACGTGGAGAAAATTTAAAGAAAAAAATTAAAGTGGTTTTTGAGAAAAAAATTCGTAAACCTCAAGCGCAAATTTCGCGCGCAATTTTAAATTAAGCGCAGATTTCAAACGCAAAACTACTAGTTTTTTCAGAGAATTATAAATAACCTTTTTTTAAAGAGCTAATTTTGAACAACAGACTGTCTGAGGTAAAAATCTCTATCAACAATTTTGTTTTAAAAATATCTTTTTGCAATTTTCGAAAAAACGAGCGACACATAAAAACTGGACTAGCACCATGTTTCTTATTGTTCGTTATTTCAAAAGTGAAGAAATTTTGAAGAAAAAATTTTGAGCGATTTTTGAACAACAAAATTTTGGAAAACTTCAAGCACTTTGACATGACCTAATTTAATGTGCTAATTTTGTACAACCGACTTTCTCTGTGGCAAAAACATCTTCAATTTTGCGGTTTTGAAATTTTTTTTTGCAATTTTGAAAAATTGGGGATATCAACTTCAATGAAACGTGAATAATTCTCTTTTAAACGTCCTTTACACTATTCAACAACAAAATTTAATGAAAAAAATTTGAGCCAGTTTTTTGAAAACTTTGAAAATATTCGAAGGGCTTCATGTAAAGGACTACCCAAAATTAAAATATCGGTATCAATTTCCAGGAGCCTTGACATCAGTCACAACGATTTGGGAATATCAATTATGAAGAAAACCGGCTGAATGGTTTAGTCGCGAGCGTTGACGACAGATGGACAGACGGACGGACAGTTTTTCGTCAGATAAACACGTAGTCGTTTTGTCGTCAATCGATTTTTCGGTACCAAGAGCCATCACACATAGATTCTGGCTACACCTTGAGTTAAAGGATTTTTTTCTAAATTTAGCAACAAGATTTATCCATTTTTTTCTTTACCAGAGCACGACAATGAGAGTTTGTCTGGCAAAAATTCACCGTTTTCTGGCGCACGGGAGCATTTCTCTTCTGACGAAGTATTCATAAGGAGATAAATAAATAAATAGATAAGTAAATAAATAAGTAAGTAAATAAGTAAATAAATAAATAAGTAAATAAATAAATAAGTAAATAAATAAATAAGTAAATAAGTAAATAAATAAATAAGTAAATAAATAAGTAAATAAATAAATAAAAATATGTAATCTGTCCTCGGGCAGTCCGTCGAAATCTCGCAATGGCCCTTTTCGCCAGCCACTGGCGGGGCGCACGGGCGGGCGAGAGCGGCGTGTGGGGGTGGCGGCGGAGGCGCGTGGGGCGCACAACCTCATTCGGGTCTCTGCGGGGTGACACGATAACCAGGTTACGCTTCCCACGCCCCGCGCCGCCCCGCGCCGCCCCGCGCCGCCCCGCGCCGCCCCGCGCCGCCCCCGCACGTGATTAAAAGCCCCGCGCCGCCGGACGCGCCGCAAAGGGCGCGCATGTGGGTGGTGGCCGAGAAGCGCACAGCGCGGGTGGCGCGGGGACAAGGGAGTGGACGTTATGGTCGGTCGAGAAGTCGGAGTACTATCGCGCATTTATGAGGCGGGAGGAGTCAAAAGGAAGGAAATAGTGACCCAAAGAAAAGGTGTAAAATTCATTGAAGAGCGTTGTTAATCGGATTTTAGAGGATATTCTTTGTAGAGTGCAAGAGGTTTCAATTTTTTTAAATGTCCATTACAATGTCAGGATCATGTCAAACATGGGATGGTGGTTTTATTTGAAAATGAGGAAAATATATTGGTTCTGTTAACTCTTATCCGAGGAAATAGTGTCGTATAATGTGAGCTCTTTTTCCTATCACACATTCAAACAAGGTTTTTATGCCAGGTCATTGACTAGGAGGAATTGATGAAGAGGAGCGGATATTTTCCCCTCCTAGAGAAGCTGATGTCTGCAGCTAGATAGGAAGGTTCCAGACCGGGACGCAATAAATTCAAATTGATGTTTCTCAGTTTTGATTGATACAAAAAAACGGGACAATGAATTAAAATCAAAGGAATGGCAGTGGTAAACTGTACTGTGCATTATCAGAATTAATTCCGACCGCTCGGCGAAAGGGAACATTGCTTTGGTTATACTCATCTATCGTTGAACTCTCTATCGACTGATTCTGTACGTCATCTGTCATTGTAAACTTGCACTTTTACTTTTCCCTTGCTTATACAGAAATATTACTATTCTACAATAAACATTTTATGACGTAACGTAGGGAGAAGAAATTGGAATCACCTCATCAATACGATCTCAAATTTTTTATCAAACCAGTGTTTCAGATTTAATGATCATGCTGTAATTTCTCACGTCAGTATTACGGTATGATAGTTCTATTCAAAAGATGGTTAATACTGGTGTAGGTGGCTAGGAGATACACTTTTGAACCGAAAATTGACAGGTCTTGGACGGACGGACGGGCTCACGCATAACTCAGTTTAGAAGGTTTTCATGCCGGTCACGGGAGTAAATTTTAAGAACTAGTTGTGCCGCTTCGGGGATCATTAATATAATTGTCATTAATTGTCATCAATTATAATAATATAATTGATGATAATTAATTATAATAATATAATTATACATATATTTATATAATATTTTAATATGATGACAATCAATTATAATAATATAATTGATGTCATTAATATAAATGTCATCAATTATAATTGTCATTGCGATATCTGTCATACACGTTGGGTGCAATGGCGCCAGTGGATTGTGAGCTCTTGGCCTGAGCAGTACGTACCATGGCATTATTTTCAGCCGTGCCAATGACACGTGACTATTCAGAAAATGCAATCATTTGCCGTACCTACATTCGACTATCATAATTTCTTACCAAAGAGAAAGAAGTATGCTTGAGATGTCTGTAGAGAAATGAAAAATTGCAAACCTTATAAGATGAGAAAAAGACAAAGACTTTCTAAATATTTTTGTGAACAAGTAAAATTTATGTATTGGATTATAACATGCGAAAATAATTTATGGAAATTGTAATGAATATTATTTAAAAGGATAATAAGATATTTAATTACTTTTTCGTGAATTTCAATTTTTTTATACGCATTCCCAGCAATTGATATACATTATTGCATTTGTGAGTAGATACATGATTGCTTCAACTGACGTCAATAATGTTTTTTGAAAACTCAGAAGACTCGGATCTGCTTCCAATTTCACGTCCAATTCTAAATAATCTTTCGAAATTTCTTTAAAATGTTGTCAAACTGGAACTTGTTTTTCATTTCCCTCTTTCATTTGAAATTAGACTCTTAAATGTCGGAGAAAAGATAACAAATCTCTAGCAAATTAATTGTGCTAACAATTTTACTACCACGGATTGAATAGTTCTGTCCGCGATCACACCTCATCTCGTTCTGTTCGTCTAGTTATAAACCCGACCTTTCAATTGTCTTCTCCTGTGTCCGATCGCGTCCCAAACTTGTTCTTTGCAAATTCTGCGCATCCCCTTCTAATGTCCGTGTCCCCTACCGATTAGCTAGTTACACTGATAAGCTGTAGATATCTGGCACAGTGTTAACTTTTTCCAATGTACGAGTAGTTTTTCATCTTCATCTTCTCGGCATGATGTTGCCTGTCCGAAATCACACACTCGTCTCTATCTTATGCATTGTTGCATACTCTTTCTGCACCGCTTCTAGTTTGAAACAAAGGACAGCTGTTCCCTTTTGTGAACCCGCTGTGATTTTATACTTTCTATTTACACATTTTATATTTCTCATATTTTCTTATAATAATTTCTAAATAAAATCCAAATCATAACATTAATAACTTTTCGCTTTTCAAATTCTAGATCTTGTTAAATTATCACATTTTATGTGACCGCTCATCACATGTCAAACACACTCAATTCCCTTTGCCTAATATGGGAACATTTTCTTTAATTACATTTTTTGTTACTCCAAAATAATATAAAAATTTTGCGACAGTTTATCTATTTAGTAAATGTTCTCTATTTATTTATCTCTCACTGGTCTGCTAACAGCACAGTTCCTTAGATTCTTTTATAAATAAATAGCACTGTCTACCTTCATCCTAGCACCTTCGATTGTTTACTTCGTTTCTGTAAAAGTCAATTTCATAAAATGTTGTCCAATTAATTTATATATTAGTGGGACGCGCCCAAATGGACCGTCACACGTGGGAGCGTCTGAATAAAACTGCTGCTGTTTTATTTGCAAGAAGAATAGTAGAGATATAAAGCTCCACTACCTAAAAAAAAATTGCCTATTGAAACTAGAATGCTGCCAGCAAATAAAAAGGACTTCGTGTGTCGTTGATCGGCAACGTAAAGAGTGCCTGACAATGTACTGTCATGCCACAACTTCAGATCAAGCTGAAAATCATCAAACTTTTTGTGAAGGCACTAGACAAAGACTTGGTGCTTTTCAGTACCTATGCCGTGTTCACAAATCCACAAATATGAAAGTAAATTTCTGACAGCCGTTTACAAGACTTATAGAATGATACTAAAAAAGTGCATGGGGGCATTCAAATCGGTTGCAGCCACTTTCCTTGGAAATTATTAATCTGCTATGTAAATGTCAAGAAGTGCATCAGTGCCTACAAAAAGCTGGGTGTCTACATGTACCTCAAAATTCATCTCCTTGACTCGCATCTTGACTTTTCCCTGAAAACCTAGGTTTAGTCGGTGACGAACATGGTTTAAACCACAGAATCACGGTGATAGAATAACGTATCAGTATCAATGGAGTTGTTGAACACTTGAGCATGGCATGCCAAATGCTCAGCACCAACGCAAATCTACAGATCAAGAAATTCAAACCAAACACATCTTAAATTATGTATTTTCAGTGTGTGTGGATTTTATGTGTGTATTATACCTTTTTATATATATATATATATATTATATATATATATATATATATATATATATATATATATATATATGAAACGTACCGGTTTTTCGGCACAATCCAATAATGATTTTAATGTGATAAGGGGACAGGTGATATTTCTCGTAAATGGGCTCCGGGTATTCGTGCATCCATTGGAAAGACAGAATTGTAAGACAGAAAACATAACAGTTTATTTCAAAGAGACCAACAAACAAACAAACAAACAAAAAGAAACACTTTCATTACAATATCATACTCCTTTCATTTGTTCAACCCCTGGAGTGTTTGAAAATTACTGGTACCTTCGTAATCAACCTTTAATGAGTCGCTCGCATCAAACCTGACGTTTCGATGACCACTCTGAGCGTTCCGTGGGCCTCTCGGCATGGGGGCATCTCGTGCGAGGTCGGCGTCGCTCGGCTGGCCTCGGCACAGGCGGCGCGCGGTTCGAAGCGTGACCGGAAATGTGAAACATTACTGCAACGTTCGAAAGACGTCAGCCGTCCTCCGCTTAGCACACGCTTCACCACCACCTCAATGGTCTTCTAATCTCGTCCGCGCCTCTGGTACTGTTTACTTCGCGGACGTAAATATCATTATGTTAACACTTCTTGCCGAACGTTTTACAACACGGCTGCTACCACGTGAGGCGGCTCGTCCAGCGGCCGCCGCGTAGTCTTTACCCAGTCTTCGATGTTGCAAATCTTAATTACATGTCAACCAGAGTTCAGTATGTTTGCCTCCACCTTAATCATCGCTTGATTCACAGTCCGTCAATATTTTAAAACACCCCTAACTGTTCCCTTATTACTTCACATACCTACTTGTGCTCATGCATCAGTCCTGTCTCACCTCGATTACCAGTTTCACTTCTGAATAATTTTCATCACACCCGCTCCATACTACATATTGTCTGATTCACTTTCCCGCAGCAGTCACAACATTTACAGATCCTTAACTTCTTAATTACCAACTCCTGCTCCCGCGCTCATTTCGTCTCCACTTAAATTCCAGCCCTCTCTCACCGCCTCCGTCCTCTTACCAGTTCGCATACCCTCTGTCGCGCCCCGCGCGCCTCCTCGTTCCCGCATTCCCCCAACTCGTTCGAACGTCTCATTTGACTCGGCCGCCACTACCGCTAAATTCAAAGTGTTGGCCGCATCTAACCCGTGTCGGCCGCTGTCTCTCTAGTTAGAAACGTATTATAATAATTATATTATAATAATTCGTTTCAATATGTGTGTGTGTATATATATATATTACTGTACAGTATGCGCGCCATGTGGCACAATTTCACTATCTTCTAAGTCAATTCTATGTTCATTACTACTCCACGTAACATACTAGTGGTGCTACAACAGTACAAACTTTCCCGCGTTATTGGAAACAGCAACGTAATATTGAAATATTGCACTTTCTGCGCTACTAATACATTCGGTATCATTTGAAAATGTCCAATTCTACTAAGGAGCGAACAACTCACTGTTTCCATTATAGTGTTGTCAAAACTATGTGAATTCTACAACTGCTTAAAAATAGAATACAAAAGTTTTGTAAACCTGTATTGGAAAAGAAGACTGATACCATGGACAATATAGAAATGCATTTCATAGGGCCATGATTAGAGAATAGTATTCTAAAACCATGCAACAAATACTCTACTCACTACAAATGGTACAGCATTTGGTGCGAAAACTAAATATTTTAATGCAAATATCAACATAAATTTGAAAATTATAACTTCTTTTCATACAGCTCCATCAGGTCACAACAATGATAAGTAATTCAAAGAAACTCGAGAGCGTGAAACGAAATTCCATGTTCCATTCCCTGCATTGTCACTATTCTGAGAGCTATTAATTTTTATTTCAAATATTTCAAAATCAATAATTTATTGAAAATGAATAGCAAAAGGTCGAAAGTAAGAAACAAACAAAGAAATAATATATAAAACTGCAAATTTCAATTTACGACGCATCCTGTCTGAAGGACAGTGAAATTGCAGCGAGCTATTATGTTTGTCAGGAAATTATAGAAAAAACTAATCATATTTTCAAAAAATTGAACATGACCTTATTTGGAGATCTGTTTTTGATGAGAATATTTCATTAAGGAAAACAATTGTAACTGTACAAACAATTGCAGTAGTAGGAAGACGCCAAATAGTTTTTAATTTTTAACAGTTTTTGCAAAACCAGATATTTTAACGAACATGAAACCCATAACATTCTCTTCAGCTTTCTTTATGGTATCTCAGGTCCCAATTTAATCAAAAAACGTTGTGTGGTTTTTAAGAAACAGTGGTTTAAAGAAAAGAAAATATTCTATGTTTGACACAAATTTTCGGGATTTTGGCTGCATCCCATGTTAGGAGATTTTGTTTATTTAATTTAGCGACTGGATTTATCCACTTTTTCGTTACCTAGGCCCTGTAATAAGATTTTTCAGCCGAAAATCCGCCTTTTCTTCGCGAAGCTTTACATAACTTTCCCAACACTATACGTACATATGTACGCACGTTTGTACTATACGTACGTACGTACGTACGTATAGTATACGGGAAAGTAAAAATGTTCTAGTGAAATATAAATGGCTGAAAGAATATATCTACAAAACGGTGGGTTATAGATACAAATGGTCTGCATATTTTGAATTAGAACATTTCATTTACCTTAGAATAAGTGTTAGATATAAAGGTATCCACCAAATTTTAAAATTTGTCTTTGGGTGCTATTTGTATACCAATCACTGCATTTACTCTTTGATATACAGTCCCGTTTCCTACTTCTTATTTATATTTATTATTCACATTGTTCTTCACGTAAATTCCTCACGTAAGGAAACAAAAGAGATATGGAAAAAAGGAGAGAGGTAACAAGGGAGAGCGGGAAAAAAGAGAGGGAAAAAGAGAGAACAAGAGTGTGGAAGAGAGAGAGATGGAAAAGAGTGAAGAGAAAAGGGAAGGACGAAGTGAAAAGGGAGTTCGGGGCTACTATACGCATAATGCGTTATTTCATAAGTGGACTGTATTATTATTAATGGTGAAGAGGTACAGTAGTCCCGAAACAGTTTGACAGCTCGTGGGATTGGCGCAGGAGTTGCAGGATACACACACACACAAGTATAGTTCCAGCACAAACAAGATTTAATAAATAGGTTTGTTGAATGTAACTTACAGGAACACAGTACACAAACATAAAAATTTCACTTGGCGCGTCAATTCACACTTGTCCAAGTACGGTTATTGCAGGGACACTGTACACTGCAGTAATTGCCTTAGTACCGACCAGAAGCAGCCGCTAGTTACAGTAGAATTAACAATTACGGGCGTAAACTTACGCAAGAACGACAGACACAATTTAGATGCTTACTGCCACGATTGAATTAATGTGTCCGAGCCGTTGCAGCTCAAGTTGCACGATTATACATTATTTTACACGCTTCCACGCGGAGCCCTCAAGACACGCGTCCTTCTGTCATGGTGCCTTGCACTGGACTGCCGAATTTCGGTTACGGCAAGAAGACGTTAGGAATAGGCTCTCTCGCGCGGCAGAGGTGGGGATAGCAGTGGCCAATTACGGATTGCCGTTTGATTTTGTCTGGAACATTCTAATCTTCGTCCGTTGCTTCTCTGCAAGGGACGAGGGGGGAGAGATAGCGAGGCGCGCACGTGCGCTTCTGGGCAGGATTTCTGAGAATGCCGTGGGCGCATGCTTGCCGGCGGTAGCTTCCGGTGATGTGATTTCGCCGGCCCAGCGGCCGTGCGCTATGCCGATTACAGTCTTAGCTGTTCTGCCTTTCTTTGTGAAAATAAGCGTATTTATTCCTGCTTTGCTGTGGGCCCGAACAAAGGGGAAAAGAGAAAGAGAAGGGGAAAGGAGAGAGAGAAAAGTGGAGAGAGAAAATGGGGAAAAGAGAGCGAGAGAAAATGTGGAATAGAAAGAGAAAGGAAAAAGAGCGAGAGAAGGGGAAAAGAGCGAGTGAAGGGGAAAAGAGAGATTTATATTTTTAAATAAAAATAACTGCTCTTGTTTAACGAGTGTCAGTTCAAAACAACGCTCCCGTTATGGGTCGTAGAAGTAATTTTGCTAGTAGACTGTGGACTATGATATTTACTGTACCTCGTCAGATGGGAAGAGCGCACGCGCGAACAGGGCGTCAAGCCTTGGTACCCTCTAATCCCCCTCCACCAGGGCACCCGCCGCCAGTGCCTGCGCTTCTCCAGCGCCAGCCGGTTGTTTGCGCCAAGCCGAAGGGTTATCCGTTTAGGCGGGACACAGGGGCTCGTGCTCGGCGCGGCAATGAGTTTTGAGAGGTCACGCGTGTGGCATGTGGAAAACCCGCGCCGTGACGCCATTTCGGACCCGGAGAGTGAATGCAACCCCTTTATTGAACTTCGCCCGTGGTGATTGAAGGACACGTGCTACAAAATTATCGGAAATTCTTCTGATCTGAATCGGGCACCGTGGAATAGATACATCTCCCTTCGCGGCGACACGGGACATGAATGCGATGGAACACGTTTTCACTAGGCTGTCGAGAGACATTCTGAAATGGATAGTGTACATGAAAACGACTATAGAACAGACTGACGTGCAATATAAACAAGAGCAATCCAAGAAAGGAATTATTTCTTTGTAGCTACTTTCAAATTAGTCTAATGAAAATTCGATTGGATTCGATCGAACTTTGGACATCTCGGAGAGTGCAAAAGTTAATACTACTGATTCTACATAATGGCACAGACTTTCCAGTATTATTTTTCTATTTCGTTTCGCCTCGGCTACCTATACGGACTTGTCACAAACTCATGCCAGCTGCCATCTATCACCGCCCAAAGTGCGTTTTTTTAATATTTTCTTAATTTTTCGTTTTCCTAATAGTAGAACGGAAATATTATATTCAGAATATTAAAGAACAGTAAAACCTTGTGCTAAATGGAAATTTGCTTTGCGTTTAAGCGCAACTATAAATGCGAAATTTGAAACCCTTTTTCACAAGAATCTCTTGTGTTTTCGTAAAAATTTATAAGAAGTCATTTGAAGCACTTTAACTCACAAATACAATAATGTTTACAAATTGCTGGAAATGTGCATTTTAACCGTGTAAGAGATCTTTCAAAAAATTACATTTGTGTAATTTTCGAAAAAACAAAAGAATAACCCCAAATCAACTTTACGTCATTTAAAAGAGTGCAGTTTGCACTATTTGTTCGAAATGTTTGAAGAAAAAATTTGGAGCTATTTTTGAGAAAATGGCGTTTGAGCGTTTCTGAAAATGCGGATTTTTTACGGTTGAGTTTTCGAGAAATTTTATTCATCATTATTTAAAGCACGTGTACACATTAATGTAATAATGTGAACAAATCGCCGCTAATATAAATATTAACGACGTGAGAGACGAGTAAAAAAATTACAGTTTTGTAATTATTACGAAAACAAAAGAATAAAGCAATATGTCATTTATGTTATCTCAAAAAGTACATTAGACACTATCGTTACCAAGAGTTTAAAACAAAACTTGGAGCAGTTTTTTAAAATAACTTTGGTTTTGTAATATTTTAAAATTGCAAATATTGCGCAAAAACTACCAAAGTTACAAAACTACAGGATCTTAACGAAAAAACTTACTTTGGAGAATCAATTTCATTTGAAGGAAAAATATCATCTTTAGTTTTGCAGTTGGAGGGAGATGCCGAAAAAATCGAATTTTGCAATTTTCGAAAATTCAGAGTTAATCGTGAAAATCGGGCGTATGACACCTAAATAAGTGTTGGAGGAAGTAATTTACTATGCAGAGTGTTCGGCGAGGAAACGTCGAAACTTTGAAAATAAGCTCTTAAGACAATTCTAAGCGTATTTTGTCTAATAAACTATGTGGATATTCCGAATGGTTGAGCCGCAATGAGCACGCAAACGTTGGTTTGAAAAATTGATTTACAGGCAAACATTTGCATTGTAGAAGCATAGAAACACTCCAGAAACATATATTTTGTTTATTATTTACAAAATAAATTAACAAATTTGTTCAGAAAGAAAAATTAAGCGAGAAATAAAAAAGCACCCAATTTACACCTTTCGATTGCATTTTTCTTTCTCGCTCAATTTTTCTGTGTGAGCAAACATATTAATTTCTTTTGTAAATAATAAACAATTTACAGGTTTCTGGAGTGTTTCTATGCTTCCATTAAGCAAATGTTTGCCTATAAATCAATTTTTTAAACTAACTTTTGAGGGCTCATTGCGGCTCAACCATTTGGAATATCCACGTAGTTTATTAGGCAAAATATGCTTAGAATTGTCTTAAGATCTTATTTTCAAAGTTTCGTCGTTTCCTCCCTGGACACTCTGCATAGTAAATTATTTCCTCCAACACATTGTGTAGTCAAAATTAATCTGTGGGTCCTTGATAGCGAAAAATGCATTGACAGTAAAACGTCTGTCCGCCTGTGGTCAACGCTAGTGTCTAAACCTTTCAGCTGCTTTTGTCCAAAATTGACATTCCTCGATCGATTTAAAAGAACTCGAAATCTTGCGATTATTTTCAGCGGTTATTCACCATTTCTTAAAATGTCATTAATTTCAAGCTCAAATTACACAAAAAGATTGTTTTTTGAAAAAAATTGTACATGTATATTTTTAAAGAGCTGTTTTTTTAGAAGCAATGTTGTTGAACTCCCTGAACATAGGAACAAGATTTATCCACTTTTCTTTACCAGGGTCCGGCAATAAGGGTTTTTCTGTTTAAAATTTGCCTTTTTCGCCGCACGAATTCTATACTTTCTGGAGCTACGAAGTAAGGGTGATAAAGTTATAGGAGCGCGTAACTCGAGCCTACCTGGAGCATGCTGCCACCTTCCAATGCCTTCAAAAACTAAAATACGGCTGAGTGTGATTCAAACGTAGCAGAAGCGTTCGGAACTTGAAGGTAATTTTACAGGCGCAGTGATGGTGTAGAAGAATGACTTTCATTAGCAGCCGTATTAGGGTGGTAAATATTTTAGAAAATTTCTCGATGACATGAATATTGTTCGTTTTTGAATAAAGTCAAGTTAAATAATATCATGTGTCTCAATTCTGTTTTAAATCTTGCATCAACGGTGAAATCACAAGCCCTGGCTTGAAGTAAAGTTGCACTAAAGCATCAGGTGCAGTAAGTGTAGCGTTCTCCCCCGCTCCATTGCGACTTTGAACCTCACGTCACGTATTTATTCCAGCAGGCGGGCTCATTAAAATAATGTTTTCATTAAGAGAATGAGGTGGCGTGACCAGCGCACGTTCGCGCCGCGCCGCCCACGCAGCGGCTGCGGGCGGCCGGCGGCGGGGACGCTGCGCGAGGCCTCGCAAGTGTTCGAACGAATCGGCCTCACGCGTGCGGCCAAGCACGAAGAGGGCACAAGGAACGGAATTACAGCTGTATTGACTGACTACATGCGATATCTCAGCTGGAACATCGTTTCCTCCCAGTATCGCCGATCCGAAGGTCCTAGCCTTCAAGACGCTACAGTGGTGGAATTTTCTGCACTAGCTTCGTAGCTTGGTCGAATTCATCACTGTCGAGAATAGAATTACAGCATACAGCTGAACTGACCGATGATTTTGGTAATTTGTTTGGTTCAATAGCAGGCGAATGTTGGAAAAGTACCCTAACAAACCTTGCCCGGGCCATTTACACGCACTACATTTCACAAAATTGGGAGACCAGCCGGGAGCTCAGAGGTTGGACTGGCTGGGTCGGTGCCCCAGTGAGTGAGTTACTTGGGTGTGTGAAATTCCTCTAACCGTTTCTAGCAGAATTAAACTTCACACTCCAACGAGCAGGAACACCGCTACCTCCAACGATATAGCATTAAAACGTGTCGTTTGGAAAGATCGAAAATCAATTTTTGACATTTTCAATAATTATCCAAAACCCTTCTAAAGGCGCAAATTGTTTGAGAGAATATAAGAATACTAGCGTACCCGTGCGAGAAATCTCGCATGGAAAACCCCACCCTTTCCCTATCCATTTGTCTATCCATTCCATAAAGAAGGAGAGGGAAGGAGAGGAACTACTAATGTACACAGAATATCAAACAAAATAACAATGCAATTGATGTTGGAAACAAATTTTCAATAAAAGTTTATTCAGCATTATAAAGAGATGTTCTTGGAACAATTCATACTTCTTTAAAAACAACATTTGAAGAAATTATTCAATCTTTCTCGAGAGTTAGCTTTTCGCTTTCCTTGATAGTCACAAAAATAATAGAAAAGATTTTTACTCTTGAGAAATCCAAGTAAAGTAGTGCGAAAATACCGGATCGGGCAAGTACAGACCTACTCTTTGCAATATTATTTAACTTTCCTTGATTTGTTATGAGGCACAGAGAGGGTTTTGGAGAGTCAGGGTGCCAGCTTGATGGGGATAGAGAATTGAAAAATTATTTGTATACTAAAAATTATTGGATTATTTTCTGCGTTCCTACGTACCTCAAAAAAAAAATTCCGAGCCAAAAAATAATCAAAGTAATATTTTCACCTTTGAGTACTAAATACCATTTGTTAGCATTAGAAACAATTTAGTAGGCTTAGACTTCATTTCGGTACATGGGAATGTTGCTCAAACGATGTTTGCATATTGAATATCTTAACGAACCGACACCTTGAGTTTGATATCAAACGGTGAATTATTTACAATATGCGTTTGGAGCTGGGCGTTGATGTACATACTTCCAGATACCGCCAACATTTAAATCGTGCGTTTAGACTGCGATCGTTGGCAGTTGTCGAGTGACTTGCGCTATTCTTTCTATAATTTAAATTTAGTTGATTTTTTAATTAATTTACGTAGTATTGTAGGTATGATTTTTGTTTTTCATTTATTTCAAGCTATTTTACTTTAGCTAATTTAAAAAGTTTGTTCTTTGTGTTGTGCCATAGCACAGGTGTTTCCCCACTACCTCTGAGTACCCATGCGAGAACTCTTGCATGTTAGACCTCACACTCATCCCTATCCTTCTATTTTCATTCTAAGAGGGAGAGTAGTTAACAAAACGTGTTTATTTGTTTCAAAATCTATAAAGGTAACTTGCAATGTACTAACACAGTTACAAATAAAAATAAAAACAATCCAATTAATGTGTAAAAGAAGTTTTCAATAACTACTTATTCAATGTCATGGAGAATTTTCTTGGAACAATTCCCAACACTTACTTAAAGACATTTGAAGTAATTATTCAATATTCTTTGTGAGTTAGATTTTAGCTTTTCGTGATAGACACAAAAATATTAGCTTTTTACTTTTGAGAAAGCTACGTGTCTGAACCCGCTGACTTGAAAATTTCATCTAATGATAACAAAAATATTAGTACAGGTAAAATACAAATACAGTTTTCATTCTTTACTGAACACCCACATCCCTCCACAATTAAGTACACAGCACTTACAGACCATGGAAAAACGTTAATTAAATAGTTTCACTGCACGCATAAGAAACAATCTTTGTAGGTATCAAGCAACTATAATAGTATTTCTATTTGTTGCTGGAGAGCAAATCTTACATTAATGATTATGCAAATTCACCTAATCAGACGACACATAAACCACGGTGTACACAGAAATTGTATATATTAGATTTGAGGAATCCTTCCAAGCGTGTCGTCACAAAAATGGTTACCAGCAGAAACATTGAGGTGTCCTTGATAGTATTGAAGCGCGTTACCGAAAATTTATTTCAATGTCAAAGAATGTATCATCTTACAGATTATGGTGTGTGAAACGTTTCTTTAAAATTTTTGTTTTTAAGGTCCTAAAACGCTTGGTTCAGGAGTTATTTCGCAAAAACTTTGGCAAGTGTTGCGGGTTGCATTTGACTTGAAGATTTAGATGCGTTTTTTTTTTAAAGAAATCCTTTATATTTTGAAAGTCAAAGTGCAATTCGTTACGTCTCCGTAAAATTCTCTTTCTTTAGAGACCTCATTTACAAACATTGATTGCGTGTGAGAACCGCAACGGAGAGGTATACTACCGTACTAATACAGGAGACGATGAATCCAGGAACCTAGGAATGCGAAAGATATTGATTGATTTTTCGGGCGCGTCAAATGCTATGGTCATTCGTTCCGTAAGTCTAGTGAATATTACGGGAGGTGGCGGTGTTTTCTTTCCGCTGATGATGAGATTCGGCGCTGGTCTATATTCGACTTGCGAGGTTTTCCACTTCTTGGACATGTATGCACATGCGGCGATGCCCAGCTGGTGTGAGATACCAGTCGAGCGCTTTGCTCCCGACTAGCCTCCCGTCGTGTGTGGTTTGACAGTGTATGTGAGGTGAAAAATGTGTTTACGTGATGGGTGAGGGTAGAACAAGTAAGAAAAAGGAAAATTTGCGCGCGGTCCCTAGTTCGTTTGTTACGACAATTTTGCAGTCTGGTATTGACCGAAAAAAATCATGGAAAACTACCGATCAGAAGAGCATTCGGCTGTTAGAATTCTTCTCCCTACAGTGACTGAGTTTGACCTAGCTATCTACCTAGTATTTAAAATTCGGCCACACCGTCGGGACTCGAACCCCGGGACTTGCCGGTCAGAGGCACTGCAGTGACATTAGTTGATGGCCCGGGCTACCTCGGCCGGAGGGGAAGGTGTCACGTATGGGAACGCGAGGGAAACGGGCGCTGGCGGCATGGGATGGAGGCAGCGGTGCCGCTAGGTGTTTGTGTGAGTTAATGAGAGGGCGCCCCACTCGCACGGCCGCATGAAGTCTTGGACCTTTACGCAAGTTATTGCAAGGAGAGTTTTTCGTGAATTTGTAACGGAGAACACTCGAGTTTTCCCAAAGCTCGCTTCTACTATTAGTTTTTTCTTCAAGAGAATGGGAATTCCACCTCATGGTGAAGTATAGGAAAGCAAAATCTTACGCAAAAAAAATTCAAATGAACCTAATTCAGACTGAGTAAAATATGTGGGATAAAATTGTAGGTAAAATGAAAACAAAATCTTGCAGATACATTACATATTCATGCACAAAAATTGTCACTTACGCGCAATAATTTAACAAAAGTACTGGTGCGTCATATTTATGCCCAAAACACAGTTCTCATAAGTTAAAAAAAATGTGAACAATTGGAGACAAAATTGAAAAATAGGAATACAACGTGATGGTGACATTTACATTGGAAATGCATACAAATGGTATCGATTACAGGGGATTTAGGTTCCCAAAATGTCTGTGGTGATGAAGAATCAGCGTAGTTTATACGACAGTGAAAGTACGAAGGTTCTTCCATTCATTAAACCTACTTTCACCTGGTCGACGCAATTTAATTATTTCGGTTGTTTAAATTGCAATCTCGGCATATTTTGTAATAATAACGTGATATTTTTCACATTTTCTTTTCAGATAAAGTAAATAATTATGTACCAATGACATACCAACTAATTACAGCTCATGTGTGAAAAATGGCTAAATATGGAAAAGTGAATTATAAATTTGTGTTTTAAAACTTTTAACGCCAATCTCTACCGCCACTCACGACCTAAAAGATTCGTAAGCAATTCCTGCACTAAAAGTGTTGTGTGTGTGAGTGTGTGTGAATGTGTGTGAGTGTGTGTGAGTGTGTTCGAGTGTGTGTGTGTGTGTGTGTGTGTGTGTGTGTGAGTGTGTGAGTATGAGTGAGTGTTTTTTTTACGAGGGCAGGGGAAAATCCTCGAAAGATACTGCATTAGCGCATTTGCGCATAAAGGTATAAAAAAATCTTTTCATTATAAATGAACCCCAAGTCATGTATTTCATTAAAAAACTCAAGATAGGTTTTTTGAACCTTTACGTATTTTTTGTACATTACGTAAACGAGAAAGAAAAAGTAACTAAAGCGCGGAAAGAATTCAGAGTCCTGGAATATCCTGTTTTGGAGAAGGGCAGCATTGAGTAGGCGCGGCGCCGGAGGTATGGAGCTGTGGTGCCAGGGGGAGGCGGGGGCGACGGCGGGGCGAGGTGAGCCGGAGACGCGGCTCCAGCCGTCGAAATAGAGCGGAGATCAATCAATCACGACCCGCAATGGATGAGGAGGTGCCGACGCGGCCTCCCACTGCGGCGACGCCCTCTGGCCTGGCCTCAGACCTCCGCACTCTCTGGGCGTGCGCGTGTTTTCTCGAGCACCTTTACCGGCTCAGGACATCGAGTGCCTCTGATCGACAGGTCCTAGGGTTCCACTTCCGACGCTGGCAAGATTTTCTGAAGCATCTACATAGCTAGGTTGAATTCAGCCGCAATCTGGAGAATTCCTGTTGTTCTGATTGGTAGTTTCCGTGGTTTCTCCGATCAACACCAGGCAAATGCAGTAGTAGTGCCCCAGTAAACGGGCCGATCTTTCCTTCCTCATCTTTACTCTACCCTCACCCCTTGGTCACACATACATACACTTACATTGCGGTTTTCCTACTTCGGCTGTGAAAGTTGTGGCGGCGGTGGTGTAGCGGTTAGCGTATTGAACAGTTATACCCAAGTTTGTGAGTTCAAACCCGATCGAAGCCATGGATTTTTAAGGGATAAAAAATCCTTCAATCGCCTTCCTTCGGAGGGGAAATAAAGCCGGCTGTCAGTAAAGTAGATTTACGGGATGTAAAAGATCCTCAAGCCTAAATGACGCCTCTGAGCTAAATTTCGTCGCCCAAGGAATATCTTCTTTCTCCGCTAGTTGGTGAAAGGAGCGTAGCGAAATTTGCATGGTCAGACGGAAGAGCAGGCCTCATGGCCTGAGTCTCGCCACGTAAAACAAGGCATTAATTCAATTCAATCACCTGAGCCGTGCTGGAAAGCTGCTCTTGCCTAGGTGAATGGTATATTTAGGGAATATAATTTGCTATGTAACCTTATGCTTTTGTCAAAGTGTGATATAAAAATGTATTGCACCATTGGGTAAAACGATGAAGATCTGGATCCACCTATTCTTGTGGTCTTTAAACACCACAAACTATAATAATAACAAACAGGAAAATAACATAACACAGCAAATAAATGTCCATGAAAAATCATCAAATGTCAATTATCAATACAAAACATAGCCGAAATAAGTAATTATTGAGTGACCATTCAGAAAACGAGTTAAACAACAGGGCTGTATTTGTCAATAAACATAACCACTTACTGACTTCACTTCGTTCAGTGAAGATGTTTTATCCCCAATTGAGCCATTAGTACATTTACACGTCGAACTGTGCTAGTTGAATAAACACTGAAAACTTGTATTTAAATTCAGGTTCAAGTTTATATGCTACACTCCGTCACAAAAACACTAAATTTGAATTTGATGTACAAACGTAGTCTGATCAAATTGTAATAAGTTATTTATCGTTTGCCTTTAAATTTTATTATCCGCTTAAATTCAGTTCGTCTCTCACGTCCCGACCAGCCACGGCGGTCAGCGCACACGCTCTGACATTGTGTCGAAGCCGGGACAAGGGTTCCAAAATGCTTGCGCCACACCAGTAACACCAAGTCCAGCTCCCAAAAGCCTACAGCAAGGCCCTGGCAACATTTGTGTATTGTATATTGTTATCCTACACATTTATAACCATTATAGTATCATGTTTTGTCAATGCGAAATATTTTAGCAACAAAAAAAGTTCTGGGCAAAGGTCCGATTTTCAGGGGTAACTCTAAATTTTCGGAAATTTCGAAAATTGCGAAAATTATTCAGCGTCTTCCTCCAACTACAAAATTGCAGAAAGAGATTTTTTCTTCAAATAAAATTTGTTCTTCATAGTACCTTCTTTCTTTAAGGTCATGTTCATTTTTTGAAAAATTTAGTAGTTTTCACGCAATATTGCGTGCAATATGCAATTTTAAAAAAAATACAAAAACAAGATTTTCTCAAAACCGGCCCCAAAATATTTTCTTTAAACTTTATGTAGGGATAGTGCAAAATCTACGCTATGAACGACGACATAAACATCAAATTGCTCTATTATTTTGTTCTTGAAAAAAATTGAAAAATGTAATTTTTTGATTTGTCTCTCACATCGTTATTATTTACATTACGGCGATTTGTTGAAATTATATTAATGTGCTTTAAGTCATATAAAGTAGTTTCTCGAAAACTTAACCGTTTGCTGTAAAAACTAGCTCAAAATTCCGCATTTTCAGAAACGCCTAAACACCGTTTCCGCATAAACGGCTCCAATTGTTTTCTTCAAACTTTTGGAACGGATAGATCTAATTGCACTCTTTAATATGACGTAAAGTGCATTTTGGAGTGTTTTTTTTTCAAAATTACACAAATGAACTTTTTTGTCTCAAATCTTTAATATGTACATTACCATAAATTTGTAAACTTTATTATATTTGTGAATGTAAGTGCTTCAAATTACCTAAAATGGAGTTTTATGAAAACTCAAAAATTTTCAGTGAAAAAAAGCTTCAAATTTTCCCTTTTTAGTACGGCTTAAACGTCATTTTCTTAAAAACGGCTACATATTTTTAAAAGAAAATTGCGACGATGGACGATGTTTCTGTGTTCTTTAATATTCTAAAATTAATATTCCCGTTCTACCATTAGGAAACCGAAAAATTGTGAAAATGTCAAAACAATGTATTTTGGGCGGCGATAGATGGTAGCTGGTTTTCTCAATGAAATGTATTTACCTTCAAATAAGGTCATGCTCATGTTTTTGAAAATACGAGTAGTTTTTCTATAATTTCGTGACAAACATAGAAGCCCGCTGCAAATTTATTGCGCTTCAGACATCTTAAATTGGAATTTGCAATTTAATGTAATATTTCTTTGTTAGATTTTACATTCGACCTTAAGTCATACATTTTCATATTAATCTTTTAGAAGTTATTTATTTCGAAATAAAAATTGCTACCTCTTTAAGGCAGTATCGACAATGCAGGAAATGCAACAATGGAATTCCGTTTCGCGCTCGCGTGTTTCTGTGACTGTTTCTGTTTACATGTCATTGTTGTGATTTGATATATCTGTATGGTTTTTTTTGCAATACAAGTTTACAAAACTTTTGTATTATATTTTTATGCAGTTGTAGAATTCACAGAGTTTTGATAACACTGCGATGGAAACAGCGTGTTGTTGGCTTGTTGATTGAATTGGACGTTTAAAAAAGATAGCCAAAATGTTTGTAGCGCAGAATGTGCAATATTTCAATACTACGTAGCTGTTTCCAATAACGCGGGAAAATACGCGATGTTGTAGCACCACTAGTTTTAATAAAATAATCAATTGGGCTTTCTAAAAAGTTTTCTAAAAGTTTGTTTATGGTGACCAAAACCAAAAATTTGAATTAAATGGTGATTGGGGCGGTTCGAGTACAGTAGACTTTGGTGATTATGTTTTGAACCAAACCCAAACATTCCTCTTGGAGCTGGGCTTAAAACTAAATTTACTTATTTACTTTACTTCGGTGGACCACCTGGGCATTTGGTGCAGGCCCAGGACTGCATGGAATGGTAAATTTTAATGTAGTTGTTGGAATGAAAGGCTGAATAATTTGATACGTACATTAGTTGAAAAAAAAGAAATACAGCTGACCCGTGATAATTGTTGTGGGTTGACACATTTGAATTGTCAATATCCCTGATGTGGACAGTCAAATACATTTGTAAATTGATGAAAATGTCACCTGCTGGTGAAATACATAGTCTTGTGTTTCATGCTGATCGAGGACGGGCGGGTCGCGAACCCAGGCCCGTTTCAGGCTGATGATTGCTGAGATCCCGCTGGATGTGCTAATGCTGGTGGGCTGGAGGGCAGGCGAACACAGCGTGGAGGTGATAGATTGATTACTCATTAATTGAGATGCAGTTCTTCCCGCTCGCAACCTTGAACTGTGATGCGAGACGGAGAATTCATGTCTACGAGACCACATGGGGCGGTTCGTAACGAACAACACAGGAATTGCGAAGCGTAACAATACTTGCATGCGACAACTTTTATGAACCAATAGATTGTTAATTAAAATGTGGTTTCCACTCGGCCCTATAGATCGTGATACGAGGCGGAGAACTGGTAGCTGCGAAGCAACGCATGACGGTTCGCAGGAGTGGCGTGGAAATGCGGAACAGTAGGAAAACGTGTTTCCGCGAGGACGATTTTGAGCCAACTGATTTTTGTGAGCGCGCCGGGGAGAGCGTGAGAAACAAGTCACGTGATTGAGGGGTGCGACGCACAGTCCGATCTTCCCAGTCTCCATCTTTGAGGCCTCTTGCCTCCATTTCTTCTTCGATGTCCTTTCTCCAACTTCTTGGTGATCTTACACGCTTCTTCCGCTCTGGAGGTGTCCATGCCCAGATCTTCTTAGGCCACCTATTGCTTTCCATACGCTGAAGGTGCCCATACCAATTCAATCGTTTTGTTCAAATTGAATCCAAGATGCTGCTCTCTACGTTCATCATCTGTCTTATTGTTTCATTTCTAACATGATCCAACCTAGACACCTGGAAGCACCTTCTCCAGTGAGATAATTATATATATGAGCTTGCTTGCACCAACAAATGGTTTAGAGATTCATCGCATGGAACGTTTGGCATAATTATTAATGCAAAATGGTGGGGTCCTGTTCGCACGCCCCGTAGCACCCACAACATTCTCGATCGGGGAAAGGCCTGGCAATGCGGCTGGCCATGGCAGAGTATCCACGGCTGCAAAGCACGCTCGAGCGATGGCAGCGGTATGCGGAAGCGCGTTTTCCTTTTGAAATAGGGCATGGACGTGGGCGTTCACGAACGGCCGAGTCACCGGTTGAAGGATCTCTTGAACGTACCGTGCGGCTGTCACGGTGCCCCTGAGGAACACTAACGGTGTACGGGCACCATAGGACATCGCCCCACACCATCACACCAGGCTGGCGGGACGTGCGATGGAATACCACGAACCGTTCGTCTTGGCGCTCCCCACTCCACCTTCAGACACGGTCCCAGTGGTCGACGCCATTAAAACAAATGCGGGACTCGTCGCTGATGATGACCCACTGCAAGTCTGCGTAGCCCAGGTCCGTCGTTCCCGACACCAGGCGAGTCTGTATCGACGTTGCTGGGGTGTGAGGGGCAGGCGTCGTGACGGAAGGCGTACGGTGAGCCCTGAGTTGTGCAACCGCCAATGGTACTGGCACTTACAGGATGTGACAGACCAGGCTTCACAGCCCGTTGAATCACCGCTGAAGCACCTATCTTTGCCGTTGGATCCGTTCGCCCATGGCGGACCACCCGTAGGTCCTCCCTCCTCGTGGTGCGTGGCGGACGTGGCATTTTTCGTGTGCGTGCTTTCAATCCATTGCTGCCAACGCAACATGATCGTGGTGTCCGTACGACCGGTGTGGCGTGCAATACGGCAACAGGACCAACTAGTCTCCCGTAGACCCACGATACGGCCCCTCTCGAAAGCTTCTATCTTGACAACCGGGTGTCGAACGCGTCGCCTACTTATGGTGTACGTGCAGGTGACGATCTGGCGTCGTTACCCGATGTCTAGTGTCCGGCGCGGACGTTTGAGGCCCTCTTATTTCCCCCCGTGGGCACGACGTCATACCCCTACCACCGACACCCCCCGTGAGCGGTAGACCGTGAAAAGGAAATCATTTGCTTAGCTAATGGTGTGCAAAATACCCACCGAGTTTGCAGCGAGTCAGTAGGGTCCTTTGGGGTGCAGCTTTTTTATGACGATGAGTGTATCTTGAATGGTTAAACATAGTGTTAAAATTTTGCATGTAATATCACAATTGTACAATTAAAGATTTTGCAATAATAAACACAAGATCGTAAAAGCCACCAAAAATGTAAAAAGGGGAAGAAACAAATGTTATAATTTGGTTGATCTTCAATCCTTCAAGTGTGGGAATTGTGATGCTTTGGTGTTGACGTATTTAAATGGAGTAATAAAGATGTCATTTCCGTCAACTTATTTGTTTGATTTTTGGCTTTGCCGTCATCATCAGTCGAAAGATACAAAAAATTAAATATAATAGTTACATTATATTTACAATACGTCTCAAATCGTAAATCGCATGTTCCATTGAAAAAAACAATATGCAATTAGCTGATGTTGAGGCAACAAAATCTTTAGGTCTTTCAATTCAATCAAACCTCAAATGGAATGTACGTATAACAGAATTAAACACTAAATTAAGTTCATTATGCTCATTATTTCAGAATTCTCTCAAATTCCGTCAGCCTATTTTCTATTTTGCAGCACGTTGCGTTTATTTTGCAAATGTACATTCCCGCCTGAGATATGGCATAATATTCTGGGAAGCTCATCCTGTAGTATTCAGACCTTCAGATTGCAAAAGAAAATTATTCGAATAATGAAAAAATGCCTTCCACGTGATACCTGCAAGCCTCTTTTCATTGAGCTGGGAATCTTACCATTGCCTTGTCTATTTATTTACGAATCTGTAATATTTGTCAAAAATGACCTACTTAACGGAGGGAACATATTTTCATGCAATTTTGATATTTATAATTACAACACACGCCGTAGAAATCACGTTCATGAAGTATCAGTATCAACAGCTCAGTACAAGAAATCAACATACAATACATGTACGTTACTTTACAACGCATTGCCAGATGACATAAAACAATTAAAATCGGTACACAAATTTAAGTTAAAAGTAAAATCTTTTCTGCTGCAAAACTGTTTGTATACAATTAGAGACTATACTGATCGTGAAAAAGAAAAATAATGTTTATTGTAACAAACAAAGATATATAATGAATTAGTTTACGTTTGCATGTATACATTTAAAAAAAATATTTAATACGCCTGTAACAAGTAATGGACTTCAGCTTCCGGGTCAATGACCCCCATCTCGATTAGGTTTTTATCCAGTTTCCCTGATCCATTGAGCAAATGCTGAGATGGACCCTTGTTTTGCTTCTGGACGTAAATGTAGCTTCACTGTGCGCATGTTTTGTTGAGCACTCCTTTTGCTTGTAGTTCATTTACCGTTGAAATTGATTTCTATAGCTCGGGAACAAACGTTTTTGAAATTTTCTAAAATAATTATTTTCTAAATTCATTTTTTCGTTGTTTTTTTTCTTCTGGCCTTCAAAAAAATGTGCGCAGATAAATCTCTTTCCCCACACGTCATATACAGTTTTTACTGTTTTTTGACAAATAAATAAATAAATAAATTCTCATGGTTTTTAATCATGTTTCTGGAATTCTCAATTATTTCCTGTTACAGAGAATTTTGATAAGTAATATTCCCCGAACAGTACTCGAACCAGCGAAGCTTCCCCGGAAGCGCTGGGCCGATGCATCCAGTTAACGAGCACAGCTACCTTCCCTCCGGTTGGCTCTTACACTTATATAATAGTAATCATGTATGGTGGTTTCATTTCTAGTATTAGGAATCCGAAAATTCCAGAGAGTGTGAAACAAAATATCCTTTGGGCGCCCAAAGAAGGTATCTCGGAATATTATCATTCATAACAGAAAAACTGGTTCAAACTATAGAGATTAAAAAACTAAGTTCTGCGAGAAAGTCTGTGACATTCTATAGCACCACTAGTTTATGTATTTATTTACCGTCCATTATTACACACGTGGAGAAAATTTAAAGAAAAAATTTAAAGCGGTTTTCGAGCAATTTCTTTTTGTAGTTTTGAAGCAAAGATTACGCCAAAACGACTCGTTTTTCAGAAAATTCTACATAACCTTTTGTAAAGAGCTAATTTTGTACAAGAGACTTTGTCTGAAGTAAAAATTGCTATCTACAATTTTGTAGTTTAAAATATATTTTTTTGCACTTTTCAAAAAACCAAGTGTTTCCCAGAAGTAGGACTAAGGCCATATTTTTTAGCCTCCTTTATTACATATATGAGAAAATTTAAAGAAAAATTTGGCGCGGTTTTTGAGAATTTTTTTTGTAAATTTGAATCACAATTTCCGCAAAAACTACATGTTTTTTTTAAATGGTACATGACCTTATTTAAAGAGCTAATTTTGTACAACTGACTTTGTTTGAGATAAAAATCTTTATCTTCAATTTTGCAGTTGTTAAAAAGTGTTTTCAATTTTCGAAAAATTGGGGATATCAACGAAAATGATATATCACTCCCTTAAACGTTCTTTGCACTATTCAACAACAAAATACAATCAAAAAATTTTGAGCCATTTTCTTTTAACTTTGAAAATCTTCTACGGGCTTCGTGTAAAGTACCCCCAAATATTGAAATATCGGTTTCAAATTCCAGGGGCCCTGAGATGAGTAAAAACGATTGGGGAATATAAATTTTGAAGAATATCGGCTCAACGGTTTAGGCGCTAGCGTTGACCACAGATGGACAGACGGACGTTTTGCCGTCAATCGATTTTGCAGCAACAAAATATGGATTTTGACTACACCACAAGGTAGAGGATTTTGATTCATAAATTTAGCAACAGGTTTTATCCACCTTTTCCTCACCAGACTCCAGCTATAAGAGTTTTCTATCGAAAATTAGCCGTTTTCTGGCGCACGATTATATTACTGTCTCTTCTTACGAAGTATTCGTAAGCTGAGGAAGTAAAAAACTGAAAACGTACACATATCTCAAAAGGTAGCTCATATTCTTCACAAATACAATTTTCAAGTTTTTTCCGCCACGCAAGAATCCCTCAAACATCTGCTCTCACCTCGCAACGCCACCCCACTCACGGCAAAGTCAGGAGTTTATGTACTCCACTGTCACAATTGCAATGCTAAATATATTGGCCAGACGGACAGAAGCTTCAGCGCCAGACTTAAAGAACCTTTACATGCATGGAAATACAATACAAATATATAGTTCTTTGCTACACAGGCCATACTTTCCACCACGAGGCAGACATTAAAATTCTTGAAATAGAAAATAAATTTTGGAACAGAAGCGCTTCAGAAATATTTCCTTTTCCTCGAGCCAAGCAGAAATCTGAAGCTCTCCTCAATGAACAAACTGATTTCCCTCTGCCAAGAATTTTACGCACCCCTTCCCTACAAAATACTCCCCCCACCTGCAGAGACATTTCCAAGAAGACACAAAACAGACCTCCTACGACCCCTCGACAAAGCTCCAGAAAGCTATAAAAACCCAATGTCAGATTCTCTCTCCGCACGACCTTTGCCATACACATCGAGGTAAGCAAAGCAGCTCAACTTATTCTTTTCCATTTTTTTGTAATATCAGTTGCTACTGATTTTAATTATTATTACGTATTGGCTATTGGTCTACAAATACCCTCTTGGGTGAACCTTCCTTCTTTAATAATGTTTGATATATTTATTATCTGCATTAACCCCCTCCCCGTTGCAGTTCATATTTTGCCATTTTAGTTGTTATTAATCTGTAATAATAATAATAATTTCAAATGTATATATTATTGATATTTATCGCCGCCTTGCATTTTACACTTTTTAATTTCATTTGCTATTGGTCTCTGTATTAATACCCCCCTTGAATTTCATATTTTGTCATTTAATTTGCTATTATAATATTAAATATAACTATTTTTTTTGTATCTGTAGTCTGTTGGTGACGACAAAGCCGTTGAAAGCCGGCTCTCTCTCAATAAATAAGTTGACAGAGAGGACATCTTTTATTACTCCACTCAATCCTTCATTTGACAACATGTTACTTTGGGGCATCGTCTCCTGTAATATTTCAGTAGTATACATTTCCGTTGCGGCTCTCACACACAACCAATCTCTATAAATGAGGTCTCTAAAGAAAGAGAACTTCATGGAGACATGAGGAATTGCACTTTGACTTTAAAAACTTGAATGATTTGTTTTAAAAAATGTATCTAAATATTCAAGTCAGATGCAACCCGCAACACTTACCAAAATGTTCGTCAAATAACTCCTAAACAAAGCGTTCTAGGGTCTTAAAAACTAAAATTTTGAGGCTTCAAAGAAGAGGTGCACGTCATAATCTACAAGATAAGACATTCCTTGATATTCAATTAAATTTTCGGTTAGAAAATTCGAAATAGAAGGGATGAATATGGTTCAACATGCGAGAGTTCTCGCACGGTACGCGGAGGTAGTAGGGGAAAACTTGTGCTATGGCACAACACAAAGAACAAACTTTTTAAATTAGCTAAAATAAATTATTTTTGTATAAATGAAAAACGAAAATCAAAACGCGCTAGCTTACAATACTACGTGAATTAATTTAAAAAAGCAACTAAATTTAAAATTACAGAAAGAATAGCGTACACTTGGGTTTTTATTTCTTGGCGTGTGGGGCTTGTGTGGGGGATGGAATATCTCACGATTTTTCGCGTCGTTCTGGGTCATGCCGCTAGGAGTTGCCTGATTGCAATTGTATCGAGCAGTGCTGGCGATCATGGGACTAATGGCACGACGGAGGAAGACACGAAATGTCGTGTGATATTCCATCGTGAAGACAAGCCCCCTCTCGCCAAGAAATAAAAACACAAGTATTTGTCACTCGAGACTGCCAACGATCGCAGTTCAAACGCACGATTTAAATGTTGGCGATATCCGGAAGCATGTACATCAACACCCAGATGCAAACTCATATTGTAAATACTACATTATTTGATATCATACTCAAGGTGTCAGTTCGTTAAGATATTCAATATGGAAACATCGTTTGTGCAACATTCCCATGTGCCAAAGTGAAGTTTAAGCGTGCTAAATTGTTTCTAATGGCAACAAATGGCATTTACTACTCAAAGATGAAAATATTACTTGGATTATTTTTTGGATCGCAATTGCTTTTCTTGATGTATATTAGAACGCAGAAAATATTCCAACACTTTTTAGTATAGCAATAATTTTTCAATTTTCGCACACCAGCAAGCTGGCACCCTGCCTCTCCAAAACCCCCTCTGTTCCACATAACAAATCAAGGAAAGTTAAATAATATTGCAAAGAGGTGGGTTGTACTTGCCCGATCGGTATTTTCGCACTACTTTACTTGGCTTTCTCAAGAGTAAAAACCTTTTCTAATATTTTTGTGACAATCAAAGAAAGCGAAAAGCAAACTCTCAAGAAATATTAAATAATTTATTCAAATGTTTTTAAAGAAGTATGAATTTTTCCAAGAACATCTCTCTATAATGCTGAATAAACCTTTATTGAAAATTTGTTTCCAATATAAATTGTATTATAATATTTGTTTGATATTCTGTAAGTTCATTTGAAGTTACATTTATACATTTTGGAAACAAATAAACACGTTTCATTAACAACGGTACTTCTTAATAGAAAAGATAGACAAAGGGATAGGGAATGGATGGGGTTTAACATGCGAGAGTTCTCGCACGGGTACGCTAGTATGTTATATTTTATTTCTCTTAATTCGCTAATATTTCAAACTACCCTTACAAAGTTTACATAATGGTTACCTCGTGAGCTTCTAGATTCTTATGAAATAAATTTGAATTCCTGACACCTTCACAAAACATGGATATCAGTGCATCGTTCGATTTGGCCCTCCCTTAGCAGCCCTCAATTCCTTTCGCGCGCATCGATGCTTTCTCTCTCTGATTCGCTGTCTTGCCAGATGTCTCATGTTGGAGCCACCTCAACTCACTTCCTGCGGCTTATTCAAACGTTAGAAAATATTTTAAAACTTACTCCATCCCATAAGATGAGTCACAATATGTTTACTTTAATTTTTCTCTTACTGTTTTCATAATTTTTCTTCGCCATAGAAACGAAAGCAAATTCGCCTTTCAGACCCATAAACGAAGTAATGTGGAACAGGAGTAAAAATATGCGTGCTTTATTCTTTATAAAACTATGTATTTTTGTTATGGTTTCATTTACATTGCCATTAATTTCAATTAACTCACAGTATGCATGGATATTCGAAAAGAAGTTTAAAAAAATCTCATTTGCCGAACTCATTCAGTCGTAACGACTAATTTCATACATTCTCACATACAATGTGTGTCACACCTTAATTCAATATCGGATAATTACATTCAATCCACAGTCATGTACATCCATCAGATCTCCCATCCCCTCATTCACTTTCTCTCCCGATGTACTCTCACTCTCTCTTTCTCACCAATGATAGTGTAATTTTTAAATGAGTTTCCACGGTTCACTGGCTGACTCTTTGTGTTTAACGCTGTCATTTTCATGGATACTTACAACAGCCACAAAATTATTGTAATCGCATCATACATTTCGGTACCAGCATTTGGAATGCTGAAGTGGCTATTTGTTGCCCATATTTGTGCAATTACACGCTTTAACTCACCCGTTGTTGATACTACTAATAAAAGTCTATCTTCATGCATTTGTGTTAGCAGAGGCAGTTACTCGTCAGAATTCAAATAGCACCTAAAACCGATTTCTTCTGATGGACTTGTGTATTAAGATATTCGATAAGGATCTTGATACATATATTTAAATTCGAATTAAAATACGAAGATTGTCATACAAAAATATCGACAGAATCCATTCCATTAAATATTTCAAAAATACTTAAAAAATCAATACTTATAAAAAACTAGCGATACTATCAAAGCACATACTTTCTCGCACTGTGTCTATATGGTCCTAAATGCTATTACACTACTACATAAACCAACAAAAGAGTTTTCAACAAGAAAATTATTTTTCCGTTCCGCGATCCAAACTCAGTTCCTCGGAGACAACGTGCCGGTACTCATACCACTATGACAAACAAGTGCCGTACGGGTTGAACTCGGGCAGATGCATAAAAAGGTAAATGTTCAAAATAATTTGGGACAAGGTATAAAAAAATTCCGGCATAGATATATTTTTTGCTTTCTCATTGAAATTCAAATACAACTTGCGACGCTACACAAGAAGTACATACTTCATTGCATGCTATGAAGTACATACTTCATTGCATTTTTCGAAATGCCCCTAAATATTATACTTCTATATAAAACTGCAGAAGTGTTTTCAATCAAGACTTTTTTTCACTCCGAGACTCGAAATCAGATCCCTAAAGATAACGTGCCGGCATTTATACCACTACGCCACAAAAGCACCGTATGGGTCGAACAGGAACATAAAATAGTAAAATTCATGATAGGAAAGCAATTGATATGACGGAACATACGTTTTACAAATCCAAGAAGAGTTGTGAAAAATCGTTAAAGAGTTGAAAATTCGAAAATCACATACAAACTCTTCCAGTTTATTTATCATGATTATCAATATTTGTGATTCGAATGCTTCAAATGTTTTGCAATAAAGTTTCTAGAATTGTCAATTATTTCCTGCGACAGCAGACAATTTTGACAAATAATATTCCTCGACCAGGACTATAACTTGTGAAGGTTCCCTCGGAAGAGCTGAGTCCGTGCTTGCCATTTAGGGACCACGACCATCATGGCAATGCAGGGCATTTAAACTTATATAATAGTAAGATATGCATTGTGGTTTAATTTCTAGCATTAAGAAACCGATAAATCTCGGGAATGTGAAAAAAAAGTCCTTTGGGTGCCACAAGAAGATATTTGGGAAGATAATTCTTACCCGAAATCCTAGTTCAAAATAAAGAGATTAGAAAACCAAGTACTACAAGAAAGACTGTGTCATTCTATATCACTACTAGTTTATTTATTTGCCGTCCCTTACTACACATGTGGAGAAAATTTAAAGAAAATGTTTGGAGCGGTTTTTGAGAAAATTTGATGTCGTAGATTTCAAACGCCAGTTACGCAAAATCTACTTGTCTCTTTAGAACATTGTACAGGACATTTTTTAAGAGCTAATTTTGTACAACAGACTTTGTTTGAGGCAAAAAAAACTCTTTCTACAATTTGGTAGTTTTAAAAATATTTTTTGAAATTTTCGAAAAACTAAACGATAGCCGAAACTGACTAGCACTACATTTTTTATCATCAGTTATTACCAAAGTGAAGAAAATTTGAAGAAAAAATTGGAGAAACTTTTTAGAAAATAAAATTTTGGTAAATTTCAAGCGCAATTTACGCAAAATCTACTCATTTTTCAAAAACAAAATGTAAATGACCTTATTTAAAATGTTAATTTTGTACAACCGATTTTGTTTAAGACAAAAATCTCTATCTTCAATTTTGAAGTTTCGAAATATTTATTTTGCAATTTTCGAAAAATTGCGGATATTAACGAAAATGATACCGGCATCATTCTCTTAAACGTTCTTCGTACTACTCAACATCAAAATTTAATAAAATAAAATTGGAGCCATTTTTTGAAAACATTGAAAAAGTCCAAGCGGCTTCTTGAAAAGTACCCCGCAAAGCTGAAATATCAGTTTTAAATTCCAGGAGCTTTGTCATTAGCCAAATCGATTGCGTAATATCAATTTTGAAGACAATCTGCTGAACGGTTTAGATGCTAGCGTTGACCACAGACGGAAAGACGGACCTTCTGCTGTTGTTCACGCAAGCAATGATATATAGATGTAAACAATTTGTTTGATACGTCTGACAGCCTGGCTAGCAGCTGTGCAAATTATTTTAACTTATCATACTGTGTTAAGCAGGATGTATAAAGGTGTTTTAAGCGATCCTGGTGTCTGAGCTGCACACGAAGTGACCTTTACTTTATATCAGCCGCTCTGCCCACAATACATTGGCCTCCCCCACTTCGCGTAGAACGCCTGTTCGCGTGCCTGTTCGTTCTCAGTTTTGACCTCTCTTACCATGGCAGGTTGTTGTGCCGCTGCTGGTGAAGGTTTTTTTGAAATGTAATCACAAAACACAATAGCTGTGAAACGTTTCAATGTTAATTATCATTCGTCTCACACTGAATTCGGAGGTAATTGTGAAGTGTGGCGATGCCTCGCGCAATGATATTTTGTGATTTCGCTGAGATGGTTGCGGCACGCCCTATGGGTCGCGTAATTTAATGTTTGTTGATCCTGGGGGATGGCCTCGTGCAATTTATGATTGCACTAGTAGAGTTTGTCGTCTAAGCATGCCACCTGATGTGAAATGGACATGCTTACTCCCCAGCAAATGACATTGGAGAAACGCCACGTGTGTGAAGCATATTTTATGATAAAATGAATTTGAAACGTGTATGAAGAACAATTCTCGCACGGGTATTGTGGAGGTATTAGGAAGAAATGTTTTGTACTGGAGAAAATCTCTCCTGTGATGTAAAGATTCATTCAAACACTTCAGTTCTTTGCCATCAAGCATGATATTTTGTATGTTTATTAATTGAAGAGGAAACAGTTTGTACACTATTTATATGCTATCGTCACATCATGAAACATGTTCATACGTTTGCATCAAAGGTATGCAATACAGTCTAGATATGGCTATTGTCTCATCTGGGACCAATATAAATTGTCTAGCAAGTCGCAATAGGTAGCCGAGACCAAAGGAAATAGAAAACTAATACAGTAAAGTCTGTGCATCACCAGTTTGTTATCAGGAGCCGGTAATGAATTTTTTTCTGCTGAAAATTGGTCGTTCTTTTGCGCAGCATTACATAACTTTCCCTATACTACGTATATTACTCCGTACATACTTATGGATACGGGAAAGTAATAAAAAACAATGCTATTAATGTTTAAAAGAAGTTTTCATTTAAGAATTTTTCAGTATTATCCAGAGGTTTCTTGGAAGAATTTATAACTCTTCCCTAATGACAATCCCTACTCAGCATTTGAGTAAACTCCTCGTGTGCGTGCGTGTGGAAAAACGGTTCTGTCTCTCACGGCTAGACCACATCCTGTGTACCAATGGAGACATATGAGGTGTCATTGAACGCGTCTTGATCTTCTGATGTGTAATTGATAATTTGTTTTCCAATCCGGCCATAAGATTCCAAGAAAATGCCACAAACGTGTTTTTTTTCGTATTTTGGAGCTGCGATCTATTTGGTCAAAACAGTAAAAACTGTATATGACTTGTGGGGAAAGAGATTATCTGCGCACAATTACTTGAGGCACAAAAAAAGAAGCAACATTTGAACAACTTGTAAAATGAATTTAGAAAATAATAATTATTTTAGAAAAATTAAAATTTGGAAAATGTTTGTTCCCGAATTATAGAAAATCAATTTCAACGTTAAACGAACTGACTTGATTTTTCTGCATTGCTAACAAAATAGTAATGAACATTAATTCTACTCCTACGATTACAAGAAAAAGGAGTGCTTAACAAAACGTGCGCACATTGAGGCTACATTTACATCTTTGGGAGTATGAATAGGAGTATGACGGGGGTATTACACATCTTTGGGAGTATGACGGGAAAAAAAACCGACGCCACCTAAATAGATCTATGCAGGTAGCGTTGATTAAACTCCATTATTCCTGGTTATTTTCAGCCCACGACACCATAATTTTCTTGCAGGAGAATGGAAACCCTGATTTTTGACAAACGCGCAATGAATATCGCCCGGCAGAATGTGTTGTAAATTCTAAAGTATTTCAGTTTTGAAGTGTGAAGTATTTCATGCGTATTTTGTATAAAGAATTTGCAACTTACCTTGGAACATTAAATTTGAAGGACGTGAAGGGAATGCGAAGGAAACAAGAACTGTATATACTAAACTACACATTTCTTAGGCGTGCAAAATTTGATTTTCGATTTAATGTGACTTACAACCTATACACATAAACAAACCAAATAGTAACATTTTAATGCTTATATATGTTTGCCTTCAGACCGAGTTTGTGGAGTCTTAAAATCTTAAAATAGGGCACAAAAATATGGAAGTGTTAAGAAACTCAGGGGAATCAAATGTAGTTGTAGAAGATTTTGCAGCAGAATTTTCCGAAATAATGGAGAATGATCCTATATTAGCATTAGAGAATAACGCAGAACAACAGCTTGAAGGTGATGATTCATGTTCATATTAGAAAACAAAAAGTAAAAAAATATAGCATCATTCATATACCTGAAAGTATTTTTTTACAGCGATTATAATTTTGAAATTGCAATATTACCGGTTCATATCCCGTTTGGAGTTAATATACAAGGCCATTGAGTGTTGGGAATTTTTGAACGGGAGTATAACATTAAC
The DNA here is from genome assembly GCA_031308135.1 of Acheta domesticus. NCBI lineage: Eukaryota > Metazoa > Arthropoda > Insecta > Orthoptera > Gryllidae > Acheta > Acheta domesticus. The sequence continues at coordinate 145,212,782 of JAHLJT010002406.1, read as the reverse complement.
TGCTACTGCGATTCATTGGTAAGTCAGATACTCTAAGAACATATTTGAACAAAGCTACGCATGAAAGAAATTAAGTATTAAAGACATTTTTGTGATATACCACAATGGGAGCCATTAATATTACGGGGAAATGTATTTCAGAAGTGGAGTATAGCTGAGTCAAGAGACGATCACGTTGGTCGCTATGGGAGCAGATTAAACAGTCGTCATTAGAGTTCATTTTGGTAACGAAAAAAGATACATATGGAAATCAATAATCGATGCGAAAGAACATTCTGGGAACAAAAGAGGGATATAATAGGTTTCTTGAAGCTTGAAGATGACGGGGGACATTCACTCTTGCTCACGACACGGCAGCGAGCAGTCTCTGAACTCGCTTCAAGCTCCTGGTGACTTTTGTGAGCGAAACTGAGTATACAGACCGGTGTTTACACTGTTAGTTCCATAACGCGTCGCAATCGCATCCTTCATTCTTCGCTTGGTCGAGCTATAGAAGGAGAGTGATGTTTACAAAAAAGCATAATGCAACCTGCAATACATGCATGCATAGATACATACATACATAATCTACCTCATATGCGCACTGATCAGGTATAATGCGCATTAATCAAACTTAACAAACGAGAGGGCAAGGAAGTTTCATTGATGACAGTGGTAAATAAATACACCGGATATTCACTCGATAAATGGAGATAAGTTGCGAATATTAGTGTAACAATATTAGAGAAAAGTATAAAGTCCTATTGGTAATTTTCATTGAAATGTGAGGAGTCGTTTATAAGAAAATGACATTTAAGCGTTACTGTAAATGAGAAATTTAGAACTCTTTTCCACAAGAATCTTTTGAGTTTCCGAAAAATCTCGTTTGAAGTGCTTTAACTCATCAATGCAATACTGTTTACAAATTGCTGGAAATTTGCAAATAAATGGCGTGTGAGGTATTTAAAAAACATTTGTGTGATTTCTAAAAGAACAAAATAATACCCCAAAATGAACTTTGTCACATTAAAGAGTTCAATTAGCATTATCCGTTGAAGTTTGAAGAAGAAATTTGCAGCCATTCTTGTGAAAATGTCGTTTGTGCGTTTCTGAAAATGCGATATTTTCAGTTCTTTTTCACATAAATCGGTTGAGTTTCGAAACACGTGATCTGACATTATTTAAAGCACATGCATTCATAAATATAAGAATGTGGAAAAATCTCGGCCAATGTGAATATTAACTACGAGACAGACATTACAAAAAAGTTAATGTTTCTAATTTTTGAAAAAACAACAGAATAGAGCAATATGGCGTTTATGTCATCTTGTAGAGTATACGCTACCAACAGTTGAAAGAAAAAAATTGAAGCAATTTTTGACTATATCTTGTTTTTGTTATTTTTTAAAACTGCACATAGTTTCAATCTTCAATCTTCAAAATCTTTAAATTGAAATTTGTAGTTGCAGGAAGACGAGAAAAAAATTTGATGTTTGAAATTTTTGAAAATAGAGAGTTAACAGTGAAAATGTGACCTATTCCATCTTTATGAGTGTATATTACTCTATGCAACAAATTTAAAGAAAACATTTGGACCCATTTTTGAGAAAATTTTGAAAATGTTCCAAGGCCTTAATGCAAAATGGATGTTTTTCAAAACCGCAGAATTTCGACTCACAGCGGTTATTTACACACACTAGGCGGACAGACACACGCACGGACGGACGTTTTGCCACCAATCGATTTTTCGGTATCAAGGACCTGCAAAACAGGAATTGTGGCTACACCAAGTGTTAGAGAATTTTCCACCTAAATTGGCAACTGGATTTCTCCACCTTTTCTTTATCAGGGCCGTGCTCTAACAGTTTTTCTGCCGAAAATTCTGTTTTTTTGCGCAGCATTATTTTACTTTCTCCCTACTTCTCAGAAGAACGTTTGCTAATTTTTCAAATACAAACTTTAACCTTTTATGCATTGGTCTTCCTTGTCGGCTTCCTTCTCTTCATTACATTGTCACATATCTCGTAACACTCATATTCCGTTTGATTTTGTTTTTTTTAATTTTCACATTCTAGACCCCCTTTTCATCCATTCCACTCATTTTTTTCTTTCTTTCAATTGTAATAAATTCATAAATCGTAATATACTAATGCGATGTAACTACATTACAATGCGCAGACGTGGAATTGTAGCGCGGCGGTCCGTGGTTGACGCGGGTGGCGCAAGGGAAAACATCCACCGTCGCCGCCGCCCTGGCTTTTTCCGTGACTGAAGCGGTGGCAGTGGCGGCGGCGGCGGCGGAGGCGGTGGTGCTGTCGAAGGCTACAAATCGCGCAGGTCGTGGCGTACGCTGGCGCCTGCAATAAACAACAGGCCGATCGGCAGGCGTTACAAATGCGTTGACGGCAGACAATGAGGCTGGAAGGCCGGTGGACAGGAAGTTCAAAGTGTCGGCAATGGTGGTTGTACGAGTGTTGAAGAAAACAAGACAATTACACATTTTAGAATACTAATCGCATTATTACTTTCCCGTATACGTACGTATATACGGAGTAATATACGTAGTATAGGGAAAGTTATGTAATGCATCGGAAAACCGATTTCGAGATTTTAACGGAAATACACGTTTTGGGATACCCTGATACCGAAAAAGTGTTTATTTTTTTTCAAAACGTCCGTCCGCCCGTTTGTCCGTCAGTCTATGAACAACATTAGCGCCTAAACCATACGTGCAATTTCTTCCAAAATTAATATTGCCCGGTAAATCTGCGTCCACTTGATGCGCCGTGATTTTGAAAAACTTTCTTCAAAATTTGGGGGTACATTACAAGAAGCCTCCCGGACATTTTCAAACTTTTCTCATAAACACCTCCAAATTTTTTCTTTAAATTTCTTGTTAGAATAGAATAAAATATCCTTATAAAGGTGGCACAGGTACCATTTTCACAGTTAGCTCTGAATTTTCGAAAATTTCGAAAGTTTGAATTTTTCTGCGCCTTCCTACGAAATTGAAGATAAAGATTTTTCCTTAAAATACAATTTATTGTCTAAAGTGAGTTCTTTCATTAAGGTCCTGTAAATTTTTTGAAAATCTTAGTAGTTTTTGCGCAATATTGCATGCAATATTTAAAATTTTAAAAAATTACAAAAACCAGATTTTCTCAAACAGCTACAATTTTTTTCTTTAAACGTTTTGTAAGGGTAGTGGTACATGTGCTCTATGAGATGACATTAACGCCATATTTCTCTATTCTTTTGTTGTTTCAAAAATTCAATTTTTCTGACTTGTTTCTCCCGTCGTTGATATTTACATTAGCAGCGATTTGTTCATATATTATATTAATGAGTACATGTGCTTTAAATAATGTCAAATAAAGTTTCTCGAAAATTGAATAGATTTCTGTGAAAATGTCCAACGGCTTCATGTATTTATTTATTTATTTGTCAAAAAAACAGTAAAAACTGTATATGACGTGTGGGGAAAGAAATTTATCTGCGCACATTTTCTTGAGGGCCAGAATTTTATTAAAAAAAACAAACGAAAATATGAATTTAGAAAATAATTATTTTAGAAAATAAAGATATTTGAAAAATGTTTTTCCCGAGTTATAGAAAATCAATTTCAACTGTAAATGAACTACAAGCAAAAGGAGTGCTCAACAAAACGTGCGCACAGTGAAGCTACATTTACGTCCAGAAGCAAAACAAGGGGCCATCTCAGCATTTGCTCAATGGATCAGGGAAACTGGACAAAAACCTGATCGAGATGTAAAGTACTCCCTAAAGTTAAAAAAATTCTGTTTCAAATTCCCGGTTTCAAACATCAGCCAAATCCATTGGAGAATTTCAATTTTGAAGAAAATCTGTTAAATGGTTTCGACGCTAGCGTTGACAACAGATGGTCAGTCGTTTTACCGTCAATCGAGTTTTCGGTAACAAGAAGCCACAAAGCATGGTTTTTGGCTACACCACGAGTTAGGGGATTTTTTCTAAATTTAGCAACAGGTTTTATCCACTTTTTCGATACCATACCCCAACTATAAAAGGTTTTCTGGCGAAAATTCACCGTTTTCCGGCGCACTATTACATAACTTTCTCTTCTTACGAAGTATTCGTAAGGCGAGAAAGTAAAAATTGTACGAATTTGAGTCGAAATTAGAAGAGATTTGAGAAAATGTTGTTAATTAATCAAAAGCTAATCACTTTAAAAGCAAAACTTACACGTCATTGTTTAAGTTCTTCACGACCTATTTTAAAGATCAAATTCTGAATAATTTATTTGATGAAGAAAGATCGTGTGTCGGCAATATTGTAAATGTACAGAAATTAAATGTTTGCATTTTCTAAAATTTGGAGAAATTATCGAAAATGGAACTCGGAACTTTTAATAAACCTACTATAATCTATTCAAGAAAATATATAATCTTACAATTTGAAGACACTTTTTTAGAAAAATATGAAAATATTGTTGAGACTGCATGTAAAGTACTCACCATGATCAAAATATTCATTTTATATTCAAAGGGCCGCGACTTCAGTCAGATCAATCGGGGAAGATCAGTTTTTTGTGAAAATCCTACCTACGCTCTAGCAGCGGACAGAAAGGTGGACAAAATTAAACCAACTTTTCCATATCAAGGACCCACGTAATGTGGATTTTGAGTACATAACGTTTTGGAGGAATTTATTTACTACGAATAGGAGCAAGAGTTGTACTCTACTTTGGTAAATGATACTCACAAAATGAGTTTATTGGTCGAAAAATTACCATTTTATGCTACAGCTTTCCAATATTTTCACTTTACTATGCAAGGAATTTATGAGAAAATAGATATAAGTAAGTGATGGTTGTACAATTGTATGCAGTTTTAGAATAATAAATAGAATGAAATGAGGTAAATCCGAGTATGTGTTAAAAGGAAATTAAAAAGTTATTTCACAAGCAATATTTTAGAATTTGTGGTCAAATACGTTCAGGATTCTTCGCGCAGTTTGGTTTTAAATATTTTAATTTAATAGGTGTATTCGTGCTTGACAGGTTTATACTCAATGGCAAGCCTTCAAATCTCATTGATTGTACAGGCTGTAGAAGAGAAGAGTCAAACGCGTGCTGAAAATATGTGACGTTCTGGACAGAGTTGAAAGGAATGGAAATCACTTGCACAGTTAATCCCGGGTATTTACGATACGCCACCGGTTGGAAATCCGGGGCGATACGGTGTCATCCAAAATTACATAACCCAGCGAAACAAATCAGGGGAAAAGAAACGGACAAATTAAAAAAAATATGGACGTTAAATGAGACAATATAATAAATAGCAAAAGTATTATTATTATCGTGGTTATTATTATTATTATTCCACTCCATTACGACTAAAGATGTTGTGAGTCGGCCTGAATATAAAATCTACTCCGGGTTGCAACCAGATTCCTGCCCACAATGCTTCGACGTCATCTTTTGAAGGAGTGACTGCACTGAGTTCTACGTTTGTAAGGTCTAATTCACTGAGCTCATGCTTGAATTTTCTCTTTGAGCTTCTAAACTAATAGAATTCTCTGTCTCTATCACTCTCTTAGCTTTTGCATTTTTGTACATTCTCCTCAACAGTGCACGAGATTCAAATGGAAGTTGACGAACTCTTTCTACCTCGCGTTGAAGGAGATTTTTCATCATGTCCTAATCGTGTAATTCATTGCCAGAGAAATTTTCATCGTTGACGTATGTTTCGTTTGGAAAGAGATGAACCTTCAACAGGACCATTTTTTTAAGTTCTAATATTCGTCATGGGAGTAGTTCGATCGAAGAACGTACTCTGCGTTTCTCTGGATACCAGCAAGTTGTTCTGTTGTGAGTTTTCCACTGCTGAATATGTATCACTGTTGACTGGCAAGCTTCTTTGAGTCCAGGATAGGTCTCATATCTGGGTTCCGCTATATCCATACCTTGAAAATTTCTTGGCACTGTCGAGGCAGTGTAAGCTGCCTCGAGAAAATAGTCTTTGGAGCCTCAAACCTTCGATTATTTAATTGAAGAAGGAAGAATAAAACCTCATCATCTTCATCACATTTTTAATGTGAATACAATTTATACATCACAGAAATATAGCTATTTATAGGTATAGAATAATTATAACACATTTTTTCAGAAAACCTTATAAAAAAATATAACAAAGCAAAATGCTAACTAGAAAATTGTTTTTAAGTAGATAAATTAATGAAATGAAACAGTTGCTAACTTTAAATTTTAGAAAAGCATCAATTGGTTTCAATCAAGCCATTTCCAGTATCTCAAGAAGATGCCTGATTTCTTCGTCTGTTTCAGCCCTTCAGACAGGAAAAACAAAAATAATAGTACAGGTAATAGGAAAAATCCACAAAAAAGAAACTTTCAAAATCTTTGATTTTGCTTACAGTGATCGAAAAAACATGTAAGCGAACAATCTGAATAAGTAAAATGTTCGTTTGAAATACTGAAAATACTTAAAAGAGTAGAGCACGGAGTGCTGCAGTCAGAATTCTTTTATTTTTAAATCTTCTTTACGACTTAGGGAGAAGGCAATGTAATGGACATTTCCTCGTTTCGTTTAGAATGTTGCAAAGTGAGAATACTGAAGGCCTCTGACATGCCAAATAGCCGTACTCCGTTTCAGAACAATGAAAGCACAAAAGCAGCAATAAGTGCTGCCGCGCACCCGCCAGAAGGTTAAGACTCAACAAAAGTAGTCACTCCATTATACTGGAGTTAGTTTAGAATATCTTTATTTTGGCCTTCTTTGACTATTTCATATTCTGAGGCCTGTTTTTAGTATATTGCCTAATTGTACCCCTTTTTACGCCATTATTTCCTTTTTACTTCTTCGCCCTTACTTCGTAAGAAGAGAAAGTATTGTAATCGTGCGCCGGGAAACAGCAAATTTTCAACCAAAACACTATAGTTGTCGGGAGTGTTAACGAAAAAGTGGATAAATCCTGTTCCTTTAAATAGTAAATTACTTCCTCTAACACGTAGTGTACCTAGGCTCTTATGTTTTTGCAGTCCTACTACGCTCTACGGTCCTCCACTCTCTCTCCCTCTTTCCCCCTTATCTCTCTTTCCCCTCTCTCTTTCTCTCTTTTCGTTCTCTCTTTTTTCTCGTTTTCTTTCTCTCTCTCTTTTCCCCCGCTCTTTCCCGTTTAATTCTTCCCCTCTATTTCGCTCCCTCTCTTTTCTATTCTCTCTCTTTTCCCTTCTCACTCTTTTTCTCTCTCTTTCCCTTCCCTTTCTCTTTCCCCTCCATCTTTTTCTCTCAGTCTCTCTCTTTTCCATCTCTCTTCCCCTCTCTCCATTCCGCACTGCCCTCTTCTCCTGTCCTCCTGGGCTTCGCCCCGCGTCGCACAGTACCGCCCCAGTAACAATGGAGCTAAGTTGAAGCTCGGTTTCTAGATGGGTTGGGAATTACATTTAACTGAAGCGTTGTCTTGTGTTGCGGCGCTATCTAGTGGAATTAAAACAAAATGAACAGCATAAAAACATTTGTGAAAAAACATGAAGATGTGCCAACTTCGATCATAGTGTCGGAGTCCATTGGTCTGGTACATACCAATATACTATGACGATCCATACGAACTCATCAAAAACAATAATTTCAATGTATTTCAATAGACCCAAAAGCGAAATTTTTAAGTAACCAAATAACATAATTTGGAAGAGTAGTATTTATTTATTACGCCAGAATTGAACTGTGAAACAAAACACAGACCGGAATTAATAAATAAATAAAAAAAAGATTTTAGGGCGGGGAATATTCAAGTGAACATTAGTTAATATTAAGTTGGCTGTCCGGGTGACGCCGCGTCCATGGCAAAGGTGCCGACGTTTCGGTCGCCATTCTGCGACCTTCCTCAGGGCGTAATGCACGGAGCTGTACTGTGCACGGGTTAATATAGGGCTACGTTCCCCTTCTACCTGTGTACCGGTTGGCCGGGTGGTCGGCCAATGCGGAGAGAGTGCACCGGCCAATCAGGGCCGGGCTCTCCGCGGGGCGCTGTTGACGGACGGCGCTCCGTCCGTTGCCGGACGTAGGGGAGCAGCTAGGACCGCGTCCGTTCGAGACCGGACGTCCCGGTAAAATAGGTGTTTCCAGGCATCGTGAAGACGAATGCCTTGGTCAGCATTAAGATTATGCGGGTGTTTAATTATTTCCACCGCCTCTTTTACCCTCCTCGTACCCCAGCGGTCTTCTCTGGCTAAGAGGCGAGTGTCATCAAATAAGATGGCATGGCCAGTTTTCCATGCGTGCAATGCTATGGCCGATTTATTCGTATTATTGTATTTATAATGACGAATATGTTCCCGGAGGCGTTCATCTACTGTGCGTCCCGTCTCGCCAATGTAACTATGGCCGCAGCTGCATGGGATCTCGTATACCCCTGATGACATAAGGGGAGGGACGCGATCTTTCACGCGTACAAGCTTTTGCCCAAGTTTTTCCTGGGCTTTGTAGGCCGTCTTTATATCAAAGCGGCTCAATAGCTTGCCAATCTTATCGGTGACACCTCGTATATACGGTAGAGTGGCTATAGTTTGGTTGGTATTGTCACTAGGTGTGGTGATATCGACCGTGTTGGAAGTGGTCGTAGCCTGCCGTACCGCTTGGTTGGCAGCGCTAGCGCTGTATCCGTTAGCTCGAAATGTGGTCTTTAGGAGCTCCATTTCAGAGTCCAACGATTCCTTATCACACACTCTAGTTGCTCTGATGGCCAGAGTTTTCAAAACCCCCCGTTTAGTTGCCGGGTGATGGTGAGAGCCGGCATGCAAATAACGGTTTGTATGAGTGGGTTTACGGTAAACACTGTGTCCTAGTCTGCCGTTCGCTTTCCGACTCACCAGCACGTCAAGGAAAGGTAATTTTCCCTCATTTTCCACCTCCATCGTGAACTTAATCTTAGGGTGTGTGTTGTTAAGGTGCTGGAGGAAGTCAGCTAAGGTGTGAGGACCGTGGGGCCACACTACTAGTGTATCGTCCACGTACCGGAGCCAAACAGTTGGTTTTAGTGGGGCATTCTCCAGGGCCTCCGTTTCAAAGGCCTCCATAAACAGGTTAGCCACAACTGGAGAGAGGGGAGAACCCATGGCCGCTCCTTCAACTTGAGCATATAATTGCTCTCGGTATTGGAAGAAAGTGGACGTGAGACAGAACTCAGCTAAGTCGGCCCATTCCGACGTGAGCCCACGGGAGCAACGTTTACTGCGTATGACAGTGGCCGCCTCGTCCACTGGAACCATAGTGAACAAAGACGTGACATCGAAGCTGACGAGGATGTCCGAGTCATTTATGCGGAGCTCCTTAAGAATGTCAATAAGGTGGGCCGAATTCCTGACAGCTGACTTGATGTCGTCAGTCAAAGGCTGCAGTTTATCGGTCACATAGCGGGCAAGAGGGTGGGTGGGGGAGTTAATAGCGCTCACAATGGGGCCTTTGCCATGGACGCGGCGTCACCCGGACAGCCAACTTAATATTGACTCCGGCCGCGGAAGCCTACGCTCTCACTTGACCAACCTCTACGGGGAGGAAATATTTAAACTCACTCGTGAGTTCACTACATTGCGTGACAAACGGAAACGAAAGCTGAGTCAGCTCGCTTTCCTCCAACGGTGCAGAGATGAGGACGTTCTGCCGTCCTTTCTCGAAATCCGTCACCAGACTCAGACCCAGGCAGCATTGCGGATTCTCCGTAGAACGGGTTTTGCCCTCCTGCGTGAGAGGATCCGCGATACCAGGATGCAACTCTCTAACATCGAACGTAAGTTGCTTAATATTCATTTAAAGCTTGCATGTTGTCTTAGTGTACCTGATTTTATCACACTTGATACGGTTTCGGCTGAAGCCGCGGAAAGTGTATTTGATAAATCTAGATGTAAGCAAATTCGGAAATTCGACAAACTAAAGGCCAAACAACATCCTGAGGCCTATAGGGTTGGCTTGACGAGTACTGTCGTCAACCTAACTGACGAACAGTTGAACCAGGCTACTGTGTCTGTATTGAGTAAAGGCCTCAATTTCGCCCCCGTGCCCGACCGCGTTCCTACCGCGGATATCGTGGCAGGGGTGGAAAACGCGGTTTCAAAACTGCCTGCCGACCAGGCTGACTACATACGCAGAGAATCGGCTCGTTTTCTGGCCCATTCTAAATTGCCACGTAGTAATTTGCCACGCGAGGAGCGTTTAGCGTTGCGCGAACTACGTAAGCGTGAGGACATCGTTGTAGTACCGGCAGATAAAGGCAATGCCACGGTGGTCATGAAAACTATTGACTACCATTCTAAAGTTGAGGCGTTGCTGACAGATCAGGCCTATACTGTTCTGCAAAGTAATCCCGTTCGTAAGCTGAGGGGAGAGGTCGCGGCACGGATTAACAACTCGGCTGCTATAGAGTCGGAGGCCAAACCTAGGTTAAAACGTGGCAACCACTGTATTCCTAGGCTTTATGGTCTTCCTAAGATACATAAGCCCGACGTGCCACTGCGCCCCATTGTGAGCGCTATTAACTCCCCCACCCACCCTCTTGCCCGCTATGTGACCGATAAACTGCAGCCTTTGACTGACGACATCAAGTCAGCTGTCAGGAATTCGGCCCACCTTATTGACATTCTTAAGGAGCTCCGCATAAATGACTCGGACATCCTCGTCAGCTTCGATGTCACGTCTTTGTTCACTATGGTTCCAGTGAACGAGGCGGCCACTGTCATACGCAGTAAACGTTGCTCCCGTGGGCTCACGTCGGAATGGGCCGACTTAGCTGAGTTCTGTCTCACGTCCACTTTCTTCCAATACCGAGAGCAATTATATGCTCAAGTTGAAGGAGCGGCCATGGGTTCTCCCCTCTCTCCAGTTGTGGCTAACCTGTTTATGGAGGCCTTTGAAACGGAGGCCCTGGAGAATGCCCCACTAAAACCAACTGTTTGGCTCCGGTACGTGGACGATACACTAGTAGTGTGGCCCCACGGTCCTCACACCTTAGCTGACTTCCTCCAGCACCTTAACAACACACACCCTAAGATTAAGTTCACGATGGAGGTGGAAAATGAGGGAAAATTACCTTTCCTTGACGTGCTGGTGAGTCGGAAAGCGAACGGCAGACTAGGACACAGTGTTTACCGTAAACCCACTCATACAAACCGTTATTTGCATGCCGGCTCTCACCATCACCCGGCAACTAAACGGGGGGTTTTGAAAACTCTGGCCATCAGAGCAACTAGAGTGTGTGATAAGGAATCGTTGGACTCTGAAATGGAGCTCCTAAAGACCACATTTCGAGCTAACGGATACAGCGCTAGCGCTGCCAACCAAGCGGTACGGCAGGCTACGACCACTTCCAACACGGTCGATATCACCACACCTAGTGACAATACCAACCAAACTATAGCCACTCTACCGTATATACGAGGTGTCACCGATAAGATTGGCAAGCTATTGAGCCGCTTTGATATAAAGACGGCCTACAAAGCCCAGGAAAAACTTGGGCAAAAGCTTGTACGCGTGAAAGATCGCGTCCCTCCCCTTATGTCATCAGGGGTATACGAGATCCCATGCAGCTGCGGCCATAGTTACATTGGCGAGACGGGACGCACAGTAGATGAACGCCTCCGGGAACATATTCGTCATTATAAATACAATAATACGAATAAATCGGCCATAGCATTGCACGCATGGAAAACTGGCCATGCCATCTTATTTGATGACACTCGCCTCTTAGCCAGAGAAGACCGCTGGGGTACGAGGAGGGTAAAAGAGGCGGTGGAAATAATTAAACACCCGCATAATCTTAATGCTGACCAAGGCATTCGTCTTCACGATGCCTGGAAACACCTATTTTACCGGGACGTCCGGTCTCGAACGGACGCGGTCCTAGCTGCTCCCCTACGTCCGGCAACGGACGGAGCGCCGTCCGTCAACAGCGCCCCGCGGAGAGCCCGGCCCTGATTGGCCGGTGCACTCTCTCCGCATTGGCCGACCACCCGGCCAACCGGTACACAGGTAGAAGGGGAACGTAGCCCTATATTAACCCGTGCACAGTACAGCTCCGTGCATTACGCCCTGAGGAAGGTCGCAGAATGGCGACCGAAACGTCGGCACCTTTGCCATGGACGCGGCGTCACCCGGACAGCCAACTTAATATTGACTCCGGCCGCGGAAGCCTACGCTCTCACTTGAACATTAGTTGTTATTTTTGTTTTTGTTTTTTGAAAAATCAAAAGGAATCATAATTTTCAGAAGACAATCGAAAACTAAAAAGCGAAATTCTGACGTACTAAGTAAAAGTGTCAAACAAGTATTCCGTAAAGGCTAGACAGTTGATATGGAGAGCAACGCATACCCCAAAAGCAGGCAAGGCCTCAAGCTCAGTGGTAAAACACTCACATGGAATGTTCGTGCTACTAATTAGCAGTCTTTTATTCAACTGCAGAAATGTTTACAAACGGATTTCTCTATTTTCTCAAGTATACTATTTAATGCTTTTGTAACAGCAGACGTAAAAGAGACAACTATTTTCTCGCTACAGTTTTTCTGAAAAATCTCCAAAACAATGTTATATGCAATAAGAGCTTGTGTCTATGTACGCTCTCAATGCGTAAACATCATTTCTCAAATCACAATTTCTTCCTCCACACGAAGATACACATTTTGTTTTACTTTTGTCTCTAGAAGGCTAGAGAGTAGGATATGAGGCTTCCGCCAGTACGCTCTTCTCGAAAACGAAAGCATAATCATGTGAAAGTAGGAGGAAATTCGGGTTGTGAGGAATGATGTTTTAATGTTCAAATTATGATGATCTGAATGAAGGTTTACGGCCCATCAACAATCCATCTCCTACGAAAAGGATGAGAAAAAATAAACTGTAAAAAATGAACTCAGGCATTAAAAACAACTAGCATACCCATGCGAGAACTCTCAAATGCTATACCCACCCTCTTCCGTATTTTTCCATTTTCATATTAAGCCTGTAATGTATATTTTTCTTCAAGACCATCTTATCCTTCGTCTCTTGTTCTATTTATGTCACCTTGTAAATGATATAGTAGTTAACGAAATGAGTGTATAAATAGGCGTATGGCACGATGTGGTATGATTAAAGAAACGAGCGACGATAGGAGCGTGTTTCTTTATTTACCACGAGTGCAATTATATGCCTTTATCCACGTGTTGCGTTCAATATTTTTTCATTTCCATTCAAAAATATTTCTATTTTTGAATAATGGAAATATTTTTTTAGCATTCCGTATTTGCATTAGATGAGGTCATTTTCATTCTCACAAGACCAATTTTAATAGGCCTTCCATTATATATTTACGATCACCATAGTGACTAAGTGAATTCAGAAAGAATGGAGGATTTTAATATTCCGGATCAAATATAACAAGAAGCGGAAAAGGCAATGAATGTATTGCTCCCTTCAAAAAGTAAGGATTTGTATGAAAGAGAATACAATCTATACAAATCGTAGCAAATCGCTAAGCGTGTCACATGTAATACTGAAGACGTTTTATTAGCTTTCTTTTCAAAATTGGTAAATACAATTGAAGTTCATATTTTTCACATTTGTAATATACTTACAACCAATGTTTTATATCTATTCATTTAAATTACTAATGTTATATGGTTCTATTAGTTTACAGGTGTGAAACCAAGTTGCTTATGGCCATATTTGTCTATGCCGAAAAAGAAGTTACGTGTGTTTGACAGAAATGATTCTTGATGGAGGCACCAGACAACAAATATCTTCTAATGATGTTGGTTGGTTGATAAATGAAAGAATGTGTTTATATTTTTGTACAAATAATGAAATAATGTCAAAGTTTATAGGTTGTTGCGATATTTGGGGTATGTGGTGCCTGCAGACGAGATGAACTATATCATTTATGCGTGGACAATGTACAAGAAGAAGGAAATGTATTCGTTGTCCATTTAGAAAGAACCAAAATAAATATTGTGACGGTACAGAATAATAAGAGGACATTTGGATAATTTTGTGATTGCTTTTCACTGCATTTTGAGTCATGCTAGAGGCCCGCACCAGAGCCCTCTCTTGCAGGCAGAAAACGAAGTGTTGATTCGCTACGGGCAGGTGCAGTTGACCGGCGCCTGCCAACCCGACGCCGTCTGCGGAGGCGCAATCCCTAAGGGAATACGGTGGAAAGTTACATGACCAGACGACCACCCCGCTACTGAGAGAGAGAGAGAGAGAGAGAGAGAGCGTTTTTTGAAAATTTTCCATTGCCGAAATCTGGAGTACGCACAAGGCGATTGGCGCTTCCCAAATTGAGACGCAGTAGTTTAGAGCCAATAAAGAGCAGGCTTTTGGATCTCGGGTGAATGTTCCAAAAGCTTTCGAACTTGTAAAAAGAGAAGGGTGAAAGACTCGGTAGGAGAAGGACGTGTCGTGAACGGAGAGCGTCCGTACGCGATTTTACTTTGCTGTTTTCTTTTTGCTTTTATTTCCTGATGCGGCAAACAGCCATCAGCGAAATTCGTGGAAAAGTGAATCCCGTCTAATTATTATAACAGAACTCGTTAAGTGTAGGTCGAGCGTCGGTTCACTGAGTCTTGTTCTGATGACTTTGCGATTAAGCGCGCTATTCGTCATCTCGCGATCAGTCAACTAATCGGTGAAATTGACTGAAAGTCGTCCTCATCTGATCGTGGGATCGCTTCTGCCTACACACCTTGGACAGCATTACGAACGAATGAAATTTCGTCAGTCCAGCTGTTGCAGTAAATGAGAGGACTGCCACGATCATCCACCCCAGAGAGGTCGGCGCCCGCTCCGGCGACTGTAAACGTACGGCCCAGCTAGGGCCCATTGACAATCGCCTTTTCACGGCGACCCGCTGAACTGGAAATTCCTTTGCGCAACTGCAGGGCGTAAATTCCTTGTCGGAGATGAAAGGCCGCGCCTGGCCATCTTCTCCATTAACTATTTTTAAGTAAAAATTGTATTCTATCCAGTAAGGTTGTTAGTCTTAAGGACATGTGTAAAATTTGTGTTGTTTGTTTTTTCTTTATGCACCTTAAAATGACGCTAAGTAACGACCGCTGAGCTCACGCGACGGGTATTAATTAATTGTTTCTTTGTCATTTCCTCAATGGAAATGCTAAATTACAGTTTAATTAAAAGTTCATTATTCAAAATCAACAACAGCATGTGTTATTATTCCATAATGAACAGTCGGGTCTCGTCCATCCTCTCGAGCTAAATTTTAGAATCTCCATCGCACATTACCACTGAGACTAGCCCAGCAACCCATCTCAGATAAGTGCAGCTACTTCCGACAGGAGTTGAGGTTACAACGGCTTCCCTACATGCGGGGGGGGGGCGTTGCAATATAACTAGTCACTATCGTTAATAACGCGTATTGTATTAATTATGTTGAAAAATGTCGACAGTATATTTTACTTTGCCCCAAACACGTGAAACATTTTTTTAATTTAGCAACTGGTTTTATTCACATTTTCGTTGTCAGGGCCCGGCAATGATTTTTTCCTGCCAATAATTTGCCGTTTTTTTCGCGCAGCATTACATAACTTTCCCTGTACTATGTATATACTCCGTATATACGTATGTATACGGGAAAGTAAAAATAGTAGTTATAACGACCTAAGAAAACAGAATCGGCTGACAGTTTTTATTTATTCACAAGTTATTAACAATACCAAACGCATTGTTTCATACCGATATAAGCTTGCCAGAGTCAGCAATGGATACTTCATTGTAATTTTTGTGACAACGTGTTCTTTTCTCCTGGAAACTTCTTCGTGTACGCTTACGGGAATATGGCTCTTCAGGCATTTCACGATGAAGCATCCAGCAATAGTCCGCCATCAAGTTCACGTTCCATCCCCTTGATGTCCTGATGGAACCTTTCCTCTTGTTCTTCACTGACTTTCTCAAGTTTTCCAGAAAATAGTCTACATGCGAGTGTAGGAATTGAACCTTGAAACTCATGTGGCAACCTATTATTTTAAAAGCCTTCAATATGCGTTCCACGATACATTTGTAGTTAGGATCATTTACGTTATCAAGGAACTTGTCAACAACCTCTTTAAAATAATTTCAGGCTTCTCTCTCCTTCTAATCTATGGTCTGCGCAAAAATGTGTATCTGAGGAAAGTTTTCTGATATCTAGTTCTACAAAGATTCCTTCTTTTATTTTAACGTCACTTAAACCAGGAAACATGGAGCATAAGTACTTGAAACATTCACTTTTTGTGTACTCACCGCAGATAAAACAGAAGGAGTTTGGACTGGTAACACAACGCTGAAGAGGCATTTTTTCGAAATGCACTTTCAAAATTCAGAAAAGCTTTTTAATCACTTTGACGCAACTAGAGGACCTAAGTGAATGTATTCACTCCAATTGACACTACTGAACTGGGACAATGAGCGACAAAGTGAGCTCCAATTTACTTATATAATCGTTTCTATCTTGATAACTTCAGAAGGGGACTAGCAAGAAAAGGTAACAATTACCTTCCTATCTGAACAGAACCTTCATGACCACACCACCTATTCAGGTAGAGTGTTATTGGAACACGATAAGGGTTTAGAATATTAGAAATCGTTTAAGAAACAAATTTGGTTACAAATGTAAATATGTGCATATGGTACCAAATAGGAATTATGTTTAATGGATTTGAAAAAAAATCTGTACGTGATGGAGAAGGACAGACTTCATATTCGTTTTCAGCACACCATACAAATATAAAGATTACCCAAAATTATCAAATCAAATTTTTGATCGTAGACCTGTGTTATAATTAATTAATAATTTTATTTACGGTTAAAATATTGAGCATCCTTAGTTCATTTGTATAAAACGTGTGAATTAAATGGTAGAAAGCTGTTGTTTAAACGTTTGAATTAAAAAAAGTATGTATTTTTCGCGCTTCGTTTCTTTAAGAATTTTCCAATTGGAAGCTTAAGTTTAAGATGAAAATTGTTACATTATAATATTACTTAACTATTAACAATAATGTGAGAAAGTATGTGCTGTTGGAGCACCATTAGTAGCATTCGGTAATTTTATTTGTATATAGCACTACAAGTAGCATTCGCGTAATTTTCTTTCAATGGAAAAAACAGTCATTTTTTTCCGAACCTGCCATTCACCCTTGACAATGAAAAGTGGCGGAACTACCTCCGGTTCGGCAGGTGCAATTACCTGGGGCCTGCGGACACAAGGGGCCCTCGAAAGCATTTTTTTGTCTAACTGAACACAAAGTCCGCAGGGCTCCATTCTGAATTTTATGACTTGTTGTGACTAATAAAGTTTCTTTCAATTAGTTTTCACCTGTTTTTTTTATTTGAACAAAGTTTTTTTGAGGGGTGGGTCCCAATTAAGTTTTGAAACTGGAGTCCCGGAAAGAGTAGTTACACCTCTGACAATAAAGTTAATAATTTCTTTGTTAAATTATTCTGTTTTTCAATATTAGATCTTTAAATTAGTTCATTTAGTACTTATCTCAATTTTTTAAAATTTCATTTTGCTTATATGTTTTCATTCCTATATGTTTTCATATATATTGTTTGCATTCCTCGAGAAGTGTTAATAGGATAGAAAGTGCTATAAAATAAGATTTCGTAACCATTACGAACTACCGAAAACGAGAAAATTTGTGCTGTTACAACAGCCTGTCGGATTGTTTGTTTTTTTTTGCATGATGTGCTTATTGGTGTACAAAACTATTTTATTTGTAGGCTTTATTAATTATACGCTGTTCTCGTTTGTGGGGAAAATCCGGTAAGTCGGCGCAGGATCTCACCAGCCAACGGGGGAAGATCACCGCCGTATCCTCAGCAAAATGATGCACTACACTTACGGAAATAACGCCCTTAGCCATTGACGTTCGCGGAATCACTAATCTAACCATCATCCAAAAAATCAATCAATTCATCTGAAATATCAATGAAAGTGATGAGTGCAGAAACTTCACCTTTCATGTTATTAGCCACTTTTGTTTTTACAGCGGAAAGAATTTTCTTCAATATATTTGTTTGGGTATTCTAGAAAATTTATATTTCAAGGGCGTCATTTCTCACGTTTTAATTTCTTGTATTTGTTTCTTGCATCACGATCTATTGTGTTTGAAAATGATTTTAGAAAAGTATTCTCTACTGTTTTTAGAAAACTCATCGCTATCGCTATAACTATCACTATTGTATCGTGATGTGCGTATGTCTTCACAGAGTCGTAATCGGACATTTGTGTATTTTCCGATCCACTGACGAGTGGACAACGATCTGTTCTTTCTCAGATCTTGAATTCGAAATATATCTGCTTCATTAAGTTTTTCATGAGACCTAGGTGAAATTACAAAAAATTACACCATGTTTGGACAAATTCCAAATGTCATTTCATCCCAAACTTTGTATCTAGAAGATCGCATCTAGTGATAAGCGTAAAATGTTAAAAATGAAAAAGTTAAAATTACATTACTAGGCGCGCGGCGTACCGAGTACGCCAAGATGCACGGGCAAAGCAAAAGAGTTGGTACATAGCTTACACACCACAAAGAAAAATAGTCACAATCGGCAAAGCAAGAACTGGCGGTAGGGTATTAGGTATCAGAGTTTCCGGTTTATCGAAATTCTAGGAAAGAAAAGCTGAGAAATGTAGCGTGGCGTACTCTGTACGCCTCGCGCCCACTTAAGGGTTAATAACGTACCTGATAATTACTGTGGTAAACCCATTCTCTAACATATTTGTTAATTGGATTGTTGTTGGATATTAGAAAATAGAAGAAAGTTGCGGTCTCTGCAGTGTCTCCGTTAAACCAGAATTCTGAAGACGATACAAGTTGATGAATGTGTCGGATAGAAAACATGTTTTCGGAATATTCTTGGAACTACATTGTCACATCTCATACAATGGCTTCAATATCCTGGCTGACAGTAACAGCAAATACAATAAGGGAACGCTTGTTACCAAGCACATAGAAATCAAACCCAAAGAACTGTTAAAACTTCTGCATTTTCCCTTTGATGAGCCCAGTGGGATTTTTTATCATTGTTCGATATTGAGACATACAAACCTATACAGTGCCAACATTCTATTGCGTCCCAGATATACAACATAAACCACAAAAAACTAATAAATTAGTTTCCTAACAAGTTAGAGGGCTCGTGGAAATAAAATTCTAAAAAATAAAAATCAACGCGCTTCAGGCTTCGTTTTTATCGATGTCACCTCACCAGCGGCGGCGGCGGCGGCGGCGGCGGCGGCGGCGGCGGCGGCGGCGGCGGCGGCGGCGGCGGCGGCGGCGGCGGCGGCGGCGGCGGCGGCGGCGGCGGCGGCGGCGCTGAGGCAGGGAAACGAGCAAACTTCCTCCGTCTCGCGTCCACATTAACGAGCTTCGCGAGGGACGAGACAGCAGGGTGGGGGATGTCGCGTCCTCGCGCCCAGATATAATCGCTGAAGGTGACACCGTGGAGTGGGCGGTCATGCGGTGTTTACAAGTCGCTCACTTCGCTCCGGCGCACTAATTAATTCTGTATTGTCTGGAGGAATGAAAGGACTTTTTGTCTTGAGACGAGAGTTATACGTATTGTGACCTTTTTACTGTCGAAACGGAATACTATAATTCCGTCGTTATGAGTGGCAGTTTCCACATGTTTACGTCGTTTTATTTAATAGTGAATAGAGATGGAAAAAACTTGTTGGTGTTCGATGAAGTGTCATGCATATTGCTGCTGTTCGTTTCTGCGAGACCGACCTAGTCTCTCTTTTTGCGGTATTTTTCTCGTATTTGATGACACAAATTCGTTTTAGATTCCTGTCATACATGCGTTATCTGCACTTTATGTGAATCATGAATCATTCATTTGAATTGCCGATCTTACAGACATACTAATATAATTGTTCCATAAGTTAGGGACGAAGTACCTTTGTGGCTTATTCATCGCTTTTCATTTGATTTTGAACTATTGCTGTTTCAACTTATCAATTATTCTTTAAAATATGATAATACATCCAATACAAATATTGTCAATTGTCTGTAAATCTGAGAACATTGTTTCTACAGAAACTTACTAAAAATCTCGCATATTTATGAATTTTCTTTGCAATGTACCGTTTGTATTTACTGTATTTTTTATCTATATTAATTGATTTTCTTGTCAAGTGGCAGCACGTGTAGGTTTTCAAACACAGTTCTTTTCTACATATGCGAACATATTCAGTAGCAACATTTATGACCTACAGCGCCAGTTCAACAAAAATTTTACTTTATATTTATTCTTTTTCCTTTCCCGTATAAGTATAAGCGGAGCAATATACGTAGTTTAGAAAAAGTTATGTAATGCTGCAGAAAATCGATTTCGAGATTTCAACGGAAATACACGTTCTGGGTCCCGTGATACAAAAATGTTGTGTTCAAAACGTCCATCTATCCGTCCGTCCGTTTGTATATCTGTGAACACCACTAGCGCCTAAACCAGCGATGGCCAACTGGACAAGTAATGACGTTGCAGCATAATTCCCCTCGGAGATACGGAACTCGGAGAAGCAGTTCGAGCAAAGGGAGGAGGGATGGAGGGGAAGACGGCGGTCGCCGGTACCGAAAGCTTTGGCAGTGGACCTTCACCGGTATTTCAGGCAACAAGTGGGAAAACATCTACACCCGTTAATTTTCTGTTACGGAAGGAAGGTTTCTTTTGTGGATACTGGAATAGTTGTAAAGTGTCTAGTGTGTTTGAAAGAACTGCATTATGTTAAAAAGTCCAACCTACAGATCGATTATGTAAATTTACTACCCTGAGAAATCTGAAACATTGAAATAAACGACATAGTTCGCAATCATGGAATACGTAAAGGAATTTGCAGATTGCAGATAATGGAAAAGATACGGAAATCACGAGGATTTACAAAAAATAATTTATAAAAAATAATGAAGCCTGGGATCAAAATTCTCTCACGTGATACCTACCGGTACATATTAGTTATCTATTTGTTGACATTAATCACTGTTTCAGAACGAACTAATTCGTTATATTATATACTATTGTATAAAATATTATCCTAAAATGTGAAAACTGTTCTTTCCAAAAATGTTATCTAATATAGGAATGGAAATGGAATTGTAGTACTGGTTATGATAAAGAGACGGATATAGTTACTTTCCCGTGTACGTACATATATATATATATATATATATATATATATATAAGGAGTAATATACGTAGTATAGGGAATATTATGTAATGCTGCGTGAAAAAACGGTGAACTTTCAGCAGAAAAAAATTCATTGCCGGGACGTGATAACGAAAAAGCGGATAAATCCAGTTGTTAAATAAGGAAAACAAAATCCTCTAATATGGTGTGTCTCCCTGTTTTGTGAGTCAGTGATAACAAAAAACAAATTGAAGGCAATCCGTCCGTCCATCCGGTGTATGAGAACAACACCAACGCCTGAACTATGCGTACGATTTTTTCCAAATTGAAGAAACGCCTGTCCATCTTGCTTGAGTCGCAGCTCTGCGATTTTGAAAAAAAATATTCAATCTTGGGGGTATTTTACATGAAGTCCCTCGGACATTTCCAAACTTTTCTCGTAAATGACTCAAAATCTTCTTTGAATTTCTTGTAAAAAAAGAGTAAAATACACTTCTCAAGGTGGCAAAGCTCCTATTTTTGCGATACTCTCTGAATTTTTGAAAATTTCAAAAGTTTGAATTCTTTGGCGACTTCCTACAACTACATAATTAAAGATAAGATTTTTCCTCCAAATAAAATTTGCTCTCTAAAGTGAAGTCTTATATTAACAAGTACATTTTTTGAAAATTTTAGTAGTATGGCAAGAGTATGTGTCAGGTCCGATTTGCTAGCCGAGACCAAAGGAAATAGAAAACTAATACGGGAAACTCTGTGCTATTCTGTAGCACCACTAGTTTCGATCTGATTTCAGTTCTATAGCACTCCAAATTTTCGTCAATTCTATCAACACCTCCTATGAATGTATTATATTTTACTACTGTGTGAGGTTGTACAATGGGAACGTTCTTTTTTTACTTTCCCGTATACGTACGTATACACAGAGTGATACACGTAATACAGGGAAAGTTATGCTGCGAGAAAAAATGGCCAATTTTCGGCGGAAAAAATCATTGCCCGGCCGTGATAACGCAAATATACAATACAACTCGCTAGAATTACATTTTAACTATTTTAAATACGTTAAAATAGGATAAAATTGTACGTTGATTATACAAAACAAAACAAACAATAGAGAAGTCTGATATATATATTGAAACGAATTATTATTATTATTATTATTGTTATTATTATTATTATACGTTTAGCAAAATGAAGCGGCGGCCGACCCTATTCAAAAAGCGCGGCAGTTATGGCCGTTGTCGTTTGACCCGTTCTGAACGGGTCAGGAGAGCGCGCCAGCGGGAGCGCGGGCATGGAATGAGTCAGTGGGTAAGAGAACTCGGTAAGAGACGAACGGACACGTGGGCTGGAGTGATTTTGGATCGTAATCTAAGGACTGAGGAAACGTGAAGTGCAATATTGGACAGTGGGCATAGTAATAACAGTGTATAATTGACTACGATGTATATACAACAGCTAATCGGAGTTCGAATTATAGAGAATTGAGCATGTGCGAAGTATCAGGGAAAGCTAGTCTCGCCACGTATCGGTACATGTGATTATAAAACGTTCGGTGAGGACGGGAAACTGAGTGCTGATGAACAGCGGGTCCACCGACTAGACAGTGTGAAAGGGATGGACAAAATAAATATAAATAGTGCTTGAAAGAAAAGTGTTTTGGAGGTAGCATTGTACAGGGGCGTGTGGGCCCCGAGTTGCAAGCAGCGTCGTCCGGTCGTGGCTCCGGGTAACGGCACCGACCGAGGTCAGCCGAGCAATGCCGATCTGGAAGGGGGGGACTGAGCCTCGCCTGCCTCGTCTGGAAGCTATGTGAATCGCCCAATAAATGCCAGGTTTTCTCTTTCCCTTTGTGTATGGCTAGTGTTCTAAGAATAAAAAGGAGGTGTGGTTTTGATTTGTTAGCAGTTAATATTAGAAAAGTGGGGAAATGCCACACCGAGTGTATGAATCGATGTAAAATAAAGTATTGTCCAAGTTCTTTATATTTCAATGTGTGTGTATTTCTGATGAATGTGTCAAAACCCAGAGCCCATTCGCGAACAACGATTACCTGTCCCACTCATAAAACATTGTTGAAATGAACTCGAAAGAGGAACGTTTCAATATATACATACATATATATATATGTATATATATATATATATATATATATATATATAATTGTGACATAATATTACAATTTTTACCATAAGAAACAATGAAATCGCACATTAGATAATATATACAAATAATACGAAAGAAGTAAAGAATCATATGTTGAAACACAAACTGTACACATGAAAATAATGAACTTATTTAGCTTCTCTGATGGTATCAGAAGAATATTCTTGATCATATGCTGGCGTTTGATCAATTTCTAGCAAATAAAACACATATTCATTGATATTCTTTCTGTGTTTTGGAGGAACCCGTAAACTAGCTGTATATGGATCGGAAGTAATAAGCTATCTGTTCAGTATATTGTGTATTAGTGTCGATTCTGAAGGTCTTTTGAAAATACAAATGTTATTGGTCTGCAGTATTTAGTAGAAGATGGAACAGTTGTTTTTAAAATAACATGTTTTGAATTGGCCGAATCGCAGTGCATTTTCAAAGGAACAGAAATACTAAAAATATTTCATCACTGAAATGTTGGTGTGAAAACCTTTGTTTGTAGCGATTCTGTTCCATACCATCACATCCCCATTTCATGATTATGATAATATTGTATTTTTTTGTCAATTGCAATTTTTCAGACACCTCTCGTGTTTGACATAATCCATGAATTGTGTGGTCAATAAGTGACTGCACACGTATTTCTGCTGAAATTTCTGTAATCATAGCCCCTTGTGTACAGCGTTTTGGATTCTTTCACTTTATAATAAGAAGGGCAAAATGTATAATTTAATACTTTTACTTGCTGACGTAGTAGCTTGTCCTGGCGACTAGCCATACAGATATGTAGCATTAAGGGCGACAGGTATGTACCATTACAGATATGTACCACGTCGATTAGACATACAGATATGTACCATTTAGGCGCTTGTTCCGGTGATAGCTCTGATTTCTGAAACAAGGACCTTCGAGCCTTCTTAATAACAATTTCCCTATTTGGTTATGTAGTAAATACTTCTATTACTATTGCTGTCGAATACCTTTTCCCTTCTTTCCTTAACTATATGCCTAAGGCCATTCTCAGCTCTTCGCTGCTTGAATGTTTAAGGTGTTTAACTCTCTGCCTTTTAGTTCTCGGAGCACAACCAACAAAAATCTTTGTTGGCCGGCCAATTACAATAGTGGATGTTTCTGTTGGTTCTGGTGAATTGTTGGAAATATTTTCACATATTATTTCCTCATCGAGCCAAGAAAAAGTGAATGAAGCCTCCCTATTTTCTCCTACTTAATACTAAGTGTCAGGCAAAATTTCTTTACTTTGTGTTCTTACACATTATAAATCACACTCAGAATTTGTTGTATTTTTCATTTCTTGCAAAATATGTACCAATAAAGCATTTGCCTTTGCGTTTTTAGGTTTTGTGATCCATATTTCGCAGAGTGTCCTCCAGGAAAACGAATGAAACATTTTGTAAAAAATAGAAAAATTAATACATTCGCAACAATTCTCAACATATTTTTCAATGTTTGGCTTCGCAAAAGTGCCTGCTTGAATACCAATTTGGCCCCAGGGTGGTTCTCCAGGGTTCTCTAAACTAAAACCCTTGATTAATTTTTCGAATTGTGTTTCCTGTAAGATAAAGAGTACGTACCTTTCAAGAGGTTCTTACAAGTTGTTGGAAAATGGATTTCAAAAACTAAAGGTGCCAATGGAAAGAAAAAAACTATACAAACTGCATTTTTGAAATAGCTGGGACTTTGAATATTATCAGACACACACACAGGAAAGCGAAAACGCAGCACTGAAATGAATGAATCCAAGCGGTGCCGCCAAGGACGAGTTGATACATGTTCAGATAAGCATTTCCTGTACCTCGACGAATTTCTAGTGAAATCTATACCGTTGCCATGTGGTCCGAACATCCTTCTACTGAAATAAATAACAAATTGCACGTCTGGACGTTGAAAATTGGACGTTCTGCCTCGTAGATGGGCAAAATTACGCAGTGTGCGTCGTCGGGACTCAAACCCTAAGACCTCCCGTTTAGAGTCAGTGCACCGACATCATTTTATGCCCTGAGCCACCTCACCCTTTTACAGCCAGTTCAGTTTGAACAAGGGAGGTTCAGTTTGCGCAAATTTCCTACGAATAACTTATGTGCTATGGTCGTGTATAAGGACCAATGGTTGGACAGACAGAGGGCGGCCGGCCAGAGGACGGAGAACGGACGAACGGCTGCAGAACTGATGGAAAACGGATGGGTGGACGGAGGACGGAAGGAAAGAGGACGGAGCACGGACGGACAGAAGGCGTACGAACAGATGAGCAGACGGAGATCGAATGCACGGATGGACAGACAGACGGTCAGACGGACAGACGGATTATATTTTGAAAATATTCGCTGTTTCCCGACCCGTGATTATAGGACTTTCATCTTACGAAGAACGTTCATAAGGACGAAAAAGTAAATACACTTTTTCGGTATCAGGGGGCCGAAAGATGTATTTTCGTTAAAATATTTAATTTATTTTCCGCAGCTTTTCATAACTTTCTTTATACTAGGTGTAAAATTCCACATTGAGAACAGTGAATGCATTTCATGCACTTTCTTCTAGTAAAAACGTAAAACAATTTGGTGGCCCAGGCACAGCCGTGGCGGAGGTGCTTGCTCCCTGCACTGCCCGCGGCGCCCGGTCCATCGCTTATGCGAGGATTTTCCAGCAGACAAATGGATGAAGCGCCGTTACATATTGCCGCAATCTTGGCCAGCGCGGGCGGCGCAGGGCGGCGCGAAGACGGGTGAGGACGGGCGTGGTCGGCTCCAAGTATGAGGGAGACGGGAAGTAAGATGGGCGCTTGCTGTTTCTACGAAAGGCGTCGTCGTCGTTGATTGACATCACTACTACTCCCACTCCCACCGTTGTTCTGTTAATAGCATTGCTTGAGTTGCACCCGCTAATTGAAATGTGAAATAAGGATTTGTATTTTATGGAGACCCGCTTCAAGCATGCGGAATAAACGAAAGCTCGATTGTGTTCAAAGTTTCTCGTTTTATCGCAGCTGTCTCCGCAATCCTTTCACATAGTTTTTACTTTCTCGTAGAAAGTTACAAATGTAGTATGTAATACTGAGGGAAAATACCGCGAAGTTTCGACACAAAAACTCTGATTGCCGGGCGTTGGTACCGAAAAAGTGGACAAATGCAGTTGCTAAATAGAAAAAAAACAACTAAAACGCCATGTAGCCAGAATCCGTTTTGTGGGTCCTTAATAACGAAAAATCGATTGACGGCAAAACGTGTATTCATGTGTGTCCTTCCTATTTTTATGTGAACAACGCTAGCGGCTAAATCGTTTATACAATTTTCTTTGAAGTTAGCTTCCCCAATCGATCCGGCTGATGTCGTGGCCACTTGAAATTGAAATCGTTCTTTTATTTCGTGGGTTAACTTACATGAAGCCGTTGTGACATTTTCAAATTCCATTTCTTGCTTTCCCATGTATCCCACGTATCTACGAAGTAATATGCGTACTAAAGGGAACGTTATGTAGGGGCTGATTGATTTGGAAATTTCAACAGAAATATAAGCTTTGGGGCACCCTGATAACGAAAAAATTTTTTTAAAAGTTCGTCCGTCCGTCTCTCCGTCTGATCTGTTCGTCTCTCCGTCTGTCTGTCCGTCTGCTCCGTAGATGTATCCGTATCTGTTAACACGATTACCGCTTAAACCATATGTAGAATTTTTTTCCAAAATGGATATTTCCCAGCAATATGTGCAATTTTAAAAAACAACAAAAACACGACTTTCTCAACAATGGCCCCAAATTTTTAATTTAAAATTTTGTTAGGGTTAGTGCTAAATGCGCCCTGCGAGACGACATAAACGTACAATTGCCCTATCCTTTTGTTTGTTCAAAAACTACAAAAAATTTGAATTTTCGAAAATTTTCGGAAATTACATTAGTGGCGATTTGTTCACATTATTATATTAACGAGTACATGTGCTTTAAATAATGTCAAGTAACGTTTCTCGAGAACTCAAACGTTTTCTGTGAAAACTAGTTCAAAATTCCGCAGTTTCAGAAACGCTCAAACGCCATTTTCTCATAAATGTCTTCAAACTTTTTCTTCAAAGTTTTGGAACGGATAGTGCTAATTGCACTCTTTTATATGACGTAAAGTTAAGTTTGGGGTACTGTTTTGTTTTTCCAAAATTACATAAATGTAATTGTTTTGAAAGATCTCTCATACCTTTTATATGCACATTTCCAGCAATTTGTAAACATTGTTGTTTTTGTAAGTTAAAGTGCTTTAATTTACTTTAAATAAAGTTTTCCGAAAACTCAAAATTTTTCTGTGAAAAAGGGCTTCAAATTTCGCATTTTTTGTAGCGCTAAACGCCATTTTCCTTAAAACGGCTCGACATTTTTCAAAGAAAATTGCCATTTACTGTTCTTTAATATTCAAAAATTAATATTTCTGTCCTACCATTAGGAAACCGAAAATTTAAGAAAAATGTCAGAAAATGTAGTTTGGGCGGCGATAGATGGCAGGTGGCAGGAGTATGTGGCGATTCCGAATAGCCAGCCGAGACCGAAGGAAATAGAAAACTCACACGGGGAAGTCTGTGTCATTCTGTAGCACCTCTAGTTCTAATCTATTGTGGAGTATAACATATATAAAATTAAAAATTTTACCAAGAAATGGGAGTGAATAAAAATATTTACTTCTCCTAGTAATCCTATTAATGTGGAAGAGGAAAATAGGGAAGAGGGTGGAATGTAACGTGCGAGAGTTATCGCATGCGTACGCTAGTTCCACCTACACATAGGCTCTAGGGACATGTTGAATAACTACACACCTATTAGCTTAACCTCAAACATATTCAAAATATTTTCCAAATTCTAACTAGAAGAATCATCACAATTTTATGTGACAACAAACCAGTAGAACAAGTTGGATTTAGATCAGAATTCTCGTCAATAGATCAGTACTAGCACTAGTGGTGTTACAGAATAGCACAGACTTTCCGTATTAATTTTCTATTTCCTTTCTTCTCTGCTAGCTATTCGGACTTGACAAATACTCTTGTCAGCGCTATCTATCGTTGCCCAAAGTACATTTTTTGACATTTTCTTAATTTCTGGATTTCTTTGTAGTAAAACGGAAATATTATTTTAAGAATATTCAAGAACTGTAAATCCTCGTTCTAATGGCAAATTCCTTCCAACAATTTGGTACCGTTTTTCAGAAAATAGCGTTTAAGTGCTACTGTAAATGCAAAATGTGAAGCTCTTTTTCACAGGAATATTTTGTGATGTCGAAACGTTTCATTGGAAGTCATTGGAAATATTTTAACTCACAAATAAAATAGTGTTTACAAATTTCTAGTAATGTGCATATTAACGGAGTGAGAGATCTTAAAAAAATACATTTGCGTAATTTTTGAAAAAACAAAACAATACCCCAAATTGAACTTTACGTCATTTTAAAGAGTGCAGTTAGCACTTTCCGTTCGAAAAAATTGATGAAAAAATTTGGAGCAATTTTTGAGAAAATAGCATTTGAGCGTTTCTGAAAATGCGTAATTTTGATGTAGTTTTCACAGAAAACGGTTGAATTTTCGAGAAATTATTTGACATTATGTAAAGCACATGTACTCGTAAATATAATAATATGAACAAATTGCCGATAATGTAAATATTACCGACGTGAGACAAATCAGAAAACCTTCATTTTTGTAATTTTTGAAAAACAACAATAAAATAATAAAGTAATATAGCGTTAATGTCATCTCATAGAGTATATTTAGCACTATCGTTACTAAAAGTTTAAAGAACAAATCTGGAGCTGGTTTTGAGAAAATCTTGTTTTTGTCTTTTTTTTAAATTGTACATATTTCGCGCAATATTGCGCGAAAACTACTATAAAATTTCAAAACAATGTACATGACCTTAATGAAAGAACAAATTTTATTTTGAGGAAATATCTCTATCTTTAATTCTGTAGTTGTAGGAAGAAACCGAAAAAATTCAAACTTTTGCAATTTTCAAAAATTCACAGTTAACTGTGGTAATTGGACGTATGCTAATTTTATAAGTGTACTTTATTCTTTAAAGAAAAAAAATTGATCCATTTTTGAGACAATTTTAAAAATGTCCGGGGGACTTCATGTAAAGTACCCACTTCATGTAAATTTAAAATATCTTTTTCAAAATCTGAAAGCTTCGACTCAAGTTAGATCGAAAGGTTTCTTCAATTTGGAGAAAATCATATGTAGGGTTGAAGCGCTAGTGTTGTTCACAAGCGGACAGACAGACGGTGGGGCGGACAGATGGGCGTTTTGCTTTCAATTTGTTTTTGGAGATCAAGAACCCACAAAAAACGTATCCTGGATTCACCACGTGTTAGGGGGTATTTTTCTTAATTTAGCAACTGAATTTATGCACTTTTTTATTAACACGGCGCGGCAATGAATTTTTTCTGCCGAAAATATGCCGTTTTTTCGCGCAACATTACATAACTTTATATACAAATAAATTTGTTTATATAGACAAACGAACTCATTTTACAACTGATCTAGGGGAAAAATTGAAAGACGAATTATATTGGCATTAAATACATTTTTGATATTTTCCTTTATATTTCTATACAAAACTCAAAAAACTGACAAGGGAAGTAACAGATCCTTCATGTCGAAAAGCCCCTCGAAATTTTTATGACACACGCAATGCACTATCTGAATCCCATATCCAAAATATTAGCTGCCAGTTTCCACTGCAAGGCTCCAAAATTGAAGCTAAAATCTTAGCTATCAATGGAGTGTTGCGGCGCCGCTGGACATCCCTACCAGCGTCGAGCGGGCGGCCGGTCGACCGACCGACCGGCCGAACAGGCGGGCCACAGCGGCGAGCCGGCGTGCAGGCGAAAGCCAGGAGCAGTCTCTCGTCGCAAGTTAGTGCGGCACGAATAAAAAGCAGAAATGACTGGTTTCCACTGAATGATTAAAACAAATGTTTTTAGCTCCACGCACAACGAATAAAAACTTCATTGTCACATTCTTCTTCACATTGGTTTTTCACAGTTTCAATGCAATATTTGACGGGCACTACAAATTCAGGAGGCCGTTCTGTTATATACCTTGTAGCAAACCACGAATGCTTTATCATATTTTGGAAACGAGGAGATGGAAATTGAAAATGAATGAAGGATTGCAATTGAAGAATTGTGTCTCTATCGGAAACTTTGGCACTAATACTCTTGTGAGACACAATATTTTCTGATAAACGGCCATACATAGCATTCCACTGTTGGAAGAAGAACTTATCAGTGGTTGGATTTTTCCTGTAGTTCCGGGAAGTATCTGGAAAGTATCCGGGAAGTTCCGGGAAGCAATTCAATTGTCTTGCGTGGAGGAATATCTTCAATACAAGTTCTGACATTGTACGTGGTCCACGAATCTAAAAGCAGAGCAACATTTTCACTTACAAATGGGAAGAACGCGAGGAAAATACACTTTTTAACATGGCATAGGTCCGATTTTCACGTACAGCTCTGAATTTCGAAAATTGTGAAAGTTTGAATTTTTTTCGGCGTCTTTCTCCAACTACAAAATTGAAGATAAAGATTTTTTCTTCAAATAAAATTCTGCATATTGAGTTCTTTAATAAAGGTCATGTAAATGTTTTTCACAATTTTCGTAGTTTTCGTGCAATATTGCGTGCAATATGTGCAATTTTAAAAAATTACAAAAACAAGATTTTCTCAAAAACGGCTCCAAATTTTTTCTTTAAACTTTTGGTAGGGATAGTGGTAAATGTACTCTATCAATGACATAAAAGCCATTTTGGTCTATCGGTTGGTTTTTTCAAAAATTACAAAAATGTAAATTTTTTTACTTGTCTCTCACGTCGTTAATATTTACATTATCGGCGATTTTTTTACATTATTATATTTACGAGTATATATGCTTTAAATAATGTCAAGTAAAGTTTCTCGAAAACACTACCGTTTTCTGTGAACAGTAGCTCAAATTTCGGCATTTTCAGAAATGCTCAAACGTCATTTTCTCGTATATGGCTGCAATTTTTTTCTTGAAACTTTTGTAACGGATAGTGCTAATTACACTCATTAGTATAGCGTGAAGTTTATTTTGAGTTTTTTTTGTTTTTTTCAAAAATTATATAAATGTAAATTTTTTGAAAGATCTCTCACATCTTTAATATGCACATTATCCGCAATTTGTAAAGATGATTATATTTGTGAGTGTAAGTGCTTCAAATAACTTCAAATAAAGTATTTTGAAAACTCAAAAATGTTCTGTGAAAATGAGCTTCAAATTTCGCATTTTTAGTAGTGCTAAAACGCCATTTTCTCTTAAACGGCACATAATTTTTAAAAGAAAATTGCCATTTACGGCTAGGTTTTTGTGTTCTTTAATATTCTAAAATTAATGTTTCTGTTCTACCGATAGGAAACCGAAAAATTAAGAAAATGACAAAAAAATGTACTTTTGGCGATGATAGATGGTAGCTGGCAAGAAAGAGTATGTGGCAATTCCGTATATTGACAAATAAATAAATAAAATAAATACGGTCATGCTTAATTTTTTCAAAATACGAGTAGTTTTTCTTTAATTTTGTGACAAACGTAATAGGCCGCTGTAAATTTACTGCGCTTCGGACAGCTGGATGCGTCGTAAATTAGAATGTGCAATTTTGTATATTATTTCTTTCTTCGTTTCTTACATTCGAACTTTCTTATAGACTTACACATTAATATTTTAGAAATTGTTTATTTTGAAATATTTGAAATAAGTAAAAAGAATTAATAGCTCTCAGAATAGCGACAATGCAGGGTCTGCAACAATGGAATTCACTTTCCGCTCGCGAATATCTGTGAATTAGTGTCATTGTTGTGACCTAATGGAGCTGTATGAAAAGGAGTTATAATTGTCTAATTTATGTTGATATTTGCAGGCAAATATTTAGTTTTGCACCAAATGCTGTACCATTTGTAGTGAGTAGAGAATTTGTTGCATGGTTTTAAAATACTCTTCCCTAATCATGGCCCAATGGAAGGCATTTCTATATTTCCAAGGTATCAGGCTTCTTTTTCCAATACAGAGTTACAAAACTTTTGCATTCTATTTTTGTGAAATTGTAGAATTCACATAGTTCTGACAACACTGCAATGGAAATAGTGAGTTCC
Organism: Acheta domesticus; assembly: GCA_031308135.1. Classification (NCBI taxonomy): domain Eukaryota; kingdom Metazoa; phylum Arthropoda; class Insecta; order Orthoptera; family Gryllidae; genus Acheta; species Acheta domesticus. Next base: position 145,180,347 of record JAHLJT010002406.1, on the reverse strand, counting down.
AAGCGAAGATGTTAGTAGCGCATAAAGTGCAATATTACAGTACTACTTAGCTGTTTCCTCTAATACGAGAAAGTAAGTGCTGTTGTAGCACCACTAGTTAAATATTCTAGTAGACACTTATCTCTCAGTTGAGACTGCAGATACATCGTGAAGCTGGGAAAGCTGGGAAGAACAGACAGAATTTAGATCAAACCGGAGTTGCTGCGTTCAGATATTTGCACTCCTGCAGCTGATTGAAATATGGATTTGCTGTGAAAAACAAACTTCCGTTGTCTTAATTGGCTTCAAGTCGGCCTTGGATTGCGTTCCCTGGTGTTCCTTCTAAGAATCATTAGGAAATAAGCTCTTACCACAGAAACGCTTCATAATCCTCCAGGAAACCTACAACGGCTCTAGTAGTTGTGTGCGGATCCGAAATGAACTTCTTGCAGATTCCCCATCCGCACTGAAGTCCGAAGGAAGGGGTCTCCCCATTTCTCTTCAGTGTCTTAGCAGATGGAATCATGAGAAAGGCATTTGCGGCTCGACGTGGAACTCAGTAGGCTAAGAATCAACAAGTAACTGATTTCATGTCGACGCAATATTAGACTGCACTGACGCGGATGCTACTGACATTCAATACGACATTGCCCACTTCACGCATTCCTATGCTCTTAAACCAACACTGAAAAGAACAAAGCAATAGCAACTGATGATTCACAGTCCAATGCCTATCTGTCAAGAAGCTTGCGATGTGAATGGTTAAGTATCTTGGGTCTTTGAATCAAGAGAAAAAAGTAGCGAGTTTTCAACGAATATCAGACTTGCGCTATTCTCTTAAAGGTTTTCACACTATCCAACAACAAAATATAATTAAAAAAATGTGGCCATTTTTTTCAAAATTTTGAAAGTGTCCCAGAGAGTGCAAGTAAATACCCTCACAATTAATGCTGTTTTCAATAAATGAAACGTTGAACATCAACTTTAAAATCTCTTTATTTTGTCTACTATGTACATTTGTTAAAATTTTTTTACATACCCAAAATGCCTTTACAAAAACAAACTTCATCTTCATAACGGCGTGACGCTCATAACGACGTGAAACTCATCTTCATAACGGCGTTCTGGTCATGCCAGGCCGTCCATGGGCCATATTGGGCGGGACCCAGAGCTGCAGCATTTCCTTGCTCGGCCGTCTCATGCGGCTGTCGTCGCAAGGGTCACGGATCCGGTAGGGCCGTTCTCCGGCGTGGATGGGTGACGCCCCCTCAAAACAGTTTCTGTGTGAGAGTAAATTTCGAGAGATCCATCACAAACTTACTACTCAACTAGACTGGAAAACATGCTGTTTGCAGGGTGAGACCTTGAAACTCTCCCGTCCGCAACGTTTAGTTAGTTAATGCATTATTTTACGTGGCGAGACTCATGCCATCAGGCCCGCTCTTCCGCCTGACCACGCAAATTTCTACTACGCTCCTTTCACCACCTAGAGGAGAAAGAAGGTATTATCTCGGGCGACGAAACAGGCGATTTGAATTTAGCTCAGAGGCGTCATTTAGGCTTGAGGATCTTTTACATGCAAGTAAATCTACTAATATGGGACAGCCGGCTTTACTTCTCCTCCGAAGGAAGGCGTACGAAGGATTTTTTCGCCCTTAAAATATCTACGGCTTCAATCGGGTTTGAACCCGCCAACTTGGGTATGACAGTCCGGTACGCTAACCATTACACTATCAAATCCGCCGTAGAAACTCTTCTAATAATTCCGGTCCCTGAGAAGTTGAGCGCACCGTTCTCTGATGGGAGAAGGCCTGTCGATTGAGAAGAATTTCCCATTATGGCGGCACACTATTGATATAGTCGCACTGTATATTAGTTTTCTTAATTTTGGAAGTTACGTTGCGGACACCGATGGAGCTGCCACCTCGAGTTTGCTGGGGCACAAGTCGCCTATGTTCAATTCCTGTTCGATATAAGCCAAATATGTTGTGGATAAAAAGGGTTCAGGGCAGGTTTACTCGGAAATATCACGTTTCTCCTACAATTCATTTTCCCTTTTCCTTTTTCATGATATTTTCTATCGTCATTACTAATATATCTCAACATAAATGATTAAGCAGGGACACCCGACAACGGCAGTGCTGAGATTTTGGCTACCCGTAACGCCACGCTTTGTGTCGTCTCCTCCGAAATTCATGCCAGACCATAATTCATTAACGAGCGTTGTGAAGCTGGAACCGAGCATTATTAGTAAATCACTCCACACCATGAACAAGTTGTTTGGACGCGTCTTGAGTCAACAAACTGTTCATCTTCGTGCTTCTGATGTTGCTGTGTACACGGTTGTGACGGTCGTCGTTACCAAAACAAAAATTGCGTTCATAACTTGATTGTATCTGCTGCTACATATTCTGCAAGTCTCCATGACAGCTAGTCACGACCGAATTGCATTCGGAGATGACACTGATGTTTTTTTCAACATCACCGCTGTCACCGCCGGTCTCACTACCCATCCTACTAACGTCGTCACCAACGCCGCGCCACCGTCTCTGTTGCTGTCCTCGCAAAAGGCGCTGCCACCACCGCCGCCTCCCACTGCAATCTCTGACGGATAATTGGGTCGACGCGAGTGTCACGTAGCTGCGTCACAGCTAGGACAGGCAGAGGCGACGGCGAAGGCGGCAGTAAATAAAGTTGAATATAAAAGCAAGCGCTCTGAATATGCATGTGTGTTCGAGATACAAAGTTTCGAAAGGCCTCTCTGCGCTCGTCGGGGATATTAATTGGGGGGAGCGCGCAACTGATTGGCACCAACAGAGCGGGAATTACTTGGAACTAGGTGTACCGGGAATACCTTGTTCTCTTACCAGGGGCATTACACATATGTGGTACAGAAAAGTCACCGGGATAGAAAGTATATAAAATTCTGCTAAGTATTTGTTTTAATTACAATAGTTTCCACTGAACCAAACTTAAAGTGATTTCCCAAAATTCTATACTTATAGTGATGTATACTTATACAAAATTCTATACTTATAGTGATGTACACTTATAGTATACTATAAGTGTGTTATCTCAATTTAATAGGCAATTCCGATCATTTTAAGGACGATAAAGTATTATTATTATTATTATTATTATTATTATTATTATTATTATTATTATTATATTATTATTATTACTCTATATCACGACTTAAAATGTTATGGGTCGGCTGAGTATAAAATCTACTCGTGGTTGCATATCCCAATCTTTTGAATTACCTGAGAGTTTACACAAGTTCTTACACAAATTTTGCGGAACAAATCCCAGAGCTCCGATAACTATCGGAACGATGGCTGATATTTGCTGATATTTTATTCCTGGAATTCAAAGCGGACTACAGAACGAGTCTCACTCTTCTGTAATACTCCCAGCGAATTCTCTCTTTCATTGTGTCGTTCGAGATGGTCTCACATTCTTCATTGCCCAGATATTTGTATGTTTTACCTGGCTCAAGATCTTGAATCACAGTGTGCATATCAACTTCAATGCTCTGTGACGTTGTCAGTTTGCCTCTTTTTAAATTGATTTTTGCACACTTGTCAAGACCAAACTTCATGCAGATGTCATTGCTAAGACACTATTCACGACAGACAGCATTTGGGAGAGAATCGCTTCATTCTTAGCAAACACTTTAAGATCACCCATGTAAAACAAATATTATTATTATTATTATTATTATTATTATTATTATTATTATCATTATTTTTATTGCTAAGCCTGTATCACTGATGTAATAGTTCATTCAACCCGGTGAGACGTCCTTGGCGAGGTGGGCAGGAAAGCGGGCGCCCTTTTGCCCCGGCGCGGAGACAATGGCGACTGTAGCCACTACGGCGGCGGCACAGTTCGTCCGAGCAGCGGTAGGGTACACATCGAGCTCCGCTCTGCTCAGTAACGGCGAAAATTAAAGTACTGTCTCGACAAGTGCAAGTTATTTCTTTAAAGTTCTAAAGCATTAGTTGACAGTGAAAAGTGTATTGTAGAGTGCGCCGAACACAGCAATTCTAATTATTTTAATAATTAGTAACAGTGCAGCGCCGCTCGGCCCTGGCCTAGGCCAGAGCATCGCCGAAGCCATGGCGGCCGTGTACAACACGAACGCCATGGACACATCACCCAGCCTAGTGCAGAATCATCGAGAGGAACATTTAGAAGCAGAAGAACAGCAACGGATCCGTGAGCTGCAGCTAACTCCACCCGATCAATTCGTGGGTAGTGACAGCTATCAGCAGGGAACCGAAACACCAGTCGTGAACAATGCCGGTAACGGCATACCCGAGGTTAGTAACCATGACGTAGCCAGCGGCCTCGCCCATGCCCAAAATGTTCAAATGACTTCGAGTAACGGTAGCAGCAATGTAATCTTCATGAACAACAGTAGAAAAAGAAGTTTAAATGATAGTAGTACTGACTCATTACCGCATAAAAAAATCTTTAAATAGCTCAGACTATGTTTACTCAGTGCCAACTGGAAACATATATGCACCACTAGAGAAACTGAATACAGAAACTAGGTTCAACTACGTAAACGAAACCCCGAATCAAGAAAATGAAAATGTTAAAATTCCTCCTATATATGTTAACGATATAGAGAGCATTTCAGAATTCAACAGGGAAATAAAATCTAAAATAACTAATCAGTTCACCACAGATATTAAAAACTATCGAATTAAACTTATGTTCAGAACCATAATAGATTTCAGAAATGCTATCAAACATTTAATCAACACCAACAGGAGATTCCACAATTACAAGGACCCCGCTAATAAGAAGTTTTCAATAGTGTTCAAAAACTTACACATGTCAATAACCCAAGAAGAAATATACGAAGATCTGAAGGAAAAATGTTCGTCATTAATTAGTGTCACAAGACTATAAAAACAACATTCCCATACCTGTGGTAGCCGCTGAATTCGACGGCCGACACAGCATTGAATCAGTTCTCCAAATTAAACAAATTTGTACTTTGAGTGTTAAACCTGAAAAAAGACGAAAAAACAAAGGTCCTGTTCAATGTCTACGATGTCTGGACTTTGGGCACACCAGGAACAACTGTAACCACACAGTTTCTTGTATTTACTGTGCAGAAAATCACTACTCTGTAAATTGTCCCCAACGGGAACAAGTACCTGTTTGTAGGAACTGCAAGGGCCCCCACCGTGCGGACATACGAACTGCCGAATGTCCGTACTACAGAAAACTAATAGAACCCCCCCCAACAAATGCACAAGAAAGGAATGCTAAAACCAAATAAAATAAAATCAGGCCACCTCCGCCTCGACTCTCCATCCACAACTTCCCAGGTCTTCAATCAAACAGTCCTATTCCAAACTTCACCCATGAGACCAATCAGCCTACAAGATCTCCACATATCCATTATAATCAAAACTCGGCGCAACCAATTAACCATATTCCTAACCAAAATAATAACTCGTTCGTGCATTCACTAGTCAACTCCATCACAACCTACATAATCAATATAATAAACACTATCATTCCATCAACCATTAGCAATATTCAGAACTCATTCTCAGCGTATTTTAATAATATTAATAATGGCAGTACAGCACCTTAGTAATATAAATCTACTAAATTGGAATGCAAATGGCGTAACCAATAAAAAACACGAACTTAATTATTTCCTGAAAGCAAAACAAATAAAAATAACCTGCATAACGGAATCCCATCTTAAAAGCAATATTGTTGTTAACATGCCGGGTTACAATATACTTAGAACTGACAGACTAAACAGCAACGGAGGAGGAGTCATGATTCTTATAGAAAGAACTGTTCCATATATACAAGTAAATCTCCCAAATACACCTGGATTAGAAACAGCAGCAATTAAATTTCCTTTAAACAATAGACTCTTAACCCTGATTGCAGCATACAAATCACCACAAATAAAAATACAAGATACAAATATTGAATCACTATTTCAACTGAGCTCCCCCGTCTTACTCATTGGAGATCTAAACGCAAAAAACTCTAACTGAGGATGTAGAACTACAAATAATGCCGGTCGACACTTACTAAAACTAATTAATGATCTAAGTTTAAGACTTTTAATTCCGCCAGAACCAACACATTATCCATACGACACGAACAAACATCCAGACATCTTGGACATTGCAATCAGTAATACACAAAATACATTCTATTCAACTCCTCTATTCGAACTGGATTCTGATCATTTACCAACAATCATTTCAACACACACTCCTCCACCGCCCCCACGTCCACCCACCCACTCATTAAACATCAACAACATAAACTGGAAGGAATTCAGGAAAATAATAACAAATAAAACCACCAAGTTTAAAAATTTAAACACCCCACTCGAAATAGAAAGAGCAATATCATACTTACATGATATAATCACCAACGCCATTAAACAACTACAATCCAATAGACCCCTCATCACCCACAAAACAACTAATAAGATACTGCCAGGAAAAATATTAACAGTAATCAACACTAGGAACAGAACCAGAAGATTATGGACCAAAACCAGAAACCCACAGCTAAAGAAAGAATTGAACCTACTTAATTCAATAACAAAAAAAGCAATTAACGACTTTCACTGCTCATCTTACAACAAAATTATAAAATCATTGAGTACAACCAATAATTCACTCTGGCAGTTCACAAAACATATTCTAAAAAAGAAAAATAGTATCCCACCTCTAAATACGATAACAGGGAAAAAATTCGCACCATTTGAAAAAGTTGAAGCCTTGGCCGATCATTTCGAAACATCATTACGCTCAACAACACACCAACCCATCCCGACCATGCTATGATATTACAAACAGTTTCAGCCCCGAACTATGATGTACCACATAAGATAAAATTCATATCCCCAAATGAAGTGAAAAACATAATTAAAAAACTACCACAAAAAAAGCCCTGGGCCACGACAAAATCACCAATAAGATTCTCAAAAACCTCCCATTTCCAACTATAGCTTACATCAATAACATATATAACTCAATAATAAGAACTGGATATTATCCTATAGTATGGAAAATCTCAGTTATAATACCTATTCCAAAACCATACAAAAATCATAGCAATGCAGAGAACTACAGGCCGATAAGCCTACTAACATCTCTTTCAAAAATTCTTGAAAAATTAATTCTAAAAAGATTAAATAGCTACTTACAGAAAACACAAATCATCCCATTGCACCAGTTTGGCTTCATAAAACACGTATCAACAGCACACCAACTACTCAGACTCTCAGAATATATCCACACAGCCTATCAAAACAAACACCATACAGTAGTCTCATTTCTCGACATTTCTCAGGCGTTTGACCGAGTATGGCACGAAGGACTTTTATACAAACTCCGAACTATGGGAACACCAACCTACTTAGTTAAAGTTATCAAAAGTTTTCTAACCGACAGATCTTTCACAGTTTCAGTAGAAAATCACATCTCCAATCCCCGCAAAATACTAGCAGGTCTTCCCCAAGGATCACCACTCTCACCCACTCTATTCAACATATACACTGCAGACATACCCACTACAATACACACCCAATTAGCACAATTCGCCGACGATACCGCCATCTACAAGTCCAGCCATTCACTCAAAATCATTACCGATAGAATACAACATCACCTAAACAAAATAGACAATTGGTCAACATTGTGGAAAATCAAACTTAACCCAAGTAAATCAACCGCTAAAATATTTTCTCTCAGACCATTTGCCCACCCACCTCCATTACATATAAATAAACACACAATTCCATGGACATCACAAAACCAAACAGTAAAATATCTCGGGCTGAACTTCGACACAAGACTCAACTGGAAAACACACATAACACTGAAACAACAACATGCTAAAATAAAAGTAGCTCAACTAAAACCCCTTATCAACTTCAAAAGCTGTTTATCCTTAACAAATGCCATTACACTTTATAAAGCAATAGTCAGACCCTTAATGCTGTACGCATGCCCCATCTGGACCAACGCATCTATCTCCAATATCAATAAACTTGTAGAAAATAGATTTCTCAGATTGGCAACACAAGCCCCATGGTTCATTTCAAACGCCCAACTTCATAAAGAGCTAAATATATCACCGATCATCAAACATATCGCCCACCTTTCCAACAATTTTTATTCCAATCTGAATACAATAAACCAAGCAGTCCACTACAACCTGGCCCCATTAAATGATCTCCCAATCAGAATTAAAAACAGATTTCCTTTCGAAGCCTTCTTGCAAATTTTCTCCCTAAACTGTTCTAAGTAGGGGCTCTTGTAGTTTCCTACACCAAGAGTAGTTTAGTTATGTTAAGTTTACTTTAAGTTATAAAGTAAGCCATCACAACACATGATGGAGTAATTTATTACTGAACTGTGTACTGTCCAACAATAAATAAATCATTATTAAAAAAAACGGCGGCGGCGGCGCGGGATGCGCCAGCAGTAGCGGCGGCAGGCAGGCGCTATCCACGTTGGTGGGAGAGGGTACAGACCATCGGCAGGTTACCGAAGAATCGGATGTATCAGATGCGGCTGCTCCGCATGCGGTTGCTTGTGCAAGCTAGTTTTACTCTTGTTTCATTGTTCATAGGTCTCGCGCTTAGGTTTTACGACCCCGCAGCAGGAGTCAACCCTCCTCCACCCGACCTTGGGTCCTGCAACAGCTTCTACTGAGCTTCACGATCCACCCAGTGACCACAGCAGGCGGAGTTGTGTGTGAATTTACAACTCAACATAAAACGTAAATAGTTTTATTACTAATAAGTCGGGATGATTTTGCTGAGGTGATCCTAATATTTTTCCTCCGTACACAAAAACTAATGATGCTACAATACCACATACTTCCTTGTAACTATTCTAAATTTGCAATTTTATTATATTCAAAACATGAGACACGCGCCATTCTTTTAAGCGCCCCTTCTTCTATATGTTGAAAAATAAAGAAAACATTTGGAGCGAAAATTTCCACGAACGTGAGATCTGCACCATTTTTGAAACGTCCTTTACATTATCGGAGGTCAAAGTTTAATTTAAAATTTGGAGCAATTTTTGTGAAAATTTAAAAAGATTTTTCAGTAAGCCCCTCAAAAATAAAAATACCCGTTTCAATATTCCGTCCGAGTTTGCCGTAAGTTTTGCTGTCAGACAATTTTTCGGCATCAAGGACCCACAAAACATGAATATTGATTGCACAGCGTGGCGTGTTAGAGAAAGTAATTTACTATATGCAGGAACAAGATTTATCCACTTTTTTGATACCAGAGTCCGACAAAAATAGTTTTTTGTCGAAAATTCGCATTTTGGCGCCCGGCCTTTCTTACGAAGTAAGTACAAGAAAGTAAGAGAGGCCTTCACCGGAGATCGCTTAACGTGAAATGAGAGAAAAAGTGCTTGTGGGGTCGTTGTCTCTTTATTCGCTCCGCGCTGCTGCGTGTTGCAGTTGCGGCGGGAGGGCGACGTCGCTCGCGGGCGGGCGGCGGCGGCACGTCGCTGGCGCGGCGCGGCGCGGCGCGGCGCGAGGGCGGGCAGGTAGAGGAGCCAGCGCCTAACTGAATTTAATTAAATCTCCACCGGCTATGTTCCTGCCACTGACGAAACTCCTAAACAAAGCTCGCTAACAGAGACCCTCCGCGGCGAAATTAAAAGAAGCACAAGACGCTCGTTTTCTTGTTTTTTGTAAATACCTGTCTGCTTTGCGAAGAAATGCATGCTGCAAATAAATAAAGGATGAACGCTGAATGACCCTGTAATATTTACCGTCGTTGTGGCGTTGAGAATGAAATGAACTTTTGTCACAAACAGTGGCGCATCCAAGGGGATGGTTGTCGGGCTACCGATTTCATATACCAACATATTACTCATTTCATGTACCAACAAAAGTTATTCAATATATCAATTGTTAATGTTATAAATATCAACTATAATCCATCACATAAAATACATATTATATTCAGCATCTATGAAATACAATAAGAAAACATCAAGTTCGTATGACACTATACGTGTAACCCGCCCTCCCCGAGAAAAATCCTGGATGCCTTCCTGATCGTAAAAACTTATTATTAAACGAAAATGCTTAGCCTTTGCAGAAACATTTTAACGATTAAGTTAGTTGCTGGAAGATCACTTTTACTGGTTAGTTGCTGGAACGATTAAGTTAGTTGCTGGAACTGGAAGATCACTTTTAAATAAAAAATTATTTTATGAATTACTAGTTCTGTACTGAGTATTTAAGGACCCCAACGAAACACGTTGTATTCTACATTATTCACATGCGAGTCTTGTGTACTCTTTTAACTCCCTGTGAGTCTTTTGAATATATTGTATATGCTTTCCCACATTTTTATGAATTCAGTTAATTAAACTTAACAAATTACAAAATAATTATAAAAAATGACAATGCTGAAATAAGAACTGATGGTCCTAAAAAGAATCGCATTGTCTTTCTCGTACTAATTAGTTTCCCAATTTCTTTCTTTGACTGATTGATTAGTGTTTCTAGGAGTGTCAAACGTTGAGGTCATTAGTCCAGTAAGAGTAATCCATTTTATTCCTTGAGAGATAGTGGTGAGCACCAGATGATAAGATATGGCGCCGACCTACCGTCGGCTAACGGGCCTTCCCAGAACCAGGTATCTCCTAACAAAAGGGCACCGCCTTAGACGCGACAAGCTCTAAGCCTCCGACCGGTCTGCCGGCATGTGTGGTAGTGTAGAGTATGGAAGAAGGTGTATGTTGGGGGTGAGAAAAAGACGAGGAAGAACAAGGAAATATCGCGCAGCATTATGAACCTTGCATGCTCTACTACACTACACAATAACTTGTTCTACTTGGGGGCGAGGGAACTTGATCCTCACTCCTTCCGATGCACAAGTAAGTCTACAGGCTGGTATCGGGATCTCGCCAGAACGCAGTTTACCCTCACTTCCCAATTCAATTCCTGGATCGAGCCGTTCTGCTAGCTGAGACCTACCAGCTTTCCTACCGGAAGCAAAACAATTCGCCACTCACATCCCTCTCTGCATCCAGAGTGTCGGGCAACTGTCATGACGAAGCCAAGTGACCAAATGGAGGACCCCTAGTCAAGACCCAAGGGGTTCGGGGCCAACAACCCGTTTTCTCACTGCCTCCACCTTGAAGATGTCAAGGGAACTACCGTCGGAACCTAGGCAAATGATGTTGGCTGACGAACTCAACTGCTGACGAAGTGAAGACAGCAATAAGTTTGCTGAAGAATATAAATGCACTTGGAGTGGAGCAAGTCACAGCAGAGGCTATCAAAGCCGGAGGTGAAGTCCTGCTCTATCGACTTCATGCATTGCTGATACAAATCTATAAGGTCCGAACAGATAACAGCCACCGTGAAACGCGCTATCATCGTACCGATCTACCAAAAAGGTGTCAGCAGCGTTTGTAAAAACTACCGTAGAATTAGCTTGCTTTCCATCATGGGTGAAGTACTCATGAAAGTCTCCCAGTCGAGACTGCAGATACATCGTGAAGACAAGCTGGGAAGACCAGACGGAATTTAGATCAAACCGCAGTTGCTGCGTTCAGATATTTGCACTCCTGCCGCTGATTGAAATATGGATTTGCTGTAGAAAACAAACTTCAGTTGTCTTCATTGACTTCAAGTCGGCCTTGGATTGCGTTCCCTGGTGTTTCCTCTAAGAATCATTAGGAAATAAGTGATTACCTCAGAAACTCTTCATAATCCTCCAGGAAATCTACAACGGCTCTAGTGGTTGTGTGCGGATCCGAAATGAACTTCTTGCAGATTCCCCATCCGCACTGAAGTCCGAAGGAAGGGGTCTTCCCATTTCTCTTCAGTGTCTTAGCAGATGGAATCATGAGAAAGGCATTTGCGGCTCGACGTGGAACTCAGTAGGCTACAAACCAACATGTAACTGATCACATGTCGACGCAACATTTGACAGCACTGACACGTATGCTACTGACATTTAATACGACATTGTCCACTTCACGCATTCCTATGCTCTTAAACCAACACTGAAAAAAAGCAATAGCAACTGATGATTCACTGTCCAATGCCTATCTGTCAAGAAGTCTGCGATGTGTGAGTTTAAGTACTTTGAGCCATTGGATCAAGAGGAGGAAGTAGCGTCCTTGGCCGATATCCACAACACAATTGAGCAGGCAAAAGTGGCGTTCTACTAGCTCAAATGAAAAGGAGAAAATCGCAAGACAAAACTCCGATTCTGTCGGGCACTTATCCTCCCAATACACCTCTACGGATCTGACGTCGGTGACTACGGATCTTGTCGATATACATTTTAGGGGAAAAATTGAGAAAGTACTCCAACGTTATCATATCGAAAATCAATTTCAAAAAAATCTTTTTTCTGTTTGAATTCGGCCTAAAGTTTTTTGACAAAAATACTTTCAAATTCACCTGTTTCTCTTCGTCTCTGCAATTTTTTTAGCCTGATACATTCAAGTAGAAGCTGAGAAAAGAATAAAACGTGAAAAACAGTTTCTTATTGTTTCTCTGCAAAGTTGCCCTAGAAGGTTGCTTTTTGGAGAATCTACAACATTGTTATTCCTTTTCGTATGGGAATTATCGCGATGTGTATGAGTAGTATCGCGATTATCGATTTTGTTTGGTGGCATTTTTCATCCTATTATTCGGCTATACCCTTTATAAAATTAGAAGACTGATATGTTCTGCAATGTTTGGAAAGGCCAAGAGTGCTCTGCCCGGGAATGTTCCCAGAGGAGCTATTCTGAGGCTCTGAGAGGTATGTTAGAAGCCAATAGATGCTAGCTGGAAAGATAGCCGGTCAGAACTTAAAATCTATCCCATATTAAAAAGAAAAGAAAATTAACTCGTATGAAAAAGTCTGCGCTATTCTGTTCCACCACTCGTCACTTTCTGATATACGTACGTATATGTCATACGACATTTTCTGTCAAATTAGTTTATTTCGAGAACATTTTTCATTTCTCAATGTTATGTTGTTAGATTTTAATGCTAAAGAAACGTTGTTAGCATTATTGGCATGGAAAATAGTGGTGTCAAAGTCGTTGAGATACAGTGACTCAATGTTTCAAAGCTCATTAAAGGGCACATTGTGTGCATAAATGCATAAAAAGGGCAGTTTTAGGTTAGGTTTATGAAGTTATTAGGTTATTCGGCGTCATGAGACAGGGGCTTAGAGCAGGTGAAGAATCCAATTATGTGGACACTAAGACTGTGGATTCGAAAACTGAGGGAACGAAAGTGAGACTTCAACGCTTTTAGTTGCGATTTGAGCGTGAGGATCCTTTCAGAATAACATTCATACCCCAATCCTTCTGTAATCTCTAGGCCTGTCAGCCAACTCTGTGAAATCCTTGAGATTATTTATGGAACTGGATTCCACACGCGGAGTAATGGTTCAAGCATCGAATTGGCGCTTAGGCAAATATGTAAAAGTACTATTCCGCGGTAGACCTTTGCGATGTACAGACAGAAGGTGAGCTTCACTATGAATGTTTCAGAGAGAAATCGTAGGTACCGCAGGGTACCCTAGCGGCAGTACAGGGTAATTATAATTGAACTTTCCCTACAGAACCCGTTATAACAAGTGAACAAATTATAGTACGAGTACCAAACTTGCTAGTATTACTGTCCAGAGTTTGGGGTGTATGATTTTTATGCGTCACAGCGTCACTGGTCAATTCCAAATATAGCTTAATTATAACCAGCCTGTAGATAGGTGCTGGAAAGAGGGTGGTAGAAAAACCGAAAACCTAGCATAGACACAAGTGAATAGTAACTAACTAATGCGATATATTTCGTGCCATTCTGTAGCATTACTAGTTATTCTTGCTTTTCAATATTTTGGGGATTTTGTACAGTTTTTTTCATGTGTACAGCTTGTTGGGAATCAATAAACTATGTAAATATTTTTTTGTAGTTATAACCAATATTCTCGCAATAGGAAGAAAATAATACAATTAAGTTTTAGTATATAGATGTGTCCTTTTCATTTAATTTTCATTAAAGGCTTTATCCTTATTTGGTTTTCATTCTGAAGGGTGTATTTTTGGATTAATGGAACAATAAGACTAGTCGAATTGAGTTGCTTTACTAACATAATAGAGCGAGTGTTGAAAGTGCTGCTGATTTGCCAATAAACGTATCGTAAATTTGTTTCTCAAGTGATGAATTTTGATAGGACAATCATGGAGAAGAAATGTCACGCCCCGGAGGAAAGAACAGCAAACAAACCTGAGAGTTATCCTTCATATTATGTCCTGATTTTTTCGAAATCTCTAAAACACGCTCTAATGCAATAAAGCAGCAACTCTTGGTGCCTGGGCGAGAGCAAATGACGGATCCCACGCTGAGATTACATATTTGCGTCTTCATTGCGCCGCTCGGTTTCCAGAAGCCCTTCCAGCGAAGAGCGCGGTTGAACCTCGGCGAATTACTCGACTACTCGCGGCATAATTAATCACGAGCCGCTGCTCTTCGGAGAACGCGGCGCCCTCTGCCCCTGCCCTTCCCTCTTCCCTTGCCCGGCGCGCTGTTCCCTTCTCCGACCGGCGGAGGTGGCTCAGGGAATCAACTGAAGGTCTAGAGTTCGAGTCCTGACGGTGGTAGAATTTTCGACTCTACTAGCTACTAGGTCAAATTCAGCAGCTCTACGGAGGAGAATTATAACGGTCGGCTGCTCTGATCAGGTTGTTTGTTTTCAGTGCTTTTACTTATACAGTCGACTCCGGTTATAGTGAACCCTGGGTTATAGTGAACTTAATTCTCTAGTCCCGTTTCACTTATATTACAAATAAGCATAAAAATATCCGGTTATAGTGAACGTACGGCATAAGTCCTGGAAATTAATTGTATCTTCTATGTTTTTTGGCGAGTTGAAGGGTCTTTGGAGAGTTGGACGGTGTTCCAAAAGTGAAAGATGCATTGAAAGATGTCAATACCGCGTTTCGATACTTAGAGACAGAGGACAATGCAGAATCAAGTATAGAGAGACCACGAAATCTGCTGAAGAATCTAGAGAAGTTACTAATGGAAAATGTACAAAGGAAACGATTGAAAATTATTGATTGTTTAAGGACAAATAGAAATATTGAAATTTTCAGTTCGTGCTGTTAATGAATTTTGCTCTATCTCTACATTAATAAAATCAATCACTGTGGATAAACTATATTTAATTTTGACATCATCGGATGTAGTGAACCAAACATTTTAGTTCCCACAAGTTCACTATGACTGGAGTCGAATGTACATACGTATATACGGAGTAATATACATAGAACAGAGAAAGGCATTTAAGAATGATTCTGACTTTCTTTTACTCTATTTGTATAAGTAACTTAGATGATGATTTTAACTGATGGATATTTTATATTGTCGTAAAAAGATATCTATGCACACATGTGTTCAATAAATAGTTATTGGTTTCATTGGAGTACATAAAGCATCATTATTACGTATTTGCGAGTTACACAAAAAAGAAACTAAAACACATTAGGAATTTTAAAAAATATTTAATGATTCTTATTTGACAAAAATTTGCCTTTTAAAGGCATGAACAAATACATTAACTTCAAATATAATATGAGGATAAACCTAAAATCTAAACATGCTGCTGGCATTTGAAAGTAATTTTTTGAGGGGTCTGATTTTCAATAGTCATAATTATCTTAAAAATAAACAATGTTTATAAGTACATCATAATTTATGAACATTTATACAAATAATAATAAAAACATGATAACTAAGGAAGATGTCAGAGATCTTTTGAGAAACAGGATTTATTTCGCGGAAAAGGATTAACTGGTTTCTCTAGTTGAAAAGATGTATAAGAAGGAGAAGAAGAAAGGGAGCATACAATTTATCTGAGAGACGAACGATCCAGGGTTTTAGAGGAAGAATGCCGAGTTCTTGTAATATTTGATAGTTTCTTATGAACCAGGGAGCTTTCAATGCATCCCCTTCGTATTTCTAGGATTAAATATTTATTTTGTATAACCTCTAATTTTTGAACATGAGATTTCGCTGCACCTCCCCAAAGGGGCATGCATAGGTTAATGAAGGCCGAATTATATAATTAAATATAGTTAATGCAGAATCTATAGAGTTGTGAGAATTTTTATTCAGAAATAGATATAATTTTAAAAATTTGACAGTAGTTTTATTTATTATAGATAAAATATGAGATTTATATGCTAATTTAGTATCTAGTTATACTCCCAAATAGGTAATTGAAGTATTAGTAGGAATCCAAGGAATTGCATTATAGTTAATAATAAGTGAATAGATAGAACAGATTCTTTTAAACAAAATATTTTTCCTTGTGATTTTTTTATTGTTTATCTTCATTTGCCAATTATTAAAGGGGAGAGTTAGGTTAACTGGACCGGTTAGATTAAGTAGTCCATTCTTTAAAATGTTGATGGGAAGTGTTTCCTGTCTTTTCAACTGGATAACATTCGTAGGATGACAGGGCTGATAACACTGGTCAGCAGTGATTTTGTTAAATGGACAACTCTGTTTCTTATGCACTTTGCTGCGCTAAAGCCAAATACAACCATAAAAATTTCCCATCATGCTCAGTTTTCGTGAAATTTCACATACACTAAAACTCTATATGTTTCGTAGATATACGCGTGTCTTTTATGCTGAAACGTTACTTGCTGAAATGTAATCGGAAAACTTTTCAGAAAGTGTTTAAAATTAATCATAATAGTCATATAAGATCATAAAAATATTATTTTGTGTAAATAAAACTGTGTATGTACCCAAAACTACGAATAAAAGGTTATTTGTTTAAAACTCCCGCGTAAACGGTACATCATGTCTCCTCAGAACGCGTGACGTCATCGGTGTGGAACCCAAGGCCTGCTGTGGCCTGCTGTGTGCCCAAAGCTGGCCTTGTGTGGCCTGCTGTGGAACGAAGTACAGCAGTACTGTAGTTCTAAAACTGGCCTTGTGTGGTTTAAACTACAAGTACACTACAAACTACAAACTACAAGGTATATGACAAATCGTGTTGTGTGTGGTTTATAAGGTTTTTGTGTAGTTTGGGACCGTTATGGAACGAAAAACATATCGTTGGTGTGTAGTACCTCAATGTAGAGATACTTCTACATCTAACCCAAATAAATTATTTATTGATGTATAGGGTGTGTTAATTAAGTTTCAAGACTGATTTTTTCTCGTGCAACGGAGCGCTTCCAGACCGGTCACGTGGCCCTGGCTGGGTGGAGGGGGTCTCAGGCAAGCGACCAATCATCGCCAGTTGCCAGCGAAACGCTGGAGTGAAAGCATCACGCGCAAAGTCGGAGTGTGTTTATTGATCACGTCGAAACATCGCGAGAGTGCAAATGCAGTGTTTGAAGGAGCAGCGTTATTCCATAAAATTCTGTGTCGAACTGGGCAAGAACGGGGTGGAATCGCTTCAGTTGCTTCAACAGGCCTACAAAGAAGACGCAATGTCACGTGCGATGGTTTTCATGTGGCATAAGCGGTTTAAAGATGGCCGCGAAGATGTCGAAGATGATGATCTGTGCTGGAAGGCCTGCAGCGTCGCGGAACGAAGAAAATCTGGCCAAATTGCGGGAAGTTTTGAACAGTGACCGACGCTTGAGCATTAGACTCACCGCGGATAGAATGAATTTGAACTACGGTACCGTGTTACAAAAGGTTACTGAAGATTTGATGATGAGGAAGGTCTGTGCCAAACTTGTACCGAAAGTGCTCACGGACGATCAGAAGCAGCGGCGCGTGGCAGTTGCGCAGGAAATTCTCGAACGGTTGAAAGTCGAACCCAACTTTTTGGACAAAGTGGTCACCGGGGATGAAATCTGGGTCTTTGAGTACGACCCGGAGTCGAAATGGCAAAGCTCCGAGTGGCACACCGTGAATTCGCCAAAACCGAAAACAGCCCGCATGAGCAAATCGCGTGTGAAAAGCATGCTCATCACCTTTTTTGACGCGAAAGGAATGATCCATGAAGAGTTTGTTCCTGCTGGACAGACTGTCAATGGACAATTTTACGCCGACGTCATCCGTCGTTTGAAGGACCGAGTTCACCGCGTCCGCCCGGAGAAGAAAGACGAGTGGGTGCTGCACCACGACAACGCTCCCGTGCACACGTGTCTCGCCGTCACCCAGATTTTCGCCCTAAACAACGTGGCAACGCTTTTGCAGACACCCTATAGCCCGGACCTCGCCCCCAGCGACTTCGTTTTGTTCTCCCGTATGAAGAAGAATCTGAAAGGGAAGCGTTTTGGCACCGTCGCAGTGGTTCAAACGGCTTCGACGCAGAGTCTGAACACCATTCCAGTAGGGGAGTTTCAGGAAGCCTTCCGAGAGTGGAAAACTCGCTGGCAGCGATGTGTCGACTCAGAAGGAAACTATTTCGAAGATTTTTAGTCCGCTATATATAAATGTTTAATAAATACCTTTTCCTGAGACACTCTGTACCTGTACCTCGGAAAGAAGACGTGCGATGGAATTAGATCCATCCCGTTAATGTTCGTTGAATTTCGTTGCTATTTGTCAGGTAGATGCACAGTTTCAGTACGCTAAAATGGCGTCTAGCTGGAACGTGCATCAGAAGCAGAGATGTGTGACTAAATTTCTCACTTCGGAGACAATTGCACAAATTGATATCCCCAGTCTCTAGGTGAAATTTTACGGGAAACATACAGTGGATGTCGCTGCAGTGAGTGTGGCGACAATCGGTAGTGCGTTTCAGCGTTGGTTACAGTGACGTGAAAGACAAACCACGTTGCGGTCGCACGTGCACAGCTGCCACACCAGGCACTGAAAGAGCACCTCGATCAGCTCATTCGCGCGAATAGGCCCATGCGAGGGGGGGCTGTGTACGGTGTTGGAGAACTGCTTACGGCGCTGAACATAGACTGCAATGTACTAGAGGTAACACTGAGTAAATTGAGTTACCGAAAATTGTGCGCAAGGTGGGTCCCGCACTCACTCACACAGAAAAACACAAACAGCACAGAATGAAAGTTTGTGAGGAGCTTTTGATACAATACGAAGCTGAAAGTGTCAGTTTTCTAGATCGAAAAATCGCTGATGAGGAGATATGATGTAACCATTCTGAGCCAGAAATAAAACGACAATCCATGGAATGACGCCGTAAGATTTCCCCGAACGGGTTACCTCGGCTGGAACAGATTGTTACTAGCATGGCAAGCAGATTTCCTCTGTCAAAAAGTGCCTTGACAAAATTAGCCAAAGAAGCGATGTTGATTAACTTTGTTTAATTTTAGTTTGATAATTTGTGATTATTGGTTGTAAGTGAGGGTTGTCGTATGTTTTATTTTTTATTTTATTTTTTAAAATTTGAGATGATAAATGATGCTACAAAATTGTGTGGTTTTGAAGAGCTGTTATGTGAAGTTGGTTATAGTGAGATTTGTTTTTGCTGGAGTGTGTGTGTGTAATGTTTGTGCATTGGTTGATTGCCTAATAAATATTTTATCTTGTTTGGAGCAGTGTGGTTTTAACTCAATTTTTGTAAATTTTTCATCAGAGTGCTTTGAAGTTTTAGTATTAAGCAAATATTAATAAATATTATTGCTCTTAAGATGAAAGAAACAGGCTTTGAGAATGCTTATTTTATGAAACAATATTATTGCTTTAAGAGTTTGACAAAATTAAAGAAAAACGTTTGGAGAATAATGAAACTTAGAGATTTTAACAATATAATGTTATAACATCCTTCAAGATCATCTTTGTAAAGAATTAATGCATAGTAACCTAATATTTTTAGCACCAAATCCCAAGATATTTTGTTGACACTTAAAAAACTGTATTTAGGAACTAAATCTTAAGATTAAGAAACATAAAAAACACAGAACACATCAATAATCAAGCACAGCAACAACAACACGGCACAGCGTTATAATACTTTCAAGTGGCTTTCCATATTACTTACAGATGACGTCACGCGCTGTGATTGGTGTTTCATTGAGGCGATAAAGAGTAAATATATTTTAGATTTTATTTGTAGCTTTAAAATTTTAAATAATTAGTATTTCACAAAAATATTCTATGTATAATCGTTTTAATTTATGAAAATTCATTCTTACTACACTTTAGATTTTTTTCTGATTACTGTCCGATTGCCTATTGCAAGACAGAGTTCGCCAACAATGTATGATATTGTAGGTTCCACCCAAGACATGTAATAGATACCAGAATGGTCATATCAGTTCGCAACTGCGGTCATTGCGAAGTGAATTGCAGTGACCCACGTAAACAATGCGCCGACTCGGCTCTTGTTAGTTGCGCCCTGCGCGTCGAGCGAGAAAAGCGTTGATATTTCTAAAGTGCACGACTCATCTGTTCGTTGTGTTGTAGTGTTAATTTTTGTATAAACAGATTCCTTGCAATACCGCAGTAGTGAGTAAACCATCCAAACAATTTCTGTTCTGTATGTGGTAAGATAATTTGGATGAGCCAAATGCGGTATATTACTCCCTTAACAAGAAACGCATATAAATAGTATGTCGGGTGTCAAATCGGTGATCAGGACAAATCATGGGACCCTCATATTTGTTGTGCGTCTAATATATCATTGGTTACTTGTTAGCTAAACAAAAATCCACGATATATGCCATTTGCAATTCCCTTGGCATGTTGGGAACCAAAGGACCACTCCGCAGGTTGTTATTTTTGCATGACCAAAGTTGCTGGAATCACAAGCAAGGCCAAGTAGACCATTCAATATCGCAACCTCCCTTCATCTGTCAGTCCTGTTCTACAAATCGACGACCTTCCAATCCCAGCGCCGCCGGGCAATTGGAGTGTGCATTCCGAAAACTCTGGCGATGGAGATTTAAACGTAATTACCGAAAAGTATGACATTGAAGACACAGATGTCGGTGGAATATTTAAAAAATGTAACAGAATCAATCACTTAAAACAAAAATATCTAGTTAATGTTTGAAACTTGTCGAGGTATCAGGAAAAGCAGTTGGTATCCCAATTAAAGGGTTCCAGTCTTCTTTAAAAGGGGACTACAATTATTTTGTGAAGAAGCACAGGCCTCAACAACATCTAATTCCCGACAATAAATGTAACTTTGTAACCCCTTGCAATGCTGCACACGCATATCTTCCTCCCTTCCCCACCATACTTGGATTGATGAAAACTTTTGTTTAGGTGATGGCTAACAGTGGGCCAGGTTTCCCGTACTTAAAGAACAAATTCCCAAAAATAAAGAAGGGCATACTTGTAAGATCACATATGAAGGAACTTATGAGGGATCATGACTTTGAGGTAAGATTGGATAGTGCTGAAAAGACTGCATTAATCTCGTTTCAAAAGGTCGTAATGAAATGCCTTGGTAACAAAAGCTGAGACCCATGAAGAAAGTGTCATGACTCGTTTGCAATTATAAAACTCTGGGATGTACCATGTTCCTTAATATACATTTTCTGTATTCACTCCTACAATTATTTCCTGAAAATCTCGGTGTTGTGAGCGACAGACATGGTGTGCGATTCCACCAAGACGTTGCAAATATTAAAAACTTTTATAAGGGAAAATGGAATCAAATATGCTTGTAGACTGGACACTAAAAAAGGGATATCCTCAAACGAAATACAGTATACAATCGTTCAAAATTACATTTAAATTGAGATTAGTATACGTCAGTAAAGTAAAGAAAACGAATAACTTAACAATAGTGTGTATTTTCTAATTGCTTCTTACAAAGAAACTTTATCCATTACAAATAAATTCTCTACATATTTAAAATTAGAACACCATTTTCCATAAGAAACGGCCACTGAATTCCATTTATGAATATATCTTCATGTTAATTAAAGTGTTGAGGACGTCGAACCTTTTAGTGTGCCATTCGAGTTTCAATATTAAAGTACGCATATTTTAAACAATTGCTTATACTTTTCGACACAATCAAATAAAAGTAATTAATTGGGAAAGTAAAAATTCTTAAGTGTTGCCAACTTTTCTATTATATGAAAATAAATTATAATTTACAAAGAAAAGTTCTCTATCTCTACACTTCACAGCTCTTCCACGTTTCTTACAACCATTCCACAGCTCACAGCACTTTTTCTTACAATCACAGACCGGACCCTCAACTAGAGCAGGAACAAACTGCCCTCTATATTGTAATTTACATATTCTGCTCCCTTAATTCTAGCCGTCTTGATTTTATTATTTTTCCACTCAATTTCATTTTTTCTCTTCCGACCTCAAAACCTGTTCTTATTCCATACTATTACTGTTAAAATACCACACAAAATGGATAAACTTTAACTTCATTGCAAACTGAAATTTAGAAAATACGCACATTAAACCCACTCTGCTTGACAATGAAAGTAGACAATGAAAATGACACAACAATTAAGTGGACACAACAATGAAATGAAGACAGAGAAAAAGGAAAATGAACGTCAAAGATATTATCAGAACGTTGCTATCTGCGAAAACTCTATCAAGTGAGCAAACAAAAATATTCTAAGTCTCGGACATGAAAAGTTCTTGCTTGCCACTAAGAGTAGAAGGTCTCCTTAAGGACATGTCCATCACTAGATATCAGTTGCATATATGATGTGATTGATTTCAGTAATATCTAGATCTCTACCTGTGGTCTGTACCACCTCATTTAAGACAGAATTTGCTGTCACTATCTCTCTCTTAGCTTTGGCATTTTCCTATATTCTCCTCAACGGTATACGAGATTCAAAATGGAAGTTGACGAACCCTTTCTATCTCGCGTCGAAGGAGGTTTCGTATCATGTCCTTATCATGACCTTCACATTATGTGTAATTCATTCCCAGATGAATTTTCACCACTGACGTGTGTTTCATTGAAAAGAGATGGACCTGCAACAGGGTCATCGTTTTCAAGTTCTACATGTTCGTCATGTGGGTAGTTCGAGCGAAGAACATACTTCGCATTTCTCTGAATGTCAGCAAGTTGTTCTGCTGTGAATTTTTCAATGCTGAGTATGTATCGTCGTTGACTGGCAAGTTTATTTGAATCTTGGGTAGGTCTCATATCTGCGTTCCTATATATCCATACGTTGAAAACTTCTATTTCTGAGCCCCCGTTTTTCGCTTTTGCGTACGTAGTAAAAGCACCACATCACCTCCTTCAATTCATCCCATGTCCATCTCTGACGATTGCTTCGAGCTACTGCCGGCTCTGGGTCCCTGAGACTAACATCTGTGGGATGGCCAGATGTCGACAATACGACATTAACTCGGTTTCTGAGCAGGTATGGGAAATCGGTAGAGCAAGGCCCGTTATGATTCTTTACATTTCTTGTTCTATACACTTTGCTCATTGGTTTTAAGTGAAGATTCACACGTAGCCAGTTCGAGATAACAGATCACACTTAATTATGGGTTATTTCCTGCCATTCGTTACTGCAACCCACAATGGCCTTGGAATATCCCCCGCAGGGCCCAGCAAGGGGTCCCTCCAATCGCAGGTTGGCATAACTAAACCCTACCGGATATTCACTGACTGCTGAAGGCAACCTCCTTCGCTGGCTAATGCAAGGATCGGGCCTCCACTCTAATCAGTGGCCAGGTGTGCCAGCCCATTTTATTTCCTGCACCCTTGATGAGCCTAACAGGAAGTCCAAAGGTTCATGACCCTTCCCTCTCTACTTACATCCCACCCTCTTCAGAAACGAGTACTTCTTCGAGTGACCTCTCACCCTCAACATATTCAGCAAAGGAAGCCCTACCAGTAGCTAGGCTACCACTGACATAGCTCTCATGCTCCACCACCAACTGCAAGGTCATGTACTCCCTAGGTGTTGTTGTTGTTATTATTATTATTATTATTATTATTATTATTATTATTATCATTCCACTACATCACGACTAAAGATGTTATGAGACGGCACAAAATAAAATCTACTTCAGGTTGGAACCAGCTACCTAAGGAGCAAATCGAGCGACACTCGGTGCCTCTACAATACTTTTGCAAAATGTGAGCTGTTCCAAATAAAGCGATTTCTTGCACTTCCCAGTCTTTTGAATTACCAGAGAGTTTACACAAGTTCTTACACAAATTTTGAACAACAAACCCCAGAGCTCTGATACCTATCTGTACGACCAGTGCTTTTACGCCCCGCATTCGGTTGATCTCTCTCCAATTCCAAACTCTTGTATTTAAGACGTTTCTCTGCCTCCTTGGGAGGACGTTTTGATCGCAAGGTGCAGCAACATTGACAAGTAAACACGGTTTTTCCTCCAAATCTCGGATAACTATATTCGGTTTGTTTGCCGTTGCGATCAGTTTGAATTTGTTGGTCGTACAATATCGTACACAATCCAACAGACGTCACCGGTTTTGGTGAGTGTTCGTACCACTTGGGGCATGTGTTTGGAACTTCGAGGGCGGTACAGATCTGCCAATGGAGGTAGCTACACGCTCTGTCGTGTCTTTTCTAGTATTCGGCCTTTGCTAGGATTGGACAAGCTGGGACAAAATGATCAACTGTTTCTACGTATTCCTGGCAAATGGTTATCATCTTGGGAAATTTTGAGAACCGTTTAATCATAATGTGGTGTTCTCAAGACCTGATCTTGGGCAGCAATTACAAGTACTTCCGATTCTGGCTTCATTCTTCCCCTTTTAAGTCACATAAATGATTAGTCTTTATTGATCTGTGCTCTGTCCATTCCTTTAAAATATTGTCCGTGGAGTGGTTTGTCTCTCCACAGTTTCTTTAACATTTTTTGTCTCAAATTTCATGTTTAGTAGCATCAGTATTTCAGTGTCTGTGTTATTCGGCGGGTCTTGCATAGTTTATTTTTATGGTTATTATTATTATTATTATTATTATTCATATTATCCACGGAAATTCCCCACATGTCAATAACTAAATTGAACACCTGATTTTCCGTGGTTTTGTTACACTGGTTGATTTCTATTATTCTTTCTTTACTTACATTTTATTTTTGTCGTCAACGTTGACCTCAATTTTTGCTCTTCTAATATATTGATTTGATGGCTTTTTAAGCTCCAAAATAATTCATCACAATTCACATTTTGGGGTTCCTTATAACAAAAAAGCGTTTTTCAAACATCCGTTCGTATATTTGTTTGTCCATCGCTCCTTACTGACCGTCTGTCGTCCGTGAACCACACTAGCCCCCAAATTATGCGTACGATTATTTCCCCGGTTTATCTAGCCTCATTCAAACCTCGCGATTTTGAAAATCATTCTTTAATTTTTGAGTGTGTTTTATATGAAGATTCAGCCACATTTTGAAATTTTACTCGAAGATGGCTCCAATTTTTCTTAATTTTATTGTAAGCATAGTGCATAGTACATTTACAAGAAATGCATGATTCCATTTTCACTGTGAACTGGAAATTTTCCAAAATTGTAAGAGTTTGAAATTTTTCGGTGGCTCCTGCTGTTACTAAATTAACGATAATGATTTTCCTTCATATTAAAATTGTCTTCCATAAATAGCTCTTTGATTAACGTCATGTGTAATTTTTGGAAGTTTATAGACGTTCGCGCAATATTTTGTGAAATATGTGCAATATAAAATGTATCCAAAATATAAATTGCTCAAAACATTACTAATTTCTTCTGTAAACATTTTGTAGAGTTAGTACTAATCGTACAGTAACAGATGACATAATCGCTATTCTACCGTCTTTATTTGTATTTTTTCTTTCCCGTATTCGTACATTAGGACTCAGACTAAAGCCTCAAAAATGTCGCACACTGTGCATAAAAAGGAGGCGTGAACTTGAAGCTACATTAAAACTTGAAGACATCCCCAAACCCCGCATGACCGAGTGGGAAGCCGTTAAATACGTTGGAAAGCCAGTAGGATTTAATTTAGTAGAGTCCTGGGAGGGGTTGAACAAGCAGGACCGATTATTAGATAATATAGCATTATTTCAGCTCCGGGACCATCAAAAAGTCGATGCGCTTGTACAGTTTGTGCAGCCAGCCACAGTCTTTCCCCTCAGGCTAGGCCGCTATACAATTTCAATGCTCCGGCAATACGGCAAGACTATCCGGAGTAGGGCTCGGCAGTTCTTGTCCCTCAGCCATGGCTCCTCCACCGCCTTCCTGTATGCCGGCAGGGAGGACGGTGGAGTCGGATTATTCGAGGCGTCCACTGAAGCGGATGTGTGGTCAGTTGACAGCGCATTTAAGTTGCTAACCAGCTCCGACACGATGGTACGAACGTCAGCGATGACAGACCTTCAGATGGAAGCCGCATACTGTCAGCATGTGGGTGCTGAAACCGCTGACATATATACGTACCTCTCGGGGACTCCGAACGACCGCAGTGCGCCTGGTAGATCGACCTTCATCCGAGCCCGCCAAGCCTCGCGACGGCATGGGCTATTATGGCGCCCACCCAGGACTGAGGAGGACGAAAGTCTTCCATACATCGAGCTGCCGCGAGAATTCGCCATCCGCAAACAGTCGCGCCGCGCCACTGTGGAGCGGCTGAAAGCGGGGGCGGATGAGGAGGAGGACGACGGAAAGCTACAATTCGACGGTGCAGAACAAAAGGAATGGTTCGCGGACATCCGGATTCCGTGGGACTTCCTCACGGGTCCTTCCATTGGCCCGTCTCCCCCGGACGCCCTGGACCCTGCCATGCACGGGGAGCCTCCCACACTGCCTTTTGCAGCCGGCAGCACCGCCCCGGAGCAGACATGCGTCGGTGACCCTCCCGATGCTACCTGCGGCGACGCCCCGGAGAGAACGCGCACGGTGGACTTACCTGACGCAAACGGCTGCAGCGGCCCGAGCCGAGGCGTAGACGCCCCGGAGCAGGAGCGTCCCGCAGATCCGTCGCAAGCAGCCGATGGCGCTGCCCCGGGCCGGAGCGTGAACTCTGAGGTGACCGTGCCCATCACAGCGGAGAACACTGACCCAAACGGCACGGTAGGCGCCCGCTCATGACCCAATTCAGCTCGAGAGGGGTGAGGATGGAGTCATCCCCCTCCCCCCTTGACGGCAGCCTCAGCAGAAGTAATACGTGATGGAAGTACAGAGGAGTTAGAACAATTTCTCGCAACAGTCACTGATAACAACGGTGAGGAAGAAGAAGAAGACGCCCCCGCCCGGGTCAATCTAAAGTCGCGCAATCTATTACTTAAACTAATACGTTTGTTGATCCATAAAGCACATGCGAAAAGGTGGCGGGAGCAGGAGCTGCAAGGCATCTGTGCCTCGGCAACCATGGACGTAGGCCGTGAGTCCACTTATTACCTCCGCTCGGGTGAAAATATGAGGCCGCCCGTATACAAATTCATACACGCCGCGCGCCTCAAAGGTTCAAAGAAATTAAATTTCCAACCTCAGAATGAGAAACTAAACAGAATATGCCGTCGCGGCTGCAAGCAGAAAAACAGTCCAGAAATACCTGCTGCAGTGGCGATCGGACTTGTCATTTCCGAATGCCTGACACACAGTGCCATCCTGCAGCTGCGGCACAATCGCGTGCTAATGCACCTTAAAAATTCGGCCGTAGCGAACGGATGGTCTGTGCTGTATGAAGAACAGGCTGTAGGAGGCCGGCGACGCCCAGACCTGATAATGATGCGGGGCCATCAAGCTGTCTGTATCGACGCCGCCGTGAAGACAGCGACCATTGGGAAGCTCGAAGAGAAATATGCAGAAAAGGCCGCCAAGTATCAGGAAGAAGTTCTATTAGCCAGAAACTTCAGGGAGGTCGAGTTCCTGCCACTTGTAGTAGGAGCCCTGGGTGTGTGGTGCCCAAGTAGCATGGCGGTACTAAATAAATTACTAAAGACCAGCGCGATCAAAAACACTAGAGAGCGCATTATCGCCGAAGCGATCAATGGTAGTGCCGCCTGCTATTACAAGCACACCGCCCAAGTAGCCCTGGTCCCTGCCGAGTACCGCCGTGTGTGTAAATAAATAAAGCGGTGCTCGGCGGGGGCCACCTCGGCCGATGCCCGATCGTCTGGCGGAGGCCAATCCGCACCTGAAGACTCCCGCGCCACCACCCGGAGCCCCTCGATGCCCCTACACCCTATCAAAGAAGATAGTGAAGTGATGGAGCAGTTAAAACGTAAATAGAGTAAATAGTAATCAGTGAACAACAAGGACGTGATAGTGACGCCTGTGCTTAATGTTAGGCCATTTCAGGATAAGAGAATTTCGCTAAGGTAAAAGCAATAAGGACGCGACAGAGTCGCCCATGAAGTAATTTTAGTTAGATGTAAGTTGTTGAAGTAATGATAGTGCAAATCATACAAAAGAGGTGCGTCAATGACACAAGAGAGGAAAATCCTCAAACTATTATAAATAACGCAAGAAAGGTCTAAACAATCTTGAACTCTCCAACGAACCAATATATACATACTATGTAGTGCAAACTACCACCATGTATAAAAATTGTTCTGTCGACAATAAACGCTACTTGAATACGGAGTAATATACGTAGTATAGAGAAAGTTACGTAATGCTGCGCGAAAAATAGAGGAATTTTCGGGAGAAAAAAATTTATAGCTGGGCCGTGATATCCAATTGCTAAATTATGAAAAAGTTCTCTAACACGTGGTGCAGCCAGTACCACGTGTTAGAGGATTTTGTGGGACCTTCATACCAAAAAAATAATTGAAAGCAAAATGTCCGTTCGTCCGCCTGTCCCTCGGCCCGCCTGCCCGTCTGTTTGTCCGGTGTGTGTGAACAACACTAGCGCCTAAACTATGCGTACGAGTTTTTCGCAATAGAAGAAAACCTTGTCCATGGGGGCTGAGTCGAAACTCTGAGATTTTGAAAAATATTCTTTAATTTTTAGGGGTACTTTACGTAAAGTCCCCGGACATTTTCAGAATTTTCTCAAATCTGTTCCACGTTTTTCCTTTACATTTCCTATAAGAATAGAGTAAAATACACTTATTAAGGTGGCAGAGGTCTTATTTTGTGCAATTTAAAAAAAATACAAAATCTAGATTTTCTCAAAAACGGCTCCACATTTTTTCTTTAAACTTTCGGTAATGATAATGTGTAATGTTCTCTACGAGATGAAATTAACGCCATAGTGCTCGATTCTTTTATTTATTCAAAACTTACAAAAGTGTAATTTTTTACTTGTGCCTCACGTCGTTAATATCTACGTTAGCGGCGATTTTTTCATATTATTATTTTTATGAGTATATGTGCTTTAAATAATGTCAAGTAAAGTTTCTCGACAACTCAACCGTTATTTGTGAAAAGTAGCTCAAAATGCCCCAATTCCGGAAATGCAAACGCTATTTTCTCATCAATGGCTAAAAAAAATTTCTTCTAACTTTTCGATCGGATAGTGATAATTGAACTCTTTAATATGACGTACAGTTTATTTTGAGTTCTTTTTTGTTTTTTCAAAAAGTACACAAATCTCATTTCTTTAAAGATCTCTCACATCTTCAATATGCACATTAACAGCAGTTTGTAAACATTAATATATTTGTGATTTTAAGTGCTTGAAAACTCAAAAAGTTTCTGTGAAAAAGAGCTGCAAATTTCGCATTTTTAGTAGCCCTAAAACGCCATTTTCTCTTAAACGGAACAACATTTTCAAAAGAAAATTGCCATTTAAGACGAAGTTTTTGTATTCTTAATATTCTAAAATTAATATATCCGTTATAACATTAGGAAACCGAAAAATTAAGAAAATGTCACAAAAGTGTGCTTTGGGTGGCGATAGATAGCAGCTGGCAAGAGTATATGGCAGTTCCGAATAGCTAGTGCAGACGCAAGGAAATAGAAAACTAATAAGGGAAATTTTGTGTCATTCTGTAGCACCACTAGTTTTTGTATTAATGTATTTATTATTGATTATTGATTGTATTAATGTTATTGCGTAGATCTCGCTATTAATCTTTTGTAATTGAGGCGAAATAAAATAAAATAAAATAAATAAAACTTTAGAATTAACTTGAGAAAGGAAAGATAATACTGCAGACGTAAATGTTTGGAAACTCGCACAATAAAGTATTCTGGGAATTCGTGTGTAATTCCATATTTTGACTTCAGGGCTGTTTCGAGAATTCTCATAGCCAGGATGTCATTTGACGATTCAGTGAGCGCACGTATTTGGGTGGAAGCGTTCCCTGCAGACGCGCGCCGCGCGCGGCCGGGCCACTGCCCGGGGCCACTGCTCGACGCCGCGCGCCCGCTTTCCACACGTGGTGCGGCGCGGCGCGGCGCGGCGACGCTTTTAATCCGCGAGAGAACGGGGCATAATTGCCGATCCAGCTCCCACGCAGCCCATTTCCGAAATACGCGCTCATAAATATAAAACCCAACGCGGCCCCCCGGCCCGCCCAGCGCGGGTTTCGCCGTGGACGTCCGGTTTAAAACCAGTGTGATTCATTAAATCCTCGGCTGTTGATATTTCGATTGCGAATGCAAGCGAAAATGCAATAGAGCGCTGAAGTACTCCGGCTGTAATCTGGTTCACCGGGCCACTAGCGGGACAGAAACAATAGACACGTTTGTGGTGGTGATCTTGGAATTTGGATGCATTCACAGTGGTGCAAAGGTGCATAATTATGTGGCATCAGAGTATGACTGTGAGTGCAAAATTAGTATTTCCAATATTCCAGATACGTAGACTAGTTCATCTTCATTACCTACAACTGAAATCGTCACGTGCATTTTTTTATAATTCCTACTATAAATACAAGCGCATTTTTACTTTCGTGAGAAGAGAAAGTAATGTAATCGTCCGCCGAAAAACGTTGAAAGTTCGCCACACTGTCAGAAATTACATTAAATTTAATGTAGTTTAATGCACTTTTTCATATTAAATTTAATGTACCGTGTAAATTAAAACGATATTAATGTACATGTACATTAAATATAATGTGTAAATTAAAATCAATGTAGATTTAATGTACTGTTGTACATTAAATTTAATGTACCGTGTACGTTAAGGCGATTTTAATGTGTTTGTGCATTAAATTTAATGTTAAAATTAAAATCAATGTAGATTTAATTTAGGACTACATTAAACCTTATGTACCTTGAAATCAGTGTATGTTTTAGAAATATTTTTATCCGCTATTTGAACTTACGTATAATTTAATTTAAAATATATTTTCAACATGTATATTTTTAACAAAAAAATATAAATTTTTAAAATTCGTATTTACATTCAATTTGGTAACAATTGTAAAAATCTTTATAATAAAATTGTAGCTATGTACATAGTACGCTAATTCTTTAGTTAACAATTTTTTCAAATTCTCCTGAAATATTTAATTTTTTTTAAGAATTGTCACTGTAACAATGTCAGAATTTAGTACTCTTTACGGCTACGAAACATATTTCCGAGCGTAAACGCGTCCAAAACAGGTGAAGAAGTAGTGACAATTATAAATAATATGCATAATTCTGTAGAGTTAATACATATTTAATATACATTACGTCTAAAGAAATATGTTCCGTAGACGTAAAGAAAATATTGTACATATCATAGCGGGCAATACATTAAGCCTAAGAACCTGCAGAACCAATTGGATCTCGCAATAGTTCAGTGGTTAGAGCACCGGTCCGTAAACCAGAAGTCCCGGGTTCGAATCTCGGTCGGGTGACTATTCGTCGAACAAATTTAAATACTAAAATGCATGTTACTCAGTACCAAGATCAGAACTTAGGTTTCTTTACATCTGCGGAACATATTTCCGAGCGTAAACGCGTCCAAAAGTGTGACAATTGCATAAATCCCAACGGGCAATTCATCAGTCCTAAGGACATGTTCAAATAATTGATTGTCTCGATAGGGTAGTGGTTAGAGCAAGTGGGCGTAAACCAGGAGAGACGGGTTTGAATCCCGGTAGGGGTGACAATTATTTGAACAAATTTTAAATATTGAAGTTAGTACATGTACAGTAAATTTCATGCACACATACAGTAATTTCAATGTAAAAGTACATTAAAGTAAGTATCATGTACGTAAATTAAATTTAATTTACACGTACAGTAAATTTAATGTACACGCATACAGTAAATTTAATTGTACACGTACATTACATTTAATGCACACGTACTTTAAAGTTACTGTACGTGCACATTAAATTTCATTTACGTACATGATACTTACTTTAATGTACTTTTACATTAAAAGTAATGCGGAAATTTCTGACAGTGCAGGAAAACTCTTATAGCTGGGGTCTGGTAACAAAAAAGTGTATAAATTCTATTGCTAATTTGGAAACAATTCTCTAACTCGTGGTGTAGCCAAAATCCATGTTCTCTTGCTTCTTGATACTGAAAAATCAATTGACGGCAAAATGTCCGTCTGTGGTCAACTCTAGCGCTTAAACCATTCAGCGGATTTTCTTCAAAATTGATATTCCCCCATCGATTTGGATGATGTCAAGACTCTTGGAATTTGAAACCGGTATTTTAACTTTGGGGGGTACTTCACATGAAGCCGTTAGACATTTTCAAAGTTTTCAAAAAACTGGCTCCAAATATTTTGATTACATTTTGATGTTGAATATTGCGAAGAACGTTTAAGAGAATGCAGATATGCAGAATGCAGGGATGCAGGTATCATTTTTTGTGATATCTCCAATTTTTTGAAAATTGCAAAAAACAAATTCAAAACTGAAAAAATGAAGATAGACATTTTTGCCCCAAACAAAGTTGGTTGTACAGCATTAGCACTTTAAATAAGTTCCTGTACACTTTTTTGAAGAAACGAGTATTTTTGCGTAAATTGCGTTTGAAATTTACCAAAATTTTGTTTCTCAAAAACCGCTCCAAATTTTTTCTTTCAATTTTCTTCCCTTACGTAATTAGGGGCGGAAAAAATATGGCCCTTATCCTATTTTCGGGCGATGCTTGGTTTTTGGAAAATTTAAAAAAAAAATTAATACAAAATTGGAGATAGAAACTTTAGCTTCAGACAAAGTCTGTTGTACAAAATTAGTTCTTTAAAAAATGTCATTTTCATTTTTTGTCATACAATTTTCTGAAAAAAACGAGTAGTTTTTGCGTAATTGGCGCTTGAAATTTGCGAAAAAATTGTTTTCTCAAAAACCGCTTAATTTTTTTAAAACTTTTCTCCACATGTGTAATAAGGGGCGGCAAATAAATAAACTAGTGGTATTATGGGATGGCACTGACGTTCTCGCAGAACTTAGTTTTCTAATCACTATAGTTTGAACTAGTTTTACTGTTATGAATGATACTCTACCCAGGTACCTTCTTTGGGCGCCCAAAGGATATTTCGTTTCACGTTCTCTGGATTTTTCGGATTCCTAATGCTAGAAGTGAAGCCACCATACACATATTACTTTCTCGCCTTACGAATACTTCGTTAGAAGAGAAAGTTATGTAATCGTGCGTCGGAAAATGGGGAATTTTCGCCAGAAAATCTCTTATAGCTGGGGTCTGGTGACAAAAATGTGGATAAAACCTGTTGCTAAATTTAGAAAAAAAATCCTCTATCTCGTGGTGTAAACAAAATCCACGATTTGTTGCTTCTTCATACTTCAAAATCGATTGACGGTAAAACGCCCGTCTGTCCGTCTGTGGTCAAAGCTAGCGCCTAAACCGTTCTGTCGATTTTCTTCACAATTGATATTCCCCGATGGTTTTTACTCGTCTCAAGGCCTCTTCATTTTGAAACCGATATCTTAGTATTTGAGGATACTTTAAATGAAGCCCATTTTGAGATTTTCTAAATTAAAAGAAAATGGCTCCAAATTTTTTGATTATATTTTGTTGTCGAATAGAGCGAAGAACGTTGAAGGGAATGACGTAGGTATCATTTTCGTTGATAACCCCAATTTTTCGAAAATTGCAAAAAAACTGTTTAAAAACTGCAAAATTGAAGATAGAGATTTTTGCCTCAGACAAAGTCGGTTGTACAAAGTTAGCACTTCAAATAAGGTCATGTACCATTTTTTGTAAAAACGAGTAGTTTTTGCGTAAATTGCGATTCAAATTTACAAAAAAAATTCTCAAAAACCGCTCCAAATTTGTTCTTTAAAATTTCTGCAGGTGTGTAATAAGGGACGGTAAATATATAAATAAACTAATGGTGCTATAGAATGGCACATACTTTCTCGCAGTAGTTATTTTCCAAATGCCGATCATCGGATAAATTATGTGGCGTAGCCGTTCACCGCTGCCTTTCTTGGTCGTGTTTTTTGAAAGACATGTTTTTCGCATGTTGACAATTACCGGTTTCCTAATGATAGACCTGATACAAGTACGTTTTGACTAAAGTATAAGCAGTTGGCCCGCATGTGTGTCCCGTAGCGCGGTTGGTTAATACGTCTTCGGTTTGAAATCTTCAGTAAGGAAGGTGCCGAGTTCGATCCCCCGAGGGGGATTTTAATTTGATGAATGTGATATTGCAGGAAAAAACATTGAAGAGTGTAGATACTTTATTGAACATCATTTGAAGAACTTCTACTCACGAATAGAATCAATGCAGATAAATAGACAGGACTTGTGTGTGTTTTCCCTAACTGTGTCTTTTAAACAATTTTTCAAATCTGTTATTCGATTTCTGAAGCGTATGGCATGTCAAATCAACCGTTGTCTAGTATATATCTGTATGAACCAATTTAAGTAAAATTATGAGCATTTTAACGTTAAATTGTAATACAATATAACCAGAAGGCATGCGATAAACTTACAATCCCTAACGGTTCCGAAATTATTATTACTTTCTAGCCTTACGAATACTTCGTAATGCGGTTTATTGCTGCCTTTCTTGGTCATGTTTGAAAGACATGTTTTTCGCATGATGACAATTACCGGCTCCTAATGATAGAACCGATACCATTACGTTTTGACTAAAATATAATTGCGATAAATGTACTGGAAATGTCTCTATATATAAGTTCAAATTTTTAACTTTTAAAAATTTTTTACTTCTCTTCTTGGATTTGTAAAGCGTATGTACCATTGTATCAATTGTTTCTTTATCATGCATTTACCATTTTATAGGTCGGTTCTATTCTTTCATGGCTCAGTTCGACAGAGGCAGTGTTGGTGTTGCATAGTGGTATAAGTGCCGGTTCGTTGAATTTGAGTTTCGGTTGTCGGGTCTCGGTACCGAAAAGGTTTGCTGGTATAATACACTTTTGCTTGTTTATGAAGTAGTGGAATAGCAATAAGGACCGTATAGAAGCAGAGCGAGAAAGTATGTGCGTTGGAAGCACCACTAGTTACTATTATATAAGTGTAGCTGCCATGCATTGCGAAGATGGTCGCACTCGTTTAATAGCGAGCATTAGCACAGCTCTTCCCAGACAAGCATCGCTGGTTCGAGTCTTGGTCGAGGAATATTATTTGTAAAAATTCTGTGGTCACAGGAAACATTTCAGAATTGTAGAAACTTGATTGAAAACCATGTGAAGCCGTTCGAATCACAAATATTGATAATTACGCTTAATGAACTGGAAGTGTCTATATATAATTTTCAAATTTTTAACTTTTAACAATTTTTTACATCTCTTGTTGGATTTGTAAAGTGTATGTACCATTAAATCAATTGTTTCTTTATCATGAATTTAGCATTTTATAGCTCGGATCCATTCATTTTATGGCTCTGTTCCACCCATAAGGTGATAGTGTGGGGTAGTAGTATAAGTGCCGTTAACTTTGGAGATCAGATTTCGGGTCTCAGAACGGAAAAAAATTATTGATAGAAAACACTTTTGCTGGTTTATGTAGTAGTGGAATAGCATTTAGGACCATGTAGAAGCAGTGTGAGAAAGTATATGCTTTGGAAGCACCTCTAGTTTCACTATTTGGCCACTCTGGTTATGAAATTGCAATCTAACAATAGGTTCGTGGCAATCCGGCGTGAAGTTCACAGAATAATCTCCCAATGTCAGACTGCGTTTCTACACATAAAAGTGTGTTTCTTGTGAAAAAAATGGTATCGACATTTAGGACATAGTTGATGTTAATACTGGATTTAAAGTTTGTATTTCTCGTGTTAATATTAGAAAAGTTGAAAAGATCTTGGTGGCTTTCATTCGGATCGTGAAAAGAAATATCCTTGTCTTCCAAAACTTCCTTGCTGTGTAATGTGAAAATGCGTTGGTAAATCGCGCGACATCGTAATGTCAATGAAATTGATATTACTGTGTGGGTATTACTTATATCGCGAGAAAGTATGTGCTGTTGTCGCACCTCTATGTTTTTTATCATGTTTGAAAAACCTTTCTGAAAATTGCATAAATTTCAAACACAAATTACGCGAAATCAACTCGTTTTTCCAAAAATTGTACATTACCTTTTTTAAAGGGTTGATTTTTTACAGCAGACTTGTCTGGGGGAAAAGTCTCAATCTTTAAGTTTCTAGTTTTAAAATTTTAGCTTTTTAAAATTTTTGAAAATATTGAGAGATAGCCGAAATCAGGAATATCACCATATTTTTGCTGTCGCTTTTTACATATGAGGAAAATTTAAAGGAAAAATGGTTTGGCGTCTTTTTTGGGAAAAAATGTTAATTTCTTTAATTCGTCTATATTTCGCACAAAATTACAGGAAAACTACTGATATTTTTGAAACATTTAACATGCATCCATTTGAATATCCGTCTTTAGTGAACAGAATTTAGTTAGAAAAAATCTTTATCTTCAGTGTTATTGTAGGAAGCCGCTTCCAAAATTGCATTTTTGCAATTTTCCCCAAAATACGGGATGTCAACGAACTTAAGACTTGCATCATTCTAAGCGTTCTTTACACAATCGGAAGACAATGTTTAATCGAAAACTTTGGTTTCATTTTTCAGAAAATTGTGATAATCTTATAAGATTTCATGCAAAGTACCCCCAACAATCTAAATATACGTTTGAATTTCCCAAAGCCTCGACTTCATTCTGATTGGTTGGAGAATAGCAATTTTGAAGAAAATCCGCTGAACAGTTTTGGCGCTGGCGTTGACCACATACGGACAGAAAGAGACAGATGGACAGACAGACAAACCTAGGCTAAACGGAGTAACCACACTGTTCCCTAAGTTCGACGGTATACCTAATATACAAGTCTGACAAACCACTGTGCCCGATTGTGAGCGCTATCAACTCTCCTACTCACTCTCTTGCCCGCTTGCGAACATAAACCGTCGTTGGAAAAGTGGGTGGTATTACTTTAGGAATGACCCCCGTATGTACAGTCTTCAGCTACTTGACTGTCCAGATGTAGGTGCACACGTTTCGACCGCCATTCTGCGACCTTCCTCAGAACGAAATGCGCGGAGATGGATTGTGAAACAGTTAATATATAGGTAAGTTCTCCTCCACACGTCAGCCGGTAGTGCGGGTGATCGGCCAATGCGAAGAGAGCATTGGCCAATTAGGGAAAAGTCCCACCTCCCAGGTAGGATGGGGGAAGGCACTTCGCCCGCGGTCAGACGTCGTAGAGCAGCGCAGACTGTGCTGACGCGACCGAGCCTCGTGGTAAAATGGATGCCTCCAAACTTAGACCTTGGTCATATCAACTTTTGTATGAAAACTGTACTAAAATAAATAAAGAGAACCGGAAGCTGTGACGACGAGAAAATGATTTGAAACGGAGCAAAAATTTAATAATTTCACAAAACTGTCAAAATCACAAATACATCAGTTTTACAAAAATAAAAAAAATGAGAAGAGTACACAGGCACCCAAAAGTAGGACAAGCCCAGGGTGACCTATAACACTGAAAATCCAAAAGAAACTGAACACATCTGGCGCAAGAGTCCCCCCCCCAGAGGCAGGCCGATAGCAGATGGACCTAATAGCGATAGACCTTGGTCGGCATTGAGGTTTTGGGGATTTTTGAAAATTTTGAGATTATTTCCCCCCCCCTTGGTCCCTAGCGATCTTCTCTGACTAGGAGGCATGGCCAATTTTCCATACGTGGAGGGCTAAGATCGATTTATTAGTATTAATAATATATAATTAATAAAGGGACGGAACTGGGCGTGGGCGATTGGTGAGAGGAGGGGTGAGGCGGGGATCCGGCGGGGGAGGGAGGAGCAAAGAGGAGGAGGCTTAGGAAGCCGGTGATGGTCGGGGCTGTTTGCAGAGGTTCCAGGAGAAAGGGACGGGTCCATGTGGAGTTGAGGTGAACAGCAAGAAACATGGCGGAGTAGCACGAGGCTGGAAGGAGCTGGTAGGAAGGTTGGAACTGGAAACACTAAGTCAATGAGCGTGTTAATGAGGTATGCAGCGAGATGAGGCGGGCGGGGGCTAACAAGGCGGATTGAGGTGAGGCTAGACAGACTAAAGCGGTGTCTGAGACTGGCGTTGATGGTGGAACGAGGCGAGGATAGATGATGCGAAGAGGTGTCTGAGGCTGGTGCTGGTGAGCGAGGGAGGCGGGGCTAGAAGGAATGAAGCGGTTTCTGGGAGTGTTGGTGGTAGTGTGAGGCGAGGCTAGACGAAGAAGTGCGGTGTCTGAGATTGGTGTTGCTGGTGGAACGAGGCGAGGCTAGACGGAGCGAAGAAGTGTCTGAGACTGGTGTTGGTGGTGGAGCGAGGCCAGGCTAGACGGAGCGAAGAGGCCTTTGAGAGAGGTGTTGGCGATGCTTACAGGATGATGCGTGTAGCCAGACACGAATTGGCAATAAAGGGCGCAGTGGAAATATCGATGTGGCTCGAGGCGAAGCGGAGCGTGTCAATGGGGGTGCGCCAAGGCGAGCTGACGCTCGGCCAGACAAGGCGGGGTGGGGTTTGCAAGGTGGAGGGAAGCGTGGTGGGAAATGCTACTTTGAGGTATAGCTAGACGAACCTAGACGGGGCGATGCGCAATGCGACAGGTGGGGTTGGTGGGGCGTGTGGGATGGTTGGTACGGCGGCAAGTGGGAAGGCAGTAAAGGACGCAGAGGAAATGGATGGGTCGCAGAAGTAATGAACGTGGTCGGAGCTGCGCGGGGCAGGGGCAGGTTGC
Organism: Acheta domesticus; assembly: GCA_031308135.1. NCBI lineage: Eukaryota > Metazoa > Arthropoda > Insecta > Orthoptera > Gryllidae > Acheta > Acheta domesticus. The sequence goes on along the minus strand of JAHLJT010002406.1, from coordinate 145,141,420 downwards.
TGTCACTCGAATAATAATTCTCTGTCTATGAGTCCTCTCCCGCTAGGCGCTTCTCTCTCTCTCTCTCTTCGAAGCCACGAGAGTCCCCTCTTTATTGCCGTTCATTAAAACTCTTTGATTATTTGGTAAAGTTGTGAGCGCGGCGCTCGTTAGAGTGGGCGGCGCGTCGCTGCGGGCGCCTGCGTGCGTGCGTGCGCGCGAATTTCAGGAAGCGGGATAGGGGAACTGAGAGATTCCATGACGAATGGAGAGAATGTGCCCTATGTGGAATGAAAAAGTGATTCAAATTTCTTCAAAACATCCCGACATACTTTCAGTTATTTTTTCCGCGTTAAAAACGCGGAAGAAATAACTGGAAGTATATCGGGATGGGGGGCAAGTTAAAGGAAATGTTTACCGTAATACCGAGTAATACCGACTAAAATCTTACATTCGAAAAATTTTAATGCTTTTATGAGATGAAATCATTTTTGAACACAATAATATATTTCCAAGAGACGTTAAAACACACTAAATAGTTTGTTTCAAAAAGTAAAGAACAACTGCCTTCCCTGTAGGGGATTTTGTAAATTATTCAACTAAGTAGGGAATACAATTGGTTGAGAAGATACTAAAATGAGAAACATGTAAAATATTATATGTCTTTGAGTATGTACTACTATCTACGTTTCAGACCTATCGAAATTCAATTTAAAAATAATGCGTGCGTATCAGTGGACATAAATGCATGTGTATCAATGATCACACATTCAATATAAACTTCATCATAGGTGACTTCAATTGCAAGGTTGGCGAAAGAGTAGACGAAAGTGAAGTAGCACTAGGCAGGTGTGGTTATGGTGAGAGGAGCGACGGGGGATTGAAACTAATTTACTTCGCACTACAACAGAGACTAAAAATCTGCAATACATTCTTCAAGAAAAACCTCAAATGTAAATGGACATGGCGCAGCCCGGATAACAGGACAAAGAGTGAAATAGACTACATTCTCATAGACAACATAAATTGTGGGTGAAATTTCAAGATACTTACTTCCCTGAACTTCAGTACAGACCATCAGTACAGATAATAAGGACATCAGTTGAAATCAGAATGAAAATAAATAGAAAGAATTATTTCAAAGAAAAATTTAACTTTATAGACAAAGAAAAATACAAATTAAAACTTCAACAGCTCCTATCTTCATTAAATATAGTGAATGACAATGACTTAAGACTCCGCTATAAGCAATTCGAATCAATATTCAGATAAGATCAGCATCTGAAGATTCAGAAAAGATCATCTGAAGCATTCATCAATGACAAGAACAGCAAATAGAAAAGTAGATTGAACACCGACACCCAGAAAATGCTAAAGTATCCCACCACCATACAACACAAAAAACTAGGAGAACCTCAAGAAAGAATGGAATATTCCTATGTGGACCAACTAGTCAAAAGAGCTGTAAGAAAAGACCTCAGAATACGGTAGGAAAATTTAATACACGGCAAAATGATGTCATCCCAATCCATAAAGAAAATCAGGCAAGCGCTTAATGAAGGCACACACTGGATGCAATCAGTTCAATCCCAGCATAGTCTTCCAATTCACAAAAGAGACGAAATAATCGAAAGAGCAACTGCATTTTACGAATCCTTCTTTTCAAGCTCAGAAGAGAACTATGACTCTAAAGTAATTAGATTTGTTGATAATCTAGACGACAAGAGGATAATCCAGTCCCAGAAATCATAACATGAGAAGTTGAAATAGGTATACAAGAAATAAAACTAGCGGTGCTACAGAATGACACAGGATTTCCCGCTTCAGTTTTCAGTTTAGTCTTTAAATTTTTCCGTGTATAAAACAAGGGACAGATAAAACAATGGTGTAGATTTCTTTACCGTTAATCTCTCTTAATTTTAGAAAATTGGATGTTGGAAATATTAGGTTAACACTATTATATTTTTAAGCGTCCCGCGTTGTAAATTCAATCCTTTTCCATTGCATAGAGATAAGGCGCACGGCTAGTTAACTTGGAGGGCATGAGTTGAAGTCTCAGTAAGGAAACAAATTGCTGGTTGATAACATTTTTGCAGATTAATGTACTAGTATAATACTGTAGAACAGGCAGAAATAATGCAAGAGAGATAGCACCTCTAGTATATGCAATATTAAATGCATTTGAAATTGGTCTAAGCTTTAGTTTGGGTAGCTTTAGCTGGGTTTTAGATAATAATAGTTAAAGGATAACTTAATGACAAGTAGACTTGAGAGGCCTCTTTTACCTATCTGTGGTTCATTGGTTCTTTTTATTTCAGATTTCACAATAATTTTTACCCGAATTTCACAATATCTAATGATCGTATGAGAACTGTTAATTTGTTACATACTTGATATGTCAAGACTTTAGCGTAGTACTTTATTAATGTTTAATTATTATATATGAAATGACCGTGTGATTCAATGCAATTATCGAGATGATACGACTTAACGAAATTCAACTTAGACTTTCCAGAAATTCTTAGGCCTATATTGACGATTTTCTCAAATATTGTCATAGCATTTTGGTTCGGAGTATGTGGCACTTTCTACGATTTCTTTTTCTGTATTTTACATGGTTCTCTTTGACCTTTAGCATCTTTGCTTTCTTATTGTGATCTCGTAGGTCAACCCACAATTCCTTCCAATATTTGTTTTCGTAGACTATTTTAGAAGTTCTGTTTATTCTGGATTCTGTAAAGATTGATTTTTTCCCGTTTTTAAATACCGTTGTTTGCACGGTTGGTTGGAACAAAGTTGCTTATTCACGATAATTTAAATAACTTTTCATATTTTTAACGTTTTTTTCTGAAGAAATTTCTCTCTTCCAATACGTATTATAATATGTATAGGCACTCAAAAGATGGCTTGAAAAAATATGTTCTATGCCAAATTTGCTTTTTAGAAACATATAAACCCTCCAGAAACATGCAAAACGTTTATTCTTTATGAAAGATATGAATATATTTGTTTACAAGGAAAAATTAACAGAGAAATAAAAAAGCAATTCAATTTTGTAAATGAAATGCTTTTGTATTTGTGTTAATTAAAAAACATGGTAAAAACTATGTTAAAAATCATGGAAGTGAGACGAGAATAGATCCTTATGATTACGGGGAAAGAAATAACAGAAGTGAGCTATTGACAAGATTCGCTCAGAGTAACAATAGGGAATAACAAATATATTCCTTTGCTAAAGCTGGAGGAAGAAATGGATGTGAAACAGTTAGGGAGGAAAAATAAAAAATAAAATTGTCTTTATTCTCTATGACTCTTCGTATCTTATAGCGGATGAATAGGTGATTATACACTTACATTTGGATAACGACCGCCGCATGGTACGCACGGTAACTGAAATAGTGAACAAAATAATACGAAACAGACTGTACGAAATCAGACTACCAAAATCTTATGTGATGGGTGTGCCAAAATGTAAGTAATTTCTTTTTAATAATCTCCACAAATCACAGCAACATTAAGTGTACAAACCCAATATTCTACACTTGAAGAGTGTACACAATCGTCTGCTAAAATGTCTTCTCGCACAGACAAATGAAAAAACCGACGAAACCATGGGAGAACATTAGAAAATTATTAAAACTCCAACAAGAACTAATACTGTACAAAGACTAAACACGTATCTACAAACCGCTTACAAAGAAATCAACAAGTTTACAAAAAGAAACATTAGGCGTGAACTTCGAAAACAAAAAGTGACCTTAGTGAAAAACATAATTTGCACTACCAAATCTATACAACGAATTAAAATGTCATAGAATTTAGGGGGGAAATGGAATTCTCAGTTAATAGTGGCTGATAGCACTGTTGCCACATCAAGACGCAAAATTCTAGAAACAGCTATACAATTCTACAAAAGGCTATACACGAGCAAAAAGATAATATCTGATTTTTTTAATTGAATAATTACATACCTTAGGCCCTTGGGATTGGAATTTGGGATGGAAAAACTGTCACTAACAATTACTTTCAACGAATTGTTGCGAAAACAATTACCTGAAGGATGGATATCGAAAACCACAATACCACAAGAAGCGTTCAAAAAAAATATTGGTAACTACCGGCCGATAAACATCAAGTCAAATATGTTCAAAATATTGTCGACAATAATTTTGAACAGATTAAAATGTACAATTAAGGAAAATCAAACGGAGGAACCTTTCGTGATAGCCACTGTACAATAAACCATCTACAAAGAATATCGTATCTCGTAGAGAAAACACAAGAATTTGACTTGCCAGCATATGTGGCCGTTGTAGACTTTGCAAAAGCCTTTGAAACTGTAGAATAAGTGTTACAAGTACAAGCATCGAAATCAATAGGAGAAGATATCAAATATATTTTGTTACTAGGGAAGTATCAGGACAAGCGTAAATTCAAATGTATCTGGAAGGTCGAGGATTCGCTTAGAGATGAGGAGTAAGGCAAGGAGATCTCATTTCCCCAAAATTATTTATCTGTTTACTACAAGACGTTCTGAGAAAAATACAGTACAAATTTGGAATTAACATTGATGGGAAAAATTAATGAAACTCATGTTTGACGATGGCATTGTTTTAATTGTCAATTAATTCAGAGAACAGCAAGCAATGCTTTCTGAACTTCTGATTCTCAGCAAGGTGGTAGGCCTACAAGTAAATCTCAGAAAATTAAAAGTCATGACTAAGAGCACAAAAAATAAAATTTCTGTTGCTACAGAAACATTGAATGTGTAGACTTATATGTATATATAGGACAATTATTATCTTTCAATATCAGCGCAAAAAATTAAACTGACGAATTTCTGCAGCTTGGTCAACGTTTCGACGGTAAAAATTTATTATTTTGAACAAATCGTACAGCTTTCGAATAAAGAAAGAAATAATAAGCACTTATCTGCTTCTGGCCTTCATATACAGTTCGCAAACATAGGCACTCACACATAATGAAACAAATGATGTTAATATCTGCCTCCGAAAAATGGAAAGAAAAATGTCAAGCATTACCCTTGCAAGTGGAACTGGAAATGAAGGCGTAATGAAGGCAACACACAAATTAATAACGTTGAAACCACTGTTAGACATCTGAAATGGCGTTGGGCAGGTCACATCTTGCGACAGCCCCATACCCGCTGGACTTACCATGACCGCTTCGAATCCAAGACTTGGAAAGAGAAACGTGGACGTGCAGAAGAAGAGCTGGTTGAATGAATTTAAAATGCTGTTTGGCAGCCATTGGTCTACCTGGGCAAAGGATCATTAGAAGTGGAAAACCAGGTCTAAATCCAAACACAATGAACTAAATTGTTCAATTTCTAACCAACTTAATAAGTGCTAATGCGGAAAGTAGTAAGCTGCAGTGCTAGGTAATTATTTGTGAGTAGTGAAGTCAAAGTGAAGAGTGTTAAATTGACAGGAACAAAGTGAACCGGGTTTCATTTTCGTATTTGTTGTGTAAATAGCGTCTACATAAGGAATTGAGTACTCAGGAATTCTTCCAGAGTGTAATCCACCCGGGAACCGGAGACGCTATAATACTAAAAAATACGTTGAAAATGAATAATGTATTTTGATGAACATAATCTTAAATATTTAGGAATTGTAAGAAATGAACTCGGCTGGGAGCGGAAAATATTAGAAAGGTGAAATATCCTCAATGTGTTGTCTCAAGATTATGGCATATAAAATAACTCTAAGTGTCCAAAAAAATTAATTTTCTCCATCCTGTATTCGATTACACAGGGAAAGCTGCAAGTAATGTATAAAATGATGAAAACCGCAGTTGTGGCAGTCCATGGTGGCAACTGAGAGCCCAACTTTTGGGCGTATGTGGTGTCAGATTCGAAAATGTTCAAAATAAAGACATGTAAGGGGGGTGTCAATGGACACATTTTAAGTACTCGCCATTACGCGACAAAGACGACGTCAACATTGAAAGAACAATTATTACATAAATGAAACGTTACTTAATATAGTAAGACCTCGTGAGTAGACTTAACAGTATTATTGTACCCGTCTTGTCAAAAGAACCAGGTCACATTAGCACCCAGAACAGTAATGTGGTCATCCGCATCCATCCTCATGGCCGGAGCCCCGCACCTCGGGCAGGCAGCGGGTCGGTGGGCACGGGCACCTGCGAAGCAACAAGTCCGGAGCGGCGGTGGCCGAGTGCGCGCTGTCCCCGACGTTAAAAATCAATGGGTGCGGCGTCCAGCGTCCCGCGCGGAATATGTTGATGCGGCGCGGCGCGGCGGCGGCGGCGGCGGCGGCGGCGGCGGTGGCCGCGCGGGCAGCCGGGCGGGCGCCGGCGCGCGGGTGGAGCGAAGGGGTGGCGCCGGCGGCGGCGGAGAGGGGAGGCCGGCGCCGGGTGGGGCGCCGGCGCCTGTGCAGAGCGCGCGCGGCGGGGGCGCGAGGGGTGTCCGCGGCGCGGGACGCACGCGGCGCGCCGTGGCTCGGCTGCGCTCGGCTCGGCGCGCGGCGCGACGCGACGCGGGCGGCGGGCGCGGGCGGCGGGCGCGCGGCGCGGTGGGGAGCGCGGGCCGGGAGGCGCGGGGCGCGCGCGGGCGGCGCCGGGCCCCGCCGGGCGGGCGGCGCCGCCAGTGGCGCGTGGGCGTGAGAAGGTGGAGGAGGAAGGCCAGCGCGCAGGACTAGACAGAGAGGGCCGCTTCGTCCACCACGCGCCGCGGCAATGTCGCCGGGCGCCGTCGTAGGGAGCGCTCGCAGTAGCAGCCCCCGGCGCGCGCGGAGCGGCAGCAGCAGCAGGCCCAGCACCGGCCCCGCCGCCGCACCCGGCGCCGCCCCTGGCGCGCCCTCCGCCGCAGCCCCTGCGCCCCGCTGCTAGACGCCCTCGGCCGAGAGCCATGGAACGCGGCTCGGGCTGACTCAGGCCGCAGCACCAGCAACTGCAACCGCCACCACCACCGCCACCGCCAACCTCTCCGCCGCCAACGTCCACCCGAACGCCAACGCCACCAACGCCACCAACGCCGCCAACGCCGCTGCGCCGCCGCCGCGCCTCGCTGCGCGTCGCCGCGAGCACGCCCCCAGCAGCCGCCGGAGCCGCAGCGAGAGCCGGCCCTCGCAGGCGAGCGGCGCCGTCGCCAGTCGCCGCGCGCCTCGCCACCCGGCCACAGGCGCCCACCGCCCGCGCCCGCGCCAGCGCCCGCGCCCGCTCGCCCTCGCCGACGCCGACACCCGCCACGCGCGCGGCCCGGCGCTCGCGCCCGCCCCCGCCCCCGCCGTCGCCGTCGGAGCCGCAGCAAGAGGCGCCCCAGAAGCACCGGGCCATGGCCGCGGGCGTCGGCGGAGCGCTCGTGCTGGGCGCGCTCCTCACGCTGCTGCTGGCGCTGCTGCGCACCAGCGACGGCTCCCTGCTGCTGGCGGCGGCCGGCGAGCGCGCCTCCGCCGCCTCGGCCGCCGCGGCCGCCGCCGCCGCCGCCGCCGCTGCCTCCGCCTCGGCCTCTGCCGGCGGCGCCGCCCCCGCGCCGCCCTCCGCCGCGGCGGGCGTGCCCGTGCGCGCCGCCCACCTGCACGAGCACCGGCTGGCGCGCGCCGCCTCCGCGGTGAGCGTGGGCGGGCTGGGCGGGCTGGGCCACCGCGGCCGCCGCGCCCTCCGCGAGCCGCGCCAGCTGCCGCCGCCGCTGGCCGACGACCCGGTGGGCGGCGAGCGCGACGAGGAGGAGGCCGCCGCGCTGGCCGCCGCCGCCGAGCGCTGGCTGCTGGTGGAGGCGGCCGCCGACGGCGCTGTCGACCTGCCGGACATGGAGTTACCGCCCCCGCCGCCGCCCCCGGGCTACCCGGCGCCCCGCCCGCCGCCGCCGCCGCCCAGGCACCTGCTGTCGCTGCCGCCGCCGTGGAGCAAGCGGGCCGACCCCCACAAAGAACCTCCGGGGGAGGGCACCGGCGGCGGGACGTCTTCGGGCGGCGGGCCCAAGGGGCTGGCCAACCAATTCATGCTGCGATCCACGCGCGGGAACCGCCAGTACGACGTGCCCCAGATCGGTGAGTCGTTGGCGCCGCGCGCCTACTCTCGCGTCGTGTTGAGGGATGGTTGTTACTTTGTCTGATATTCGTTCTGTGCTTCTGAATGTTGTACTACACCTCGTGTCTCTTTATAGGCGACTAATAATTAATGATTCGAATTACAAATAATACTTCTTCCTCGAATCTGTCAACACGTCATACTTGGCAAAGTGTCACCTGCAACGCTTCCAGCATTTGCGGTCGATTGTTGCGCTGAATGGCGTGGGCGGGAACGGAGCGGGGAGTTATTTGTATTCCCGGCGGCGCGGCGCGGGGCGGCGCGGCGCGGCGCGGTGCGGCGCGGTGCGGGCGGGCGGGCTCGCCGGCGCGGCGGCGAACGGGCACGCGGGCGCGGCGGGCGCGGCGGGCGCGGTGAAGCGGGCGCGCGGCGTAGTAAGCCCTCCATTCATGGGGCGGTCGGCGCAGCGCATTCGACGCTGGAGCCCGCGACGAGCGCCGCCCGAAGCGATAGTTCCCCCGCGCCCCGCGCGCGCGCTCGCTGTCGAGCCCACCCTCGCTCGCACTCGCGGCTGCGGATGTTAAAAATTGCGGGACAAATAAGAAATCGGGGGACGTTACGCCGTTCTAGACAGGGAAAGACATAATAGAATCGTTCGGTGAAGCGCCAAGTTTTTCAGTTTCGAGAACACGGAAAAAGAAAAAGAAGAAAACTGTCGGGAATAACACTAAATTTTTTGATAGTGGTTTTACTTATTTTGCTGAAAGTTGTATAGGTTTCAATAAATTTAATTTAAAAATACTTAAGCCCCGCTAACAAAATATTCCATTGCTCAACTTTTGGCCCTTGTTGCAATCTTGTAATGAACCAGGTAATTACGGTTGTCAACTGATGGACTGAATTAATCAAATACCACAATTATATTTTGAACAATGTTACTATAGAATCATTATATAGCTGCATCATTAATAAATATTCATAACTAAAGTGCTACAAAATTTAGCTAGCGCTTACTTACTTTTATAGTACAAGTGTCAAGTGTTGCGAGTATGAGAGCTGATCATCATTGTTTCATTGACAAAAATTTTATAACGATAAACTAATGAGCCTACTAAATTAAAAAATGTTTACTCCCTATTAATAATAAAAACACATTACACCATCAAGTAGAAGTAAGAGAATTTCTATGTTTGCATTCAATATTCTTCTGATTTGCTAAAAATATTAGAATCGTAAACAAGTAAATAGTACAGAAAATGTGACTTAGATAGATTCTGCGTTTCGAAATATAATATTTACTTTACAAGGTAGATTGTATTGATGTGTAGTAATTTTGATTATTACAGCAACATTAATGTAGTGTTTACAACTGAAACATACAATGGTAGAAATTAAATAATTCAATGCAATATTCATATATACTTCTTCAGTTGTGCAGTTTGATTTTGAATTTTCATTCCAGTTCTTATTTAAAGAAATATTAAACAAAAGTTACATTTGATATATTCAGAGAAGTTTTGTTGTTGTAGCAGTTTAACAATGAATATTAAGAAAGTACGCATGAAAAGTGAAAAAAATATTTCTTGAAAGTACAGGGTTGCTGCCTTGGTCATATGAATATTTCTGAAACTTAAAAAATATTCTAAATCCTTTCTGATGTGAGTGATGTTGAAAGGTTATTGCTTCTTGGATGTTTCTTTTCATTTCGTTGAGAGGTTTTTTGAAATGTCTTCTCGCCCACTTCTCGATAGCGAATGAATATTGAAAAGTAGCTTAAATACAATGTAGGGAATTTTTATTGAATGGAATATCATTCTAATAATTCTAAATTGCTGCCGAGAACTACTACACTTCAGAAACTCTTATAGTTGGATTTTCTGGCCAATTATAAATGAATTCTTTGGATGATTACATCGTGACATTGTCTTCCATGACACAGTTACAAGGCAAACAAGCAAATATTTTGTTTAGGATTCTTATTTTTAAGCATTGTTTCTGCGCTATGTGACTGCCGTCGCGGTCGACTCGACAATGCAACTTTGCAAGTTACGTGTTTTATTAAAGAAAATAGAAATGATGAATATGAAAATACTTCAAAGAAAACTATCATTTTCACTTGTTTGGTTATATTCATTATCACTTACAACACATTCTTTTAGTAATTTTAATATTCAGCCTTTAATTCATTGTATTGCAGCATATTATCTTATAACAAAGGAAAGTATTTTCAAGAGATGTTAAATATATTGATTTACTAAAAACAATGCAACCATCCGTAAAAAAATTAATTTAGTTCTTAGCAAATAGATGTTATATTTTTAATACATAGCCATGCAACAAAAATCCACCGCCTAATTAATTTAATAACTGAAATTTTGTGGTAGGTGGGTTGAAGCAGTAAGCAAGTGCATGATATCGCATTATCATTATTAATATTATTATTATTATTATTATTATTATTATTATTTCAAATTATCTCGTAAGTAACAAAATATTCAAGCTGAACAAGGTAAGACCAATAGTTATAGGCTTACGTAACATAACAATTATTAAAACTTGTGTGATTTTCTCGAGTGCAGAGGGCAGAAACACGGTCCTTATTATTTATTTACTGTGAATTCCTTTAGTTATTACTATCTTTTAAATAATCGAGATGCACCACATTTTCACAATTAGAACTTAATACAATTTTAACAATTATATTATTTCCAAGAACTGTCAAAAACTATCATTTTACTGTAATGTAGTGGTACAGAATATTTTTAACACTTTAGAAATAATTTCTTAGAAACGAAGGGACTTTCAACAAATGTTATATCAATTTACGCATCTCTCAGTAACTAGATCGCGCTATTCACACAGACATGTCTTACAAACCTCCTTAAACATTTCGTACGTTTACATTTTTCACTTATTTCTATAAATATTTTCTTATTATCGAGAATCTCTTAATAAACACTTGTTTATAAACGTAACAGGATCATGACTGTAACGGCACCTAAATAATTTTAGAATCCAAAAATCATTCTCAATCGAGTGTGATAAAATTTAGTGCTGAAATAAAATAAATAGTGATAATTTTTTCATTCACGATGGAGATGATTAGATTTGGTCCAAATCATCACAATATTTTATTCATGAAATCATTAGTCGTCAGTTATATTTGTCGATTACAAATTACTAGCGAAATATTTACAACGATTTCTTGTTTGCAAAGTCAGGAACTTTTAGTTTTGCACGTTGTGATTTGTGTACTGAAGACTCTCCGTGCGAGGGTACAAAGTACACGGAACATACTCTTGATTCTTATGCTTCGATAAAAGTAGAAAATAATTGAAGGAGTGGAGTGAATGAGCGTAAGAGCGCGTCACACAGTCTTCCCCAACTCCGAAGTCAACCACGTCATCGCGTTGCCCTCCGTCATTGTCGACTACGCAACACTGGCACCGCTCTTACTGGTCCGACTCGGTTGTAAAGGGCCTCATGGGCTTTTCCACCAGAGCAAAAAACCGCCTGTTTTGTGATTTCAAACTGGTGTAAATTATCTTAGCGAGTTTCTTTTTGACTGTCAGATTAATTTAGATTATTGTTCATGATTCATCTGTAAAATCCATTCAAAATTCAAATACGTTAATTTACAAAGGGTTGATTTAAAAATTAACAATTCATTCTAAAACACAAAAGTTTACTAAATCGCATCATGTATTGACAACAAACTATTGTTTTTACTTTGAGAATTAATTCATTTTTACTGCAAGGAACGGATTCAGTTGTTGCAATAGAACTCTGGTTACGAATACGCATCGCATCGATTTCAAAATTACGCATTCGATTATTCCCCTACGCTTGTTCACTTCATTATTTTATACCAAAGCGCTGTTATACTTTGGTAATTTTTATTTGCCATTAATTTTTTCAGTTTTAAGAACTAGTTGTGAAAGAAAAGTGGCATCACTGTCGCCGTAAGAGACCGTACTTCAAGCTAAAACATGTAATGTCTGATACATTCGGTTTTCATTTTTAAAGGTTTTCTAGTTGGCTGGAACATTGCTTTGTGCCCAGATTTCATAGGTTATTTAAATTTTACTCAATGACATTCAGTTTGAATTATTTATTCCTTACCATTTAATTAATAACGACATAGGGGAGCGACGTACAACCATTGACACGGGAGCACATTATGAATTTATCATACGCGGCTCACCGTGGCGGACCAGTTTCATCTCTTTCAGACCTTAACATGAAAGCGGTCGTTGAAATGAGTGTTACAGGATCACCCAGCAATAAATATTAGGAGAAGACAAGAACCTTAGCTCATTAGAAGCTCACGTTGTTCAATTAACTGTAAATTTCTAAAGTCTTCTCTCGGAATTATTACGTCTACTCCGGGCTAGACCCGCAAGTATGCAGATGTTTCTCCACAAATAATTTTGACAGTATAAAATATAATGTGACATGAATTGATCTTATGGAATTTCCAATGCATTTTAAAAATATTGTGATTTTTCAAATTTATTTAACTTCCGTTGACAATCATTCCAGATTCACTTTTACAAAAATGAAAACCATCATTAGAAATGAAAACAAACGAAAAACAAATGAAAACAAATGAAAACAATCACAAATCATCACATATCAGAGTTTAGCTTATTGGTGGCCTGCAGAAGGAAAAGTTCTGCTGAACAAAACCGTACAAAATTGTTTTCCAAAAAGAAACACGCTCTTTACTCAATAACAAAAAATGAAATACTCTCGTTTAACACAGAGATAAATGAAATACTTTAACAAACAGTCTGTAATAAAATAGAATAATATACACAGTTACATAGTGCAACTGTGTTTTACGTAGTTCCAAGAATATCAAAAACGTTGCTGTTCTGTAAGGCAACACGTGAATAACAAATATTTACTGGCGGGCGTCCTCTTTCTGGGATTCTCTCCGTTGTACGACGTCATGCAGTTGTGACTGTGAGTATTCACTTGGTACGCGCAGAATGAAATAGACGGAATTACGCAATAAAATATTTGCATTTTTCTGCCAAAAATAAAAGAATTTCATTATTTTTATGTTTCAAAATAGTTTAGTTGTTTTTGTAATATTTCCGAGATCCTGGACAGGTGACGAAAAAATAGACAGGTCTCACATGGCCTCTTACATGACAAGTCAATGCGTAGTTTCCTTTCAATATCTGCGCATTGGAAATTAGTAATGTAAGTTTTTGTATTTTTCCGAGTTCCTGGGAATCTAACAAAACCCCAGACATCCTTCACACGGCTGGAGGCTGCATAGTTTTCTTTCAATATCTGCGTGCAATGGAAATTAGTAATACAACAACAAAAGGGGCTCACGAGAAGGCTGCCGAAGGCCAGGCGTGGGCGCGCGTCACGCAGTTTGCCTTATCGCCGAGTGACGGGGAGCCAGTAGGAGGGATGGGCAGGCCAGGGCCTTGCAACTCCTCTGTGGAACTGTGCTCAAAATTACAGAGTTCAGGGGTAGGGGAGAAAGTGTTGTTCGGTTCTGCTTTGCATGAGGTTTGTGAACTTGGAATGATACAAATTGGACCCTTTTTTACACAGAATACTTCAGAATAAATAATCTACAATGAACATGGGCATTGAAGAAACCATGCATGACATAAGTTGATCTTTCACACTGGCGCGCCTATTTGTATCCCGCCGGATCGCGCCCGACGCAGGCGACATCTCAGCATGATTGGCAGCAGTCTGTCGGTCTGAGCGCGCCACCATTTTATATGTGTATTTAAAACATTAATTGTTTTCCTTTTTGGTAGGAATTTCGGCTTTCTACTGAAACAAATTTTGTCACTTTTTATTTAAATAAAAGTTGGTGAAGTCCTATGAATGTTATCACTACAGCTTTTTTCTGGTTTTATAGTAAAAAAACTAAATTATATATATACATATATATATATATATATATATATATTTATATGTATATATATTAACATTAATAAAATGAACACTCATCGGACATTATTTGCTCATTACGGTGTGGTCAATACCAACTATAATACAATTACAATACAATGTAATGCTATCCTTACATCATGGGGTAATAGTCTGCAAAGCACAGATAACGAGTTTGAAGTTTGAAGGCGCACTACTTTTAAATGCCAAGGGTGAGAGTATATTGTCCAGCAATCGACCGACACATGTGTCCATTTACAAACATTTTTCAGCGATTATAATTATAAATGATACACTTCATTTTTAAGTTAAAGTAGATAACAGGAAATCATACAATAGTCTACTACAACATATATGTACATTGAAAGTTGTACCGACCTGAGTAAATATACTTGTCAAATACATTTTCAGAGACGTATTTAAGTCTCTGAGTTTGCAAAGAATAGTGATTGTATCTAGAATTTGAAAGCCACTCTCATTTCGATTTTCGATATTCCCTCCAGTCCACATGTAATAGTAGTGGCTGTACCTTCGGCGCGGCTCGGTGCCCGAGACGGCAACTTGAACGCGCGGGAGGCGCCGTCGCCGGCCACTTGTTGCTCGCGGGGCCTCGCGGCCTCGCGGGCGCAGCCGCGTATCGACCCAGAGGGCGCCACGGCCTCGCCGCCGCGCTCGCACCGGCCTCTCGCGGGCGCGGAGAAAGCCCTCTTGGAAAGACAAACTTTGAGAAACTGACATCCGTTTCGTAATATGACTTATCGGAACACAAGTGTTCTGATAACTTATAACCTCCTGTTAACTAAAATCACCATCAGTCTGTCACCTTTGCGCAAGAAGGATTATCAAACGTAAACTAACATTAGAGTGTTTGTGTTGGGATAACACAAATACTATAATTTTCGTTTATTCGTAAATAAATATTAAATTTCTCCAGCTGGCCGTTTTGATGATGATAAAAACAAGCCTCATTAGAGCGTCACCGAAGCCCTCATAGCGTCGCCATACTGCCTTGCCCTCCACCACTTGCAAAGCATTTTCTGATTGACCTTATCAACTGCATACATTGGAATTTTGACTTTCCGCTATTTTATTATTTCGACTGACAGTTACAAATATTTTTCATACGACTTAAAAGAATTGCAAAATGATATGTTGTGGAAATGACAGGCTAGCCTAGCTAATTCGCAAGTCAACTTTTGATATGGTACCAAGAGTTACTTGCAAATTCAACCATATCATCTTATTCCCCTGATATTATATTTCAATTATTCACATCTCTATCTCATTACATCCCACTACACAGTAAAATACGTAATCATTAAATACGGTACTGATGTAACAGTTAGGAAAGTAAATACAGTAACATATTGTGGAAATGTCACAAAATAATTGATGATAGCATTTGGCTACAATGTAGAATTGTTTTATTTTTATTGTTAAAACTGCATTTTTCACACGTTCTAATATTAAACTGCTCTTTGTCGTGTTTATACACACATTAATCTTCACAAATAATACTTTTGTGATATTGTATTTTTCTTTTTCCTTTTTATGCAAATATTCCATCCAATATTCCAAACAATTCCTATAACCTGTTAAATTTAAATTTTCTTCTTACATAAAATATGTAAGATGTTTCGACAAGAAAGACTAGAGTGAGGAATATGTTATAACTGTAGTGTTCAAGAAAATATTTTCGAATATTCGAAATAAGTTCAAATATTCAATATTTTAGAATATATTTAGAGCAAATTGGACAGCATAGACAGTGCCATATCTGTAGTAGATATTAAAAAACCCGTTTAAGTAAAAATACCAAAAGTGTCATGAACGTAGCACACCAGGTCCCAAAGGGCAACGTTTTATTGAACTGTTGGTATAAATGTATCATGATTCAACAACTATTGTCGAATTGTATCATGATAGAAAGTCATTGAAAAAGAAACAAAATATAGTATTTACTCGTTTTCATTAATTAATTAAACTGCATTTCATGTTATTTTATAAAAACTAAGTTTTATCAATAACTAGTAAGATTACAACACTAAAAATCGTACAACTCATTGCAAAATGGAAGGAGAACAAGAGAGATGGAACAATTGACGTAGTCACGAAAGTTAACAAAGAAAACATGACTTATGAGGAAGCTCCTGAAATGAATGCAGTCACTGTTGTAATCAATTTGGAAAGATAATCTAGAAAAGGTCTTTCTCTGACATCAGTAACCACCTTACAACTAAGTTTCTTTGTGTGTGTTATTTAAGGTCGCATAAACTTCTAGGTCATTAGCGACCACTATTGGATTTTAATTTTATGGTATCTATGAGGATGAAACGATATGGTGATGATAGGAGGAGAATGGTTGAAAACGTAAAACCATGCCCGAGGCGGGACTCGAATCCGCGATCCTTAGGTCCGAGATCGCTTCGGTACTACTGCCTTAGCTACATTCTCTAATTGCTCTAATTGCATAGAAACAGTAATGCAGCAGAAAATATTTTACCTGGAACTTAAACTTCCGTATCGATTTTAATCGCTTAATGTCGTCAGACAATGTGTTGTAAAATAATGTCCATGTATTTTATGTAAAAGTTTTGTAGTGCGCTGTTGATACTGTCACCTGATGAATATGATTACTACGTCGAGTGTTACAGTTATAGACATCGGCATTTACTGAAAAATGTATTCCCACACTTCAGTAAGTCATTTTTGACAAAAACCACGGATTGGTAAATCAACAGACATGGTAATGATAATATTTGTAGATTAATAAAGAGAAGCCTACAAGATTTACATATTTGGGATTTGATTTTTAATTGTACAACCTTTTTTCACTTTCCCGTATACGTACGTATACACGGAGTGATATACGTAGTATAAGGAAAATTATGTAATGCTGCGCGAAAAAATGTCCAATTTTCGGCGGGAAAAATTCATTGCCGGGCCGTGATAACGAAAAAGTGGATAAAACCAGTTGCTAAATTAAGAAAAAAAATCCCCTAACACGTGGTGTAGCCAGAAATCTTGTTTTCTGGGTCCTTGATACCAAAAAGCCAATTGAAAGGACAACGTCCGTCCGTCTGTCCGTCCGTCTGTTCGTCCGTCTGTCCGTCTGTCTGTCCGTCTGTGAACAGTCCTAGCGCCTAAACCATTCGTACGATTTCTTCCAAAATGGATATTCCCAGGTCGATTTAATTCCTGTCAAAGCTTTGCGATTTTGAAAAAGATTCTTCAAAATTTGGGGGTACTTTATATGAAGCCCCCCGGGGATTTTCAAAATTTTCTCAAAAACGGCTCCAAATTTTTTCTTTAAATTTTTTCTATGTATAGAGTAAAATACACTTATTAACATGACATAGGTCCGATTTTCACGGATAACACTGAATTTTCGAAAATTGTGAAAGTTTGAATTTTTTTGCGTCTTTCTCCAACTACAAAATTGAAGATAGAGATTTTTTCTTCAAATAAAATTTGTTCTGCATATTGAGTTCTTTCATAAACGTCCGGTAAATGTTTTTCAAACTTTTAGTAGTTTTCGTGCAATATTGCGTGCAATATGTGCAATTTTTAAAAAATTACAAAAACAAGATTTTCTCAAAAACTGCTCCAAAATTTTTCTTTAAACGTTTCGTAGGGATAGTCGTAAATTTACTCTATTAGATGACATACAAGCCATATTGCTCTACAGGTTGTTTTTTTTTCAAAAATTACAAAAATATAAATTTTTTCACATGTTTCTCACGTCGATAATATTTACATTAGCGGCGATTTTTTCATATTATTATATTTACGAGTACATGTGCTTTAAATAATGTCAAGCAAAGTTTCTCGAAAACACAAACTTTTTCTGTGAAAATGAGCTTCAAATTTCGCATTTTTAGTAGCGCTAAAACGCCATTTTCTCTTAAACTGCACATAATGTTTAAAAGAAAGTTGCCATTTATGACTAGGTTTTTCTGTTCTTTAATATTCTAAAATTAATGTTTCCGTTCTACCAATAGGAAACTGAAAAATTAAGAAAATGACAAAAAAATGTACTTTTGGCGGTGATAGATGACAGCTGGCAAGGAAGAGTTTGTGGCAATTCCGAATAGCTAGCGAAGACCCAAGGAAATAGAAAACTAATACGGGAAAGTCTGTGCCATTCTGTAGCACCCATAGTTGTAATCTAAAAGTCTGAGAGTTAGAAGATGAATTTCTCGAGAAAAGTATGTCATATCTCAGGCGCGAATGGACATTCGCGAAATATACCCAGCGAGCAGTATGAAAGCTGACTGAATTTCAAAGAATTCTGAACGCACAGTATAATGAAGTTGATTTGTGTTCACTTAGTTTCAATGAAGGTGCCATTTGAGATTTGACTGAATTGAAAGACCTAAAAATGTTGTTACCTTAACATCAGTCATTAACACATCGTTGGCAAGAGAGTGAGGCAAGAGCGAAAAACTAACCCAGACCAAAATAATTAGAAATCTAAGTAGTACCATTCAGTAGCACCACTAGTGAAAATGATTTTCGTGACCAGTACTCAAAACGGTATGAATTAAATGAAAACGTAAACTGTACGTTGTTTTCCTGGCGGAAGAGAATTGGGTAATGTGATGTAAAAACCCTCTGGCATATTCTGGCTCAATGCCAGAAATGTGATGCTACCAGGTATACGTAAATTCGGATGTTCCCGTCATGTTCTGAAAAAAATAATGATGCATACTAGTACCTTTTTACACCTCGGATCATGCGTGCCTCATGTATTTGAGAATGAAGACTGCTGAAGATTAAGGATAAGCTACTCGGTCAGTGATCAGGGTATGGTCGTGTCCTGCCCTACGGATCGTCAGCCCGCTACCGGTCTTGGCCGACTGGCGGTGACCAAGCCTCTTGGCCATGGGATAAGGGGTTCGTGTGGTTAGAACAAAGACATCCCTTCACCGTGTATACCGATCTTCATAACCTAAGGGCGGGCTTTCTCATCGCCACACAGTAATGGATACTGGGACATTTGTAAGGACAGCTCACAGTTATTATTTTGCCCCGGTCGGGAATCAAACCCGCGGTTGCGTCGTGGAAAGCGAGCACGCAAACCAACGAGCCATTGAGGGCTTGGTCACAATCACTATAGTGTATAATATTTGAGTAACTGCGAATGTCCGTTCGTGCGTTCGTCCGTCACTCACGGTTGAACCACTTCCCATCCATCAATCGAGACAAATAAGAAGTCCTTCTACGTGTCTCGGTGTCCTGGTACAGAACCGACAATTTGTTTTTGTATCATGCGAGAAAATTCTAAGAAATTTCAAAAAACTGTTTTTTGCGTGTTTTAGCGCTGCAATCGTATTCGACGGCTCGAAAATTAAACCTGGATAGATCTGTCTAAGTGGCATTGATTAAATCTCAGTACCCGGGGGTAATTTTCCCTCCATGACAACAAACTTTCTTCCATGGGGATGGCAACACTGATTGTCGTCATTTCTATGGACAAAACTGAGTGAATCGCGTACCAGAACTGTCAATTTGTGGTACTGCATCGAAGTTACTCATAAGAATTTTTTTTCGTATAATCGTAATTGTAAATTATCAAACACCTACGTACAGTATTTTATCGGAACGTACTGATGTTGACTAAAAAGTGAAAAAGGGGAAAAGCAGAACTGAGAGTAACGCTGGAGAATGAAAACATATCCTTATTCGACATCTAAGATTTACGTTCTTAAGCTTGCAATTACCGATGAATGCGGCCAACAACTTATTGTTATTAAACTTCACTAATACCTTATTCTTACAAGCATACAAAATGGTCACCTTTTAATATTTATATCGATTCGCCTACAAAATTATCAATAGTTATCAATAGAGGAATTGCAGAAGTAGGAGTAAATCAGACTGAGTTGATGGAGTTTTAACCCTTCGACTACCGAGGGGGGTAACTGAGTTACCCCAACGGATATTTAACTATTTTTATTATCTTATACTTTTTACATTTCTGATATCTTGTGTAGTTGTATTTTACATAATTATATAAAATATCTTGTTGAGAAAATCTGTTTTTTTTGGCTCGTAGTCATTTCACGGCTTAAATTTGTAGCTGGTGTTACTATCTTACCCCCGTTGTAATGGACGTTCGGGATTTAATAACTTGGTTGAAGGTTCTGTTATCAGCGGAAGATGGAAGAAGTTGATGTGGACATTTCTATGAAGTGTTTTTGTAATACTTGTGCGTTATTATGTGAACATGTCGAAGAATTACAGACTTGAATGTTTTGAAAAGTTATTAAGTTTTCACAACAATTTATAGCTTCATTCGATTAATTTTAAATTATTACCGTGCTTAGTGTTTGCACTATAAAGTCCGCTAATAAGTTAAAATTCATTTAAGAAGTGCTACCTTTCATAAAAGCAATAAGCTTTGTTAATCAGAAAACTCAAACGACTTTCTAAGCGAAACTTTTTAGTATTTTAATAATAGACATTTGTAAATTCTTACTTCTTTCATGAACGTTATCGTATGACAAATTGATTGGTACACCGGTGGATAGTTATCCAAGCGAAGAATTATTTGGAAGGAAGAAGCACTCTCTTCGACATTATATTCTTCCTGACAGGTTCATCCTACTGTCTGTTCCCTTTGTTAATTCCCACATCACTGTGTGACAAAGTTTAATTTTCCGATCAGTCTGCTATTGTGTGGCCGAATGCTTTTTCGACAAAAGCTTTTAATTTCAAGCGTACAGAATTATGCAAATTAATTACTCGATAATTGTGTAATGCGCCAAACAGCAACGGTGCTGATGCACGTGTCACAGTTAACTGTAATGATGTTCTTGTGCATTGCAATGAAATAATGAATATTTTCACCGATTCTCTCATTTACGAATTTCAGGCTATTTCAATAGTTATCATAAATTTATTTAGAATTCTTTTCGCTTATCACTCTTCAGTTAATATCTAACAAATCTTCCAAACCCATATAAAAGAATATGAATGAAAATAATTATGCAAGTTCTGATGTTCAGTTATCCTGAAACAATCAGTAATACTTACAGTAACTTACCAAGTTGCAAAGATGAAGGTCCCAATTAACACTAGAACAAACATTAATGTTTTGTGGAAGAGAAAAATGTTAATGAAAATACTGTCATAATATTAAATATATTTTTATTCCTTAAAATATTTAACAAAAAAACGGCTTAACATAAAATTCTCATTCAGTTCGTATAAAACTGTTTCTGTGTCTTGATTCCGACGGAGAAATTCCGCAAACTCAAAACAAAATTACTCACCAGGGAATGTTCACGTCTGATAGTTTTTTTATCCAAAATTTACTTTTCCTTATCTACCAGTTTACCATCTTCATTAAATGTCAAATATCTCGTATTATTATTATCATCACTACACTACCATTTCCTTTTAATCTTTACAACCTCTTTTTTTGTCCTTTATGCCGGGCCCCGCTCCCTGTTCTTCGTTTTTTCACGTCGGTTGTCATGAAATAGCAAAACTATAAGGTGCTAACATTTTGTTATTACTGAATTTATTTTGATTTGGGAAGGATCAGTTCAATACGAATTTAGAATTAACACAAGATTAAATAATTTAAAAACCATTATATTTCACCGTTTTATAAATGAATTCGTGAGATTAAAATTCAAAGGAACCCCAGTCTCTGCTCACCAAATTAGAAGAAAACGTATTTAGTGTTTCTAATAAAACGGAATATTAGAAATGTATATATATATATACAGTAGAAGGTCAAAATACGTAATTAATTTGGATAGTATTCTGTCGTTTTTAAACGAACAACCATGGGGACGGTAACGCCCCTCCTCGTAACTGACGCAGTCTGCATGCGACCACGTCTTGCGTATTTCACACTTAATCCATTGATCCCTCTAGTGTTTGCTGAAACCTTTTCAGAGCAGGACAGGCGCTTTGGATGTTGATTGCAACGGCAAGTCTATCCTGGACTACCCATGTATTTTTGTACCCACGTATTATGTATATTTGTTCACCTGCATCTTGGTATTCGGAACCTCAAAACAAACGCAATGCATATAAACCAAGCAATGACTAAGCTGTAAACTAAAATGTATGCATAAAGAAAGTAACGTGTATGTTACACAATAGTTTGTGCTTAAGGACAAAAATTGTATACACCTCACAAATCGTAAAATTTCTATCGCTTATAAAATACTGCAATCTGCAACAACAAAGTTGGATTGATGAAATTCACGAGAATGCACCGTTTCGAGTGCGTTCCACCAAAGAACAACACTCGCGAAGTCAGGATATGCGGTATTCCAGATTTGTGCCCCTATTACACGTTTATTCCTCTTCCCTTACAATCATTTAAATAATTGGGAAAATGTACCTATTAATAAGTATGTTTATGATCTAATGTAGGTACCGTAATATTCTGTTAGTTACATATATTCGTGATGATTGTTGTGGTAGTAGGGGTCAAAGAAGGAGAGGATTTGATTCAGAAAACAAACATCATGAAGCATCATTAAAGCTTATACGAATATTTCTGCAGTTTCATCTGCTACCAAATCCTCCAGCCTACAACTCAGAAAAAAAGTAGTATAATTTGTTCGGCAAACACAAAAGCTATGATGGGAAGACCGAAATCGAGGCAACGACTCCTTTACAGAAACCATCGATTTGTCGAGGACGCACACTCGCCGACTCGACTCTCCCCCTCCCTCACCACAAATTTTGAGGGAGCGACGGCGTTCCAACGGAGGCATCCACACCTTTTTCCGCCTCTACCCCTTGCCTCCGTCGCCTCCATCGCCACCGCCACCGCCATCCCCAGTGACACTTTGAACGCCCCTGCACTGACATTTGCCTGCCATCAGTGGACGATCAGAAACCCATGTCATTCCCTGCATTCTGCTTCTAACACTGCCACTGCGCGTCCCCGGTCGACATTCAGAAAGCCATGTCCCTCCCTGCGGGCTGCCGCTAGGCCGCGGTGATAAGGCTGGCTCTTACGTCACCGACTTACGAACCGCGCCTTCCCCGTGCCCTGCCCTCTCCGCCCCGTTATGCAATGAAGCACATATTACTAACGCGAATGCAGAACGAAACATTCAAAATTTACGTAAGTTAAAATTAAAAGCGTAAGTTGAACTTTGTTTGTGAATGCCACTTTTTTCATTATCTCCAAATGTTTGCTTCATCTTATTAATGCCATTTGTACACTCTCGGTGTGATGAGGGAGGTACCGATGACGTAACTCGCGAATTTGTCTTAATGATATACATGTAATAATAATACTACGAAAACTGACATACATTATCTGATGTGTGGAGTATGTAGATCTGTTAAAATGTACCTGTTCTCTCTTCCGAGGTTTAGAAGAATTGTGACTTAAGTGACTGTGTGTTAGCCTTCATCAATTTGAATCTTTTCCGAGTATTCCACCTGCCTGTTAAGTCTGGCTAACATCCAGACACTAGCACCACGGTACTTGCCCGTGCCTGTGCTCTGATACCAAAGGGGCCCACGGAACCGTGTTTTTGATGCATAATTTTCAACGTGTGCTACTGGCTGAGATGGCCCAGGGAATCAAGTGACCGCGAGGTCTCGGGTTCGAGTTCCGTCGCTGACAGGATTTTCGGCACTACCTTGTGAGTTAGGTCGAATTTAGTCGCTGTCTGGACGTGAATTCTAGCGGTTGGCTGCCCTGATCGGCAGTTTTCTGTGGTTTCTCCGATAAACACCAAGCAAATGCCGGAGTAGTACCGTAATAAACGGACCATAGACCGCGCGACTTTTCTTTCCCCTTCGTTGTCCTATCCACTCTCCTTACACTCACACTTACATTTACATCCACTGCCCTTATACACGTATTGGGAGCTTAGAGGATGTTTCGGCTGGGGTACAAAAAAGCTTGTAACCCATTGGGCCAAGTGCATAAATGTTGGTGCGGATTATATTGAAAAGTAGATAAAGTCCTGTTTTGCAAAAATAAAGGTTCATTTCTCCAGAGCAATTTGTCTTTTTAATTATGGAATGCCATTAATGAATGTCTTTTTAATTATGAATGAAGTATTTCCAACCAACGCAAATTCCATAGCAATAACTAACTTTCTGTTATTGTGCAATGGTAAATAGGAGGATCCTACTTTATCTTGAAGTTAACCGGAAGTTGGTTAACCCGCGCCCTTAACGGAAAGTGGTAATACAGACCCTTAGTGCGTTCTTAGCATACACAGGGCACTTAGCGCACACAATTAGCACGTTCTTAGTGAGTTGGAGTGAAGCGTGTTTGTTGCGGGTAAGGAACGAAGGGAGATGCGTGAGATGAGAAGGTTGATGCATGGTGGGTGGAAAGGCTCAACATGCCACAACGCGCAGGTAAACAACCATGACTGCGCTGGATCCGAAAACGCAACCCGCCGTGCATTTACGACCTCTGTTACTGAACCTGCGCTGACGTGAGGACCATGTAGAGTTCCTTTCTACATGGAAATTATCTGTATTTATCTAGAAGACTGATATGACACAACACTTTCACTACATCAATTGAATTTATGTGATTGATATTTCTTGACACGCACGTGGCTACGATCATTAGTACCGATAGTCTAGTGAATGTTTTATCGCGTGAGGTGGTGGAGTTCACCCCCGTTGGATGAGATCCGGAGATGATATATCTCTCCCCAACGCAACACCGGCTCAGCCAAGACAAGCCCTTAAATTCCTGATTAGTCTCCCGAATGTATAATACATGTTAGTGTACGTGTGTGAGTGTGTATGAATTTAGATATGAAGCTAGAACAAGGAAAAGGAAGGAAAAACCGCGCGCGGTCCGTGTCCCATTTGTTAGGCTCTAGTATTCGCCTGGTATGGATCAAAGAAACCATGGAAAACTAAGGATCAGAGCAGCCGGCCGCTAGAATTCTCGTCCAGACAGCAGCTGAACTCGACCTAACTATACAGCTAGTGTCGAAAATTCTATCAGGGTCGAGACTCGAACTCTAGGACTTTCGTTCAGAGCCACTGTAAGCTGAATTCAACAGGATTACTATAACTCACAGTTTCTTTTCTTCTCCTTATGGTTCATGAAGTGCTTTCGTCTTATCTTGAACTTCAATAAAACTCAATTACTTCTACATTGTAGTATTTCTTTTATTATTGCAATGCTTAGAACATAGATTCTTGCTTATTCTCCTTTCGTCCTACGCAGCTCAGCACAGCGCGACTTCCTTGTGTACAGGTAACTTCTGTAACTAATAAAAACATTTTCTGTTTTCATGGTAATAACTACCTTTATCAGTGTTAAAGAATATAAATAAATACGACGACTCAATTGTACTGAAATGTCATCAGTACTGTTCACTTAGCTTATAAATTAACTTAATATGATTTTACTATCATACATATTCAATCATATACAGTTGACACAAACATTATTCATTCATTGAGTTTCACTATCATTTGTTTTCTAGTTCAAAGAGAACTCTCAAACTCTAACGAAGTATATCTTCAAACATTTCTCCTTCCATCAAAAGCATGCGTGCTTCTATCAATCTTTATCTGCTTAAGCGCTGATCGCTTTCATAGCACATGTCCAACATTCAATATTCAGTATTAGGAAATTGATACTATCGAACATTTATCTGCGGTAAGCAAAAACCCGAAGAATACCTTTCACGTAACATTAAAGCTTGCACGTCGCCCTTTCTCCTGGTGTCAGTTCGTCATCACGAACGGTGACAGCCTAAAAATACGCTGTTCGAAAGAAAAAAAGGAAGAGAATGAGAGAGGGAGAATTCAACTCGCCGAGGCGGATTATAACGCGAGAGCCGCGTCGATAGCATCTATCGATTGGTGGTGGAGTACGCGCCACTCGGCTCGCCCCATTAACAGCCGAGCCGAGCCGCGGTGGGGGCGGGGTTGGGGGTGGGGGCGGCGGTGGCGACGGCGGCGAGGGCCGGCGGGAGAAGCCTCGGACACGCGCGATCGTCGCACTAGGACGTCGAGCGTCGTCGAGTGCGGGTGGACGGAAATAAAAGCGATGCGCTATTATTAGGAGAATACGTGTGGAAATGCAATTCGAGACCTCGGAGTGTGGTGCGCCGGGGTTAATGACAAAGCTTTTACATAGACTTCTGACACTTGCAGAACGTACACGGAGTACCTGTAAATCAGAACATCCACGTAAATAATGGAAATACATAATGTAAAGCATGCACGTATAATGATTCTTTTTTAACTTTGCGTAGATTTATGGAAATTTGATGTGTATTCATTTGTATCTACACTAAAGTATTGAAGTAAACTACTACACTAACGCGAGTACCTTAATGAGCACATGCTTACTTTAAAATATCTTTACAGCGTCAATTGCATGCTTAGAAATATACGAGATATCTCTAGAATGTTGTATCACTACAAATTAGAAATATCAAAGTGAACGGGGGTAGTTCAGATACAAATGGTCGGAAATAAAGTTAGGCGCTAAACGTAGTCTGCTGCGTTTAGAAAGGTACTTGAGTCAGTCGCTTTATTATTGGAACATTTCAATATTTACGACAGACTTGCATGACATCCGAATATCGGTCACTGGAGGCCTTCATTCAACTTACCATTTTCCTTTACATATCGTTACGTACCTTTAAAACACTACAGTATTGCCTTCAAAAAATTGAGATATAAAGATAAACAAGTAGAATCCATTATTTGAATACAATAATTAGATAATACAGGATTGATAAAAAAGAAAATAAATGAGTGCTTTACAACAATCATAAAAAAATGTACAAATACTCTTATTTCAATAGCACTTAGGTGCAGACTGACAACATCTTGGTGAGTGCTCAAGGCAAAAAACATTTTCAATTAAAAAGGCAGTGTACAGATCAATACATTTTTATCACAAGCTACAGAAATTTGTACATACAGTAATTACACCATTTCAACATCGCCCTTTAGTTAACACATTTTAACTGTAAAAATCCTGATTAATCTGGCGTTCTTGTGGCTTGGTATCAAACTGTGAAAAGTCCAATAAAATGACTTTTACCTGTTACCATCTACTGATACTTTAAGGAAGGACGCTTATATGTTGCGCTCTCTCAGTGAGCGTTGAGAGTTCATTTAGTATCTGATGCAATTGATACGCTATGGTAAACGTTTACAGTTGTAAGGACAAATTTTCGTTAGTATTAGAATCGTGTTCTGAATCTTAGAAAAGCTATCGGGAAAATGAAAATTGTTTTTGTGATCTCTTTTCATTAAATTACGACAAACAGCGACAACAAATTGGCAATGCATACTTGTATCAATTAAGGAAGAAAAAAGATTCTCGTGTATACAGCTCTTCATTTGAAAATTTCCGTACGATGGACTTCAATATTACCGATATTAAAATTTATTTTTATTCTAATGGAATTTACAAAGGGAATCAATAATGTAACTGAAAATATTTAATATATAACCCGGAAATTTCTTGTAGAGTGAAAACAATTCCATAGAAAAACGTATTTCAACGACATGAGACGCTAATGCTACGTGAATAATAGTTTTTTTTTACATTCTCAATTGTTAGTCGGCCAGTGTCAGCTCGAAGATTCACATTCATGCACTTATCGTATGATTGGTTAACGCTATGAGAAGCAGGAAAACTATGTGCAATGTGAAAACAATTATTAGTTACCAAAATATAAATTGTATCTTATGTCCTGTACTGCTCAATAGCGCGGTTCACTAGCTAGGTTAATAAGATACATTTTACCCAATGCATCGATTAAAAGCTTCAATGGGTTCATGCACAATAGGCACACAGTAATAAATTCCTATTTTACAGAAAAGATTCTTAGAAACCAACGTTCAATTATTACTGAGGCTGGAGTAACTGCTCAGCAACCTAACTACAAAGAGTGCTTTCAGAGTTTGCTTTTCCTCCTCTTTACCTAGATGTAATAATGTGTATTCATTTTGATTTACTACGTTTGTGAGGTTCGACGTTTTGAGCTATAAAAAGTAGAAAAAATTCTGAAGAATTCAGGATCTTTACGAGCGAATTGATTAGTTAGGTATAGCTATTGTTATGAATAAAATTAAAGAATTTACAAATTCTTATTTATTAGTTAATTTATTGCTTCTTAAGACGGTAGTTATTACAACAAGAGTTGGGTTTCGAATCCCACTGAACATTTTTGTTCATATACCATGGTCTTGGTACTTTATACAGTACGATGCACTTTAACATTTGTGATGGCGTTTGCACCGTGATGATTGGATTGACTCATGCATACAAAGCACAGTAGAATCAGCGTGTTTTGCATCAGGCGCAGGGGGAATAGCTCTGCGTGTAGTTGCAACACTGACGCATGCGCGCGACTGCGAAACAGCATAGTCCTTCAAGGAAAAGAAGATCTCGATTCGGAAAAGAGCAATGAGTGACGACGAAAATGTGAAACATCAGTCATGCAAACGATGACAACTGTGCAAACCTTCACCAGACTAAATGTTGCAAATGATTCATACTCTCTATTTGAAGAGAAGCTATTTAATTATGTTTCTGTGTTAGGTAGAGGACTATCATCATTACTCCAGAACTTGTCCGCAGTGACTACTTAGTAGTGGCAAATGACCCAAGTAGAACTAGACGCAAAATAGTATTAGGAATTTTTATGAAAAAGACTTCACATCAGAAAAAGTATTAAGAGTAAAGGAACGAAAGAAAACGAGAAATAAAAAATAAAAATGGCAGGGGTTTCAATTAGCTTCATCATTTTTACACAAAAGTGTGAACAATACGTTCATTACAAATGTGTAAATAATACTTTTAATGATCATTATCATTCCTCAGAGATCATACCAGAATCTTCTGTTAATATAAGATCCGTCCCATCAGGCCCTGCATTTATAATGTCCAGACTTTTGTAGAGAGAGGGGGCAGAGCGATCTAAGTGGCAAAAAACATTACTTCGGCAAAATGAAAAAAATCGCCGTTTTCCGACGCACAATTACGTAAGTTTCTTTGTAAGGTGACAAAGTAAAAGATGGTCCATTTCTACTAATCTGGCAACAGCACCGTTTGTTAACACTTATTACAATCTATTGGAAATGCGCAGCAAACGGAAAATTTCCGGAATCGTCTAGAGAATTGCGTGTGATGCCAAGTATTTGTGTGTGTTATATGTCTTCTTAGTTACTTAGTTGTACTTTCCCCTATAATATGTATTATTAGCTTATCATTTTATGTCTTTATATGTTCTGCATAAACCCTGTCACCAAGCGATAGCTCATTAGCAAGAAATAAGTATTATTATTATTATTATTATTATTATTATTATTATTATGATTAATCATTTCCACCGACAAGATCTAATTATTTTGCTGTTCCCTGTGGCTAAAGCGAGAGGATCCAACGCCGAGAGCCGGACCAGCTGCTTCCCGCCGACGCGAATGCGTCCTTGGCCGCGACCTGCGCTGTGCCCATTAGCTTAGCTTCGCAGAGGCGGAGCGTGAGCAGGCGCTCGACGCCCAGGGCCACCTGAAGCGGGATTCGAAGCGCGGCGCCTCGCAACACGACGCTAACAACCCCTGCGCCCACCCGCAGGGCCCTTTGCTTCATTCCTCCCCGCTCTGCCCCGGCCCACCACTCACGCCGCACCGCGTCCGACGCACCAAGCCACGCCTCGCCCAGCCCCGCCCCGTCACGCCCCGCCCCGCCCCGCCCCGCTGCGCCCCGCCCCGCCCAGCCTGTTCTCATCTAAACCCGCTCCGATGGTCAAGGTCCGCTCCTCTTCGCTGTCCCCCACGCCGACCCTACTCATCCCGTCCCATCTGCTCGCAGACCGCCTTTTCACACTCCGTCCACCTCAACCCGCCCTGCCCTTCCCCGCCCATCCCGCCCCGCTCCGCCCCACCCAGCTCTGATCCGCTAGGCCCGCTTCACCCCGCCTCTTCCAGTCCGTCCAGCCTCAGTGCAACCTCCTCCCATCCCCTCCCCGCCCCGCCCCAGGCCCTGGCGCTCCCCGCGTTGCCTCACCGCGCCGCGTGACGACGCCTGAGCCCCAGCGGTTAGCAGTCACTGACAAGTGAGTCACGGCGCCTGCAACTCGATACGCCACGCCAGACCAGCTCCTGCTCTAGACCCCATCCCCTCGCCACAAGGTACAGTCACTGCTGTAGCACCGCCTCCGCAGCCGGCGTCGTGTTGCATTTAAAATCCTTGCCATATTGTTACGTGAGATCGCTACTGCCTTTATTCTTAGAACCGTTTGGACACGGCAAGCAAACGATGTATACGGTTACTTCAGGCGATAAAAGTTTCAAATATAAGAAAGTACACTAATACACAGTTAAAATTCATGGTTGCTAAAGCACAATTAAAATACGTAATTCTAGGTGACGTGTGCGACATCACACGCTTTCTCATATCTTTTATATTCCTTTTATGTACCGACAGAATGACATATGGATGAAGATAATGCTTCGTAACTATTATCTTTCACACTTTAAGGACTAGCCTTCATATATTCAACAGTATGTTTAGGATTGTTTGGAAATACGTTTCGGTAATGAAATGCACAAAAAATCAATGATATTATTTAGTAAATTTAAATTTAAATTGTTAAATTGTGTTGGAAAATGTCTATGACTCATTATCTTTGTAATGAATCAACAAACTAGTTATGCTACAGAATAGCACAGACTTTCCCGTATTAGTTTTGCATTCCTTTGGTCTCGACTAGCTATTCGGACTTGCCACATACTCTTGCCAGCTGCCATCTATTGCCGTATAAAGTACCTTTTTTTTTACATTTTCTTAATTTTTCGGTTTCCTAATGGTGGACCGGAAATATTATTTTAAAAATATTAAAAAACAGTACATAATCGTTCTAAATGAAAATTTTATTTCAAAAATTTAGCGCCGTTTTTAAGAAAATGGCGTTTAAGCGCTACTGTAAATTCGAAAATTGAAGCTCTCTCTCACAAAAAAATTTTGAGTTTTCGTGAAACTTCATTAGAAATCATTTGAAACA
Source organism: Acheta domesticus (assembly GCA_031308135.1). Lineage (NCBI taxonomy): Eukaryota > Metazoa > Arthropoda > Insecta > Orthoptera > Gryllidae > Acheta > Acheta domesticus. Next base: position 145,110,494 of record JAHLJT010002406.1, on the reverse strand, counting down.
TTTTAACTCACGAATACAATGGTTTTTACAAATTGCTCGAAATGTGCGTATTATCGGTGTCCGGGATCTTTAAAAAAATTACATTTCTGTAATTTTTGAAAAAACAGAAAAAAAGAACTTTACATCATATTAAAGAGTGCAATTAGCTCTATCTATTCGACAAGTTTGAAGAAAGAGTCGTTTTTCAGAAAATGTTGTTAAAATTGCACATATTGTACGCAATATTCCACAAAATATACTAAAGTTTTCAAAAACAAATACGTGTTAATGAAAGAACACAGTATGGAAAACAAATTTTTTGAGGAAAAATCACTATCTTCAATTTTGTAGTTGTAGCAAGACGCCGAAAAATATTCAAACTTTTACAATTTTAGAAAATTCGGAGTTAACCTTGAAAATCGGACCTATGCCACCTTAATAAGCGTATTTTACTCTATTCTTACAGGAAATTTAAAGAAAAAATTTGGAGCCGTTTTTGAGAAAATGTTTAAAACGTCAGGGGGACTGCATGTAAAATACCTCCAAAAATTAATGAATGTTTTTTAAAATAGCAGAGCTTTTACTCAAGCCGGATGGTCACGGGTTTCTTCAATTGGAAAAAAATCGTAAGCATAGTTTAGGCGCTTGTGTTGTTCACATACACCGGACAGACAGACAGACAGACAGACGGGCAGAAGGACATTTTGTTTTCAATTAGTTTTTAGGTATCAAGGACCTACAAAACATTGATGATCCTCTACACCATGTGTAAGAAGATTTTTTCTTAATTTAGCAACTGCATTTATCCGCTTGTTCGTTATCAGGGCTCGGCAATGATTTTTTCTGCCAAAAATCCGACGTTTTTCCCCCAGCATTACATAAGTTTCCCTATACTATGTATATTACTCCGTATATACACATGTATACAGGAAATTAATAATTAACAGCAGTTATTGAACAAACAATTGTCAATTAAAACATATATTTGCATATACATTTTTTCTCGACCCATTTGTTCTATGCACTTTTTGTAATACCAAAAATGTGTTGAGTAATTTCTGAAAAGATACCTGGCAATTACCTCTCGGTGACCACAACCAAGAATCTGCATTAATATATCGATGATGTTGTATGTAGGATTGGGGTAATCACAGATGTTCTCTTAATTATGATAAATGCCAAGGGTAATGGACGCGAATGGTTGAAGGGCAGCGGTATTCCTCGAAATCAATCGTCGATTTCGCGAGACCAGCGCAATGCATCGCTAATTTCATTACAAAAAGACAGCTTGATAAATTGTCGGAATACCACACGTTGGAATACCAATGTTGAAATACCACAAGCACACTGCAAAGTTACAGAATTGAAGGAATGAAGATACCTGTTTTGAAATCCATGAAAAAAAAATAGTTTCGTAATATCATGAAAAAGATGAATTGTAAGGAAGACAGGATTCCGCGATAATCACAATTTATTTAAGTAAGAGATTTGTTCGTACATACTTACAGTTGTCGTGAAGGCAATAATGATTATATCAATGATCGTACCAATTTCCTTTCATGAATTTTTCTTAGAGAATGCAAATGGAAGGGAACAAAATCATCACGCATTAGTAATTTAGGTAGTGCACGTGACGAGTATTCAAAGAGATAATCGGTTAAAAATCTTTTATTGACACATTCCCTGCTACATTCATATATTTTTAATTATAGATGTCGAAACAAAATTGAATAATTATGCTACAATTAATGAATAACACTGAGACAATAATGAGATATAACCGCAGGGAGGCGTGCGTTCTAAATTGCGAGGCTGAACGACACGGTTTTGCGTTAAAAACCTGCAGCCAGGTTAACATTAAATGCACAGGAATAGCATTACCAACACTTTTTACAAGTTTGCAAAAAAACAGAAATTTTACTGAAATGCTCTAGTACTGACAAGATTCATCAAACTTCTATTCATTGTATGGTAAATATACAAACACAGATGATCAGTAGAAAAAGAAAATAAATGTTTGTTTTTAAAATATTTTTTTGATAATCTTTATTAGAGCAACTGTGGTTGAGAAGATGCAGGCTGTTTTAAGATTTTTAAGAGTCTAACACTGAGATGTCAAGATTTTGACGATTCGGACATATTTATAACTATGATGAAATGACTTTTATTGACCAAGACCGACTGATTCAAGAACATTATTGAACTTTCACGTACGGTGAATATTCAGACGACCACTTTCAAAATAAATTACTTCCGTGAGTATTTGATTTCCGTTTCAGGCGTACTGAAAAAAATCACAGAACTCTTCAGAATCATATCGCACAGGAAACAATATTTTATCATTTATGAACCATTTTTATAAAACAAATTGCTAAGCTTTTCACTAGTATCGTCAATATTACATTCCAAGTATTTTGAGAACTCCAACTGTGCGGAGAACTTATCTCAACAAAAAAGTATTTTTGTTATTTCCAAGATTATTAGATCTTATTAAAATTTAATAGATCTATTTAAAACAAATGATTTGTGATAACTTTAAAAATTTGGTTTCTGAAAGGATTATTTACTACCAGCTTATCAAATTATGTTTAAAGAATAGTAAATTAAATCAGTCATAATATACGGTTCTTTTATGAGAAGTTAAATTTATAACATGTAGAATTCATTTATCATGTACATTCAAAATCACTTGTTCATCAAAACAAATTTGGGTATCCCAATTCTTGAATATTAGTCGCCTTTGGCACAAGATACTGAACCGTGAGTATCTCATCTCAATTGTAGGAAAGGGATTCATGCTGAGCGAGAGCAAAAAGGCCCCCTTGGGTTGTAAAGCGTCCATGTGGGGCCTGTGGCCCGGGTGAGTGTGCTGGTGCGTCAGCGCTGTCCGCGTCACGCCGTGCACTCCGGTCGCCCTCCAGGCACGCGCTCCGCGATCATGTGCTGCGAGAGCTACCAACTATTGGTAAACGCTCGGAAAGCACAAGCTGCCGTCAGACACTTTTATCTGTTACGTGCTACGAAAATATTTACGAGACACTGGAGGGTATTCCTCAGTGAAATAGCTAACTTCCTCGGGATGCATATAAATAAGTAAATAGTTTCCTTGTTTAGGTGCTGAACCCCTACGGATTGAAGAGTTTTAAATACGCCAGAATATCCTTAACATGATGATATTTATACCCAGTATAAATGACATACCGAAAAGCATGAAAATACTAAAATATACTACTACATTTTAGAATGAGCTATTTGAGTTTCTTGACATATTGCGAAACCTGTTTATAAAAGGTATATTGTGAACCCAAACAAATTTATTCTAAATGACTGATTCTATTTTTGAATAAATAATTTTGAATTATTGATACTATTCATCGTTATGAATTGAGTTTACAACTCTGGTAGTACGCTCCCACAATTTGGCTCTCTCATCACACCCGAGAAAATACTGATAATTATTTACCCGTCATTATCATCTCATGAATTCATTAGATTTATTTCCCTTAGAATAAATTATTCATGGTGTGGAAACATCTACTGTGGCATTCTTACTAAAGACAATGATGTCTATCATCATCCATTTTGATTGGATTATCACTTATAAATAGTCTGTATTGTAGTTGATATATGAAAATCTTGTGTTACAGATCTATAAAAAATGAATAATGACGCCAATTCAAAATACGTCTTTTAGTTCTCAATTTTCGTTAAAAATGCATCATTAAAATCTGAGAAAACAGTTCAATTCCCTTGAAGAAACTAAGTCAGATGTGCAAAGGGGTTCGCTGTTTTTTCATTCCATTAGTCGCGTACCATACATTTTTCCCATCATATGAAGCATTAAAAGAATCACTCACTCAAAAGTTAATATTATGAAGAAATTCAACCGTGGATAGAAGTACAAAATAATATTGGTTTACCTTATCAAGAACTCACTAATTATTTACAATACTTTTTCATATCTGAAGAGATGTCGACCATCTTCTAGAGCTCTTGCGAAGCATTGCATTTAAGAGACTCTTCTAGTGCTCTTGCATTTAAGAGACATGCATAATTTCTGCCGAAATGAGCTACTCATCCGCTTCTGCCATACCCTCTGCCTCCTCTTTCTGCCGTTGCTTGCTGCTACCGAGGATCTTCCCAGACCTTTGCGCTGAACGGAGCGGACGGAGCCAAGAGGAGCCGACCAGGCTGAAAGGGGCGAGACTAGATGCGTCGGGAGCCGGGGCAAGGGAGGAATGGGAAAGGGCTAGGCAAATCGGGGCGAAACAATGAGGAAATAAACGAGGCCGGGAGAATCAATGTGGGGAGAAATGAGGAGGGTTGAATGTATGATGGGGTGGTCTGTGATGTGGGGAGGGTGAGGTGATATATGTGAGAAGGGTTGAGGTGGGGGGGAATGAGTTGAGACCAAGCGAGGAAGGACGAGGGGAGAGAGGACGGGGCGAGGTGAGGAGGAACGGAACGGCAGGGAATGACGAATAAGCATATGCGACGCGACAGTGGAGTAGAAGAATGACGCGAGGGAACGGGGGCTGAGAGAGACGATGCGGACCGGGAGTGTAGAGAAGAGCGGAGTGAGGTGACAAATGTGAAGTGGAAGCGGGACGGGGTGGGAGGGGAGAGGAGTGAGAAGCAGAGAAAGCCGACGCGAGGGAACAGGAGGCAGGGATGGGTGGGTAGGGTTTTGATTGAGAGGAGAGGGTTTTAATTTATTCATTAGTGATTCCGTGCGCGTCAACTGCTAAGGTCAGCTGGGACAAGCTCTAAGCTCCCGAGTGATCTCCCGGCATGTGAAGTTGCGTAGCGAATGTAAGCGAAAGGGTGTGTAAGCAAGGGGTGAAGATAGGACAAGGAAGAGGAAGAAAAGATCACGCGCGTTGCGTGATCCGTGCGTTAGGGCACTTCTCGGGCGTTCGTCTGGTGCTGACAGGAGAAACCGCGGAAAACTGGGAGGGAGGACCGATCGGAGCAGCCGGCCGCTAGAATTCCCCTCCAGACACCGATTGAACTTGACTAGCTACGGAGCAAGTGTCAAAAATCCTGCCGTCTTCGGGGCTCGAACCCTTGGACCTCCCAGTCAGAAGGCACTGCAGTGATGTCAGTTCCGCTGATTGCCCTGGTTGAATTGAATTGAATTGATGCCTTATTTTATTTGGCGACACTCAGGTCACGAGGCCTGCTCTTCCGTCTGACCACGCAAATTTTGCTATACTCCTTTCACCAACTAACAGAGAAGAAGGTATTATCTCGGGCGAAGAAACAGGCGATTTGAATTTAGCTCAGAGGCTTCATTTAGGCTTGAGGGTCTTTTACATGCAGCAAATCTACTAACATGGGACAGCCGGCTTTACTTCCCCTCCGAAGGAAGGCGTACGAAGGATTTTTCGCACTTAAAAAATCCACGGCCTCGATTGGTTTTGAACCCGCGAACTTGGGTACAGCAGTCCGTTACGCTAACCGCTACACCATTGCAACCACAAATTCACCTCTGATTCACCCCTCAAATTCACCCCTGATTCATCTCTCCCGGTGCAAGAGGAGAGAGAGAGGAGTCGGGTAAGTGCTGAAGGGGAGAAGAGCAACAGAGCGGAAGGAGGCGAGTGGGGTAGGGGGTGCGGGACGGGACGAGTTGAATGGAGAGAGGACGAATATGGCGTGGAAGAGCGCGAGGGAAGAGTGGAGGCGGGGCGGGTAGAGTAGTTGAGAGGGGGGGAGGCGCCGCACTGGTTTTTGCTCCCGAGCGGCGCGGCGCGGTGCGGTGCAACTGTTCCGTGGAGGCCTGGCCGCGCGGCGCGGCGTGACGCAGGGCGGGGCGCCTCTCGGAAGGCGGCGGTGACGCGCTCCCTGAGCGCCACTTCGGAGCACGCGCCCAGCCAACAGCCAACAGCTCCGCGAAAATTAATAGAGCCAGGTGAACTGCCGGACTGGGCTAGGTACTGGGATTCCTGTGACTAGGAGAGGGGAAACATTCCACGGATATTAATCGCCAGAAAATTGGACAATATTTCCTCGAAATTTTTCAAAGAATTTAATAGGTTTCCTTCCTAAAACACAAATTACGCTTTGCAATAATTTGAGTGTAGAACCCTATAGAACTGAAGAAATGATTTAAATATACGTCATAATCAGTTTCAATTTGAGGCTCGTAAATCTGAGATCCAGTTTGCGGAACCAAATTTTTCGTATTACAATTCCGCGAAAATCTTCACCTTTGAAAATATAATTGATACTTCGAAATCTTTTTCAAGCAATAGCTCGTATGATAAATGTATACATCAGTTTCTTATAAAACTCTATTATTGAATTTTCAATTCATTGTTGCCGAGTATGTATAAGTAAAGGGAAAATATGGTATGCAAAAAATTGGTGTCATCTCTTAAAATAGAAAATAAGTAGTCAAGAAATTTTCGATTGTCAGTTTGTATTTTTTTCTTGAAACTTTGCACTTTTTTTGAAATTTGTCAGTATGTATTCTTTAGTTTAGTTTACTTGTCGTGTAACCTATAGCGTGGAATGAAGCGAAAGAACATTTTATATTTTTTCAATCTTATTCTTGTAATATGGCCTGTTGATTGTTGAACGTTTATAAACAATATCTTCTATATCTACAACAAAAGGCGAACTCAGTATTTTTCTCTTGGAAGGGAGGTGGGGGGGGGGGTAAGGACCAAGCAATTTGATGTGTAGTGTTTGATCCATAGTGTCTAGACGACTTGATGTTCTTATCAAGAAGGTTTCGTTTCTGCTGAACGTAAAATGTATTTTTTGTTGACTTATAGTTAATATGTTGAACGTTAACACTTGAAGCATTCAATGACATTTATTAGTACAGAAAAATACATTTCTTAATACTATGTATCATTGACTTCAGGGGGGATTGAGCCACATGATGTCACCCATTTTTGAACGTCCGCTGCTTATAACACAATCTTTTGATGATTTATTTTGTTTTAGTGAGGAATTTAAAATTTACATCTTAGTATTTTATGTAATTTTTCTTAGTAATTTTTATGTACGTTCTTGAAAATAAATAATTCTAGTCACACTTCTAACTCACATCAAGAAGCTAGTTAATGATAAAACTACAGCGGTATCCTCTCAGAGTGATAATTTTACTTCCGCAGAAAATGAGACAGCGTCCGCAGAAATTCGCAGCGAGGAGTCGCGCTTGGCTGCACGCGAACGCTCGCCGATGCGACAGTTGCCCGTCTGATTTACGGCGCTCGCTGCTGACATTTGTGGAGTACACAAGCGGCTGCATGTGCGTGCAGCACCTGGCACATGCAGAGAGGGATCATTCGAGGTACTGGAATGACAGAATGGAATACGAGAAGTTTATTTTATGGACTTCCACGTACGGAAAATTCATTTCAACAGAAAAATTTGATGAAATGCTATGACTTCACATTTTTGTTGAGATGAAGGTTGCGAGTAAATGGAAGTAGGGCATTGTTTTCTAAAAGTCAGTCCTTGTTTCATTTCTTCCTTTCTGCTTTATCTCCGGAGCTATTTATATATTTTATCAAGAAAAAATTGTAACTGAAAAAATATCTTCATTAGCCACTCAGTGCGGCTACATGGGCAATTTATTTTTAGAAGCTCCGACGATCGAATGCTGTTTTGTTACGAGTATTACCAGATTGAAAAGTTTGATAAATTATGTTCAAAAAAATATATTGTTTTGGTTAGCATTCATTAAAGTACAATACATGTATAAGCACGCATTCTTTGATTTTAAAAATAGAAGTCAATCACCATATCATTACTAACGGCAAGTCCACCAGCAAAGGCACTCAAAAGCCGCTCCACCACAACCAACAATGTCGCCACCACCGTAGCACCACTATTGCCACGAACATCGCCGTCACCATCACAAACAACAATAACACCCACAACACCTTACGCCAGCTGCCACGCCACCTTGCAGAACGGACGGCGCTCCATTGAGTGCGTGTGTACGCAGGGGAATTGGAGCGAGCGGGCGCTCGGGTGAATGGAGCGGTGCATGAGGGGGCGCCGTTAACGCAGCGCCCGTCGGCCCCAAATGGCGCGCGGCCGCGTCTCGGTGCGGACAAGCCATCTCGTTACAATAATTGCGAGCACCTGCGGAGGGGGTGAATGGGCCTCGTCAGGAAGCGAAGCCTTGAGTCCAGCACACTCACGCCTCCTCGCCCACTGCGTGGAACACCTTCATTTCATCTTAGAGAAGGGATGTACTGCGAACATTGCTCGCTCAAATAATTGCGACACCAGTTCCGGTTTACTAAGCTGACTCCCTTTGGTTAATCTTTTACTATACTATACAGATATTGGAGAAATTGCCGTTTTATTCTGCCTTTCTAAAAGTATAAAAGTCGAAGTAGCTGATGATTTAAGAAAATATTGTTGACATAAAGGATATTTTCTTAAGATTTATATTTTTATTTGTTCACTGAGGAAAACTGTCTTCAAAATGTTATACATTTCTAAAAAACAGCAAACACTTGTTCCTGTAGAAACCTAAAGCTGTTTTGTGACGTTAGTCAGACGTACCAGAATACTTCATCCCAAATAAAATCTGTCTAGTCCTACTCATAGCAGTTGGATGCCTTATGTGTGTTTAGGTTTCCATTCATTACTCATAAATAGATTTTTCCAGCATACATTTGGTGCCTCCAGCCCTGTTTGCTGCACGTACGGAATTAATTGACGTGTCGATAGTGACAGTTTATTAATTACTTTGATATTTAAATTATTTCTACAGAACTAATTTTGTGTCTGTTATTTAAAATTTTGATGTTTGGGAAATTTATAAGCTCTCCCTTGAAGTTGGAGTTTAAAACAAAAATACGCCTACGAGCTACAAAAAACATTTTCTGGCAATCCATTAAATCTGTCTGAAATACACAAGCAGCAATAACATTGCATCATAACTGTAAAATAGTTAATCATTAGATCTGTTTTCTTATGACGTCTTTGCTCTTTCACTTCAGCTATTCGTATGTAAATTCCACCTCAAGCTATATTTCAATACGAATCCCGATAACAAGATCGCATTTCTCGCAAAAAGATGTTTCCCTCGGAAAGTGAAATTTTATTTTTCCGATTTTCTGTGACATCTTTCCTTTAATTGCATTCATTGTGATTCTGCCCAAAATGTGTTATCGGCAATTTCTTTCTCTCTCTCTCTCTCTCTCTCTCTCTCTCTCTGTCTGTCTGTCTGTCTATCTATGTCTTTACCTCTCTCTCTCTCGGCCGAAACCGCTTATCAGCTGCCGAGATTTCTTTTCCCTGAGGTCCGCTCTCCTCCGCACGCACTCTGACGTCGGGCGCGGGACATCTCTGAGAGCCCTTCCCCGCATTTCTTAGGAAGGAGAGCCTCGTTGGTGACGAGGAGATGCCTCGAACACACAGCCAGATGGCGCACAATAGAGCACGACACTTACATTTATAATCATAACATACAATTTCAAAAATAATTCACTTATTTGATTGATTACTTATTTCGTGTTTCCGGGCGCGTCAACTTCTGTGGTAATTAATCCTCTAAATGTAGTGCATGTTTTGTCAGGGGCTGTGGCGGAGATTCCCTTCTACTGAATGGTGAGATACTGCGCCGACCTACATGTCAGCTTGCGGAGTTTTCTCCAAACAGGTGTCTCCCACCCCTCGCCCTTCATTCTCTTGGGTGCGGTGGGAGGAGACCCGTAACTATGTGAATAATACGTTCTGTCTTTTGAAACACGGATTCCACTTCTTTCATCTGTGAAAAGAGTGCCTCGTTGAGGCACGTTTACTAACGTGTTGAAGAAATATCTCAGAATAAGACAAGAAATCTTGAGCAGATATGCAGTAGCAGCGATTCAAAAACTTCTTGATCTTGTTATTGTGTCATTTCTTGAAAGTGAGTAATAATTAAATAAATCACTCGCCTCACTGTCTCAGAAAAATACATACTTTGTATATAAAGTTCTGAAAGTATCAGTTGTTCAAAAATGTTTTTAAAATGTTTACTTTAGGTTTTACAGAAATGGCGGGCATATTTGTTTTTTAAAATGCACGCAATTTTGCGCGTTTACAGACATTTACGATTTTTCAATAATTCAGTGTCAGCTTTTTGAACTAACGTGCATAGAATTCAGTAATCTCTGGTCTACAAATCAACGAAATTTTATCTAATATTATTTTATCCGGATAGTATTTGCAATCAAATCGATCGGACACAAATGTAAATATTTCAATTTTCAAAAAGTAATTTTTCAAAGAAGAGATAGAGTCACAGTTTTATTTCCTTCTCTGCTTTTTTACATGACAATGGAGTTACGTCACATAAAATGCAAATGATAAGTAACGCACTAATTAAAATTGATACTCTCCCAAAAATTTAAGTTTCAAATGTAAAATCTCTGCTGAAGAATCAGGTACAATTTTCAAATTTACACATCTAAAAGACCTCTATAAAACCAAATTGCAGTATTAATTTCAACTTTGCTAAATATTGCTCACCTTTCACTGCAAATTGACTCCAAAATACTAATATTTTGTAAGGGAGAAATTGGAATATTAAAACATTACGCAACTGTTTTCAAAAATACGAGAAAGTAGAGCTGGAGTTTACAAGAAACATAGTTTTCGAGAAACATATGAGATTATTTAAAGCACATATACTCACAAATATAACAATGTGAACAAATAGCCGCTAATGTAAATATAAAAGATTATTATAATTAATATAAAAGTACAATATTAAGCTAATAGAAGAAAGACAAAATTCTTTAACTGAGCATAGAATAGATAAAGATCATCAATCTGATTTTCTTAACCCCACAATTTTAAATAAAGATTCAAAGTATTTATTCAGAATAACTAAAGAGACTCTTTATATTAAATTACAAAAACATACTTTAAATACTATGACAGAGCGGAATACATTTACGAAACTTTATGCCCCCTTAATTAATGTATTTAAAAAATAACAGCACTGTATCCATTTTCGTTAACGTAAAATTCACCTGCTGAAACAACATTCAATTATATACTGCAAATCGTTTTTAAAATATTTACATTAAAATGGTGGCCCTGGAAAAAATACATGAAACTGCTAATCGTTTTCAAAATATTTACATTAAATAGGTGGCTCTGAAAAATATATAATCAATTGTTTTCACTATAAATAAGTGAAAAGCATATTACGAAAAAAATATTCAGCTAAACATTTATTCAAAAAATAATTGATGCAGTTTTTCTTGTAAGTCGTATTTTGTATTTTGTAAATAGTCTCTGCATATGATCAAAAGAAATATTGTACTGAAATTGTTATATTCATTTACTAGACCCTGAAGAAGAAAGCCAATGTCCTTTGAACCGTTGGTAAAAATTGTTTAATAAAAATTGATATTGTGTCTGCCTAAAAATTATTGGACCTACAAAGAACTTAAAATCATTAAAAAGGCAGTCTTTGAAAAATAAAATTGATATTACTCTCTGCAAAGAAGATTATTAAATAATGCAAAAAAGTAAAATTTTCAAAACGGAGTAATACATTTGGATTGTCCACTAAATACAGTTTTATTACAAATATTTTAAAATATTACGTGAGACATTATGTGAATAAATAAAAATAATTACACATTTTACATGTGTACATGTGAATTTAAAAAACTCGTCTCTCGCCGACTGGGCGACCACCAGTTCAAAAGCCGAATGTCCGTGTTAATGTTTCAACCGTTTATATTACTGTGAAAGTTACACTTGTGAGTTGTGCGAATTTGTATACCCTGATACCCTGTTTTATGGCCTGTGGCAATGGCATTTTGGATACTCTACTCCACTGCGCGGAGGCAGGAATGCCCTATGGCTTCATTAACCTTGTGCTGCGATGCGCACTCTTCCTCTGTAAACACAATATCCTTTTCATTCATTTCAAAAAACATCGTTTCTTATTTCTTCAAAGATTTGTTCATTTCGTTCTCTGATCTGCCCGCAGGCGCAGGTTTCGCTTCTTTCTTAGGTTTCGTTTCCTTTCTTCTTAAATTTTGCTTTTCCTTCAGGGACATTTCTCTTTTTTCCTGAGTTTCTTTGTAATTTCTTTTTGCATTTCTCGTACAGTCCGTTTGACCAAGTCATTGAAGTATATGTAAATGTTTTTGTAAATTTACTAGTGAATGTATATACTCTCACACCTACTTCACTTTCATTTTTATTGCACTATTTAATATTTATATAACAAAGATAATTAATGGAAAACAAAACCAATGGAATAATCATAATGGAAAACAGAAGCAACAATGTTAAATTAAAACAAACACATTAATACACTACCATGAATCAGTTTAAATACATCTACATAAAGAGATACAAGTCTCTGTTTTCTGAAGTAACGTATTATGATGCATGATTTATAGTAAATTAGAAAACATGGTTTAATGTAAAAACGCAACTCGATAAGTTATTCTTTGTCACTGAAAATTATTATTTTTATGTATAGAATTTGCAATTTTGTATATTATTTCTTTGTTCGTTTCTTACATTCGATCTTTTGTTATACATTTACACATTCATCTTTTAGAAATTATTTATTTTGAAATATTTGAAATAAAAATTGCTAGCTCTTCAAGAGAGTATCGACAATGCAGGGAATGCAACAATGGAATTCCGTTTTTTGGTCGCACGCAATTCCGCCAAATTTCTGTGAATTAGGTGTTTTTGTTGTGTCTTGATATAGCTGTATCAAAAGGAGTTGTAATTGTCAAATTTATATAGATATTTGCATGAAAATATTTGGAAAATTGGACCATTTCCAATGAGTAAAGTATTTGTTGCATGGTTTTAGAATATACTTCTCTAATCATGGCCTTATGAAATGCATTTGTATATTGTCCGGAATATTAGACTTCTTTTTCCAATACAAGTTTACAAAACTTTTGTATTGTATTTTTATTCAGTTGTCGAATTCACATAGTTTTGGCAACTCAGCAATGAAAACAGTGAGATGCTCGTTTCTTGGTTGAATTAGACATTCTCCAATGATAGCCAAGATGTTAGTAGTGCAGAAAGTGCAATATTTCAATACTTCATAGCTGTTTCCAGTAACTCGGGAACTATGTGCTGTTGTGACACCATTAGTTTAAGATAATCGAAACAGGTAATATTCCCGAGTTCCGATAGGTGGTCAATCAACCGTGGGCAAATCCCAACACATTAATTCTATAATTTTTGTAATCAATTTCTACATAACAGTTTTACACTATTGCTAATTTGCCGTCTATGAGCACTTTTTTACAAATCTTTTCGGATGGCAAGTAAAGTGTTCTGGAAATCGCCCAACAATTTGACTCACTGAAGGAACCATTTAAAAAACTCTCTCGTTGGAGGACAACACAGAGGTAAAGCGATAGAGCAAGCGGATCGTGACGCCGATCGGCGCTTGTTTCGCCCGTGGCGGCAGTGCGATCAGCCGGGAACGGCGGCGGCGCGCGGCCCGCGGCGGCCACCTCAACGCTTGATTCGCGCTGGCAATCGATCCACGTAGGCCGGCACGCAGCTCCCGCACGCGCTCTCGCAGGCATGCACGGCGCGGGAAACCATCAAACATTTCTTTCCGCTCCAAGACCCCAACTGCGATCCTCGGAGTGAAATCGCCGTCACTCATGCCACTACGTAACAGAAGCGCCGTATGGAACCAAATCAGCCCCACAATTAAAAACCTAAATGCTCTTTTAATGTAAAGTACCCTCAAAATACAAAATATACTTTTCAATCTCCCCTTGAGTTGGTTCAAATCTATCCGGGAAAATACATTTTTCAAAAAATATCATACACGGTTTAGGCACTAGTGTTAACCACAGACAGTCAGACCTTTTTCGTCATTCGATTTTGGGGTAACGAGGACGCACAAAACGGGGATTCTGGCTACATTACATGTTAGAGGACTTTTTTCTAAATTTAGCAACTGGATTTATTCACTTTTTCCTTACCAGGGCCCGGCAATAATGGTTTTACTGCAGAAAAATCGCCCTTTTCCAGAGCAAAAATACATAATTTTATCTTCTTGCGAAGTGCCTTTGTAAAGGCGAAAAAGTAAAACTGACTACTCTGGGTATGCTCTAGATTGTCCCGGACAATTGTCTTTTAACTCTAAAGAATGTCAGTCCGAGAGGAAAAGATTCGCATATATAACTCATAGCAGCAAAAATATAGACTTACGCCCTTTTAGCCATTCACGAATCATTTGATATATTGCAGTATAATGTGATAGTATTTAAATTTTTTCATGAGAAATATACAGCTACTTTCTGGAAAAGCATTTTGGTGGTTTTGTTCAGTAAACTACTAGTTTTTATCAATGTTCGAGTAAACGTACGTAAAAACTACGAATAAAAAGGGAACGAATGAATGAAATTCTTGCAGTAGTCGTAGAGTCTTTACCTGATTCTGTTGGTGCTTTCAAAACAAGTCTGAATAAGTACACGTAGTGGACGTATTCTGCCGCCTTGCTCAGTTGATCCGTAATTCAAGTGAATTGTAGTTTAGGAAGAGTTGTGTAGTACAGATGAAGTGTGGTGCAGGTGCAGTGCAGTGCAGTGTACAGCTACACGAAAAAGATACAGTAATTAGCTGTATGGCATAACCGAATAAATGCAAGATGAAAGCGTAGTGTAGTAATGTGAAGTGAAGTGACAGGCGGGATAGAGAACTATTTCGGATGTTCAAAAAGCTGACTAAAAAATCCACATTGTGATCCTGAACTAAAAAACTAATAGTAGGACTGTGTTTAATGAAATTTTATTTAAGTGTAACTAATTTTATGACTGTATTTATCTGTATGAATAACACACGGCTGCGACGGTTTGTCGCTTTTGATGAAAACAGGTTATTATGAATCAGTTTTTCATCTTGATTACATATATAATCTTAGCTTTTTTCTAACACTTACAGTTTTTTTGCAATATTTTTGGTTTTTCATATTTCAAATTAGCACGCGATATGACATACGTAACAGAGGGCTGCTGCTTTTGAATAAAAGCAGGGTCACAAAGAGTCGGTGTTTCAACATTATTAGGTATGCGGATTCAGTTTCTTCACATCGCCCACACTTTCTGCGACATTTATTGGTTAAATTTCAAATGAACGGTGGCAAAGTATTACGATAACCTATGTATCGTTATATAGAGTCAGTCGGTACTGTTTGAAGATATGTTGATAGTTCTCTAACCCCAGTTTCAGTCAGTTAGTTGCTCTCTGGCATTTAGCAAGAACTGTTTTTAACAAAGGCTGTAAACGTGCATTTAATTGGAAGGAAAAGTGTTTCAAAGAATGCTGAGTTCATCTAGCAATCCGAACTACTTTTGTTATAAATGTGACTTATTCACACTAAAATTCTAACTAAAGCAAATATTAACGACGCGAGAGAAAAGTCAAGAACATTACATTTTTGATATTTTTGAAAACAAATGATAGAGCAATATGTCGTTTATGTCATCTCATAGAGTACTTATAAAATAAACTATGGATTATTAGTTTTAGTTACCGAGGTAATTTTGGACCCCAATGACCATGGAAACTCACAAGTCTAATATACAAAATAAGATTTGTAAAAGTGTAAAAAGTTCGTTTTTCGCGCAAAATATGCAAATACATATTGTTGATCAATGTTGAACAAAACATACTTCCGTGGATTGATCGGAAATTATCATGTGGAGGATCTTGGATCATGAGTTGGCAACTCAGCCTTCGACGCGGCGTCACCCGGACAGCCAAGATCATCCACATGACTCCGGCAGCGGAAGCCTACGACTTCACAGAAATTATCATTTTTGAGAGATAACTAGAGCCTTGTCATAAACAAAAATAAGATTTTTTCAAACCTATAACTCTACAGTGGTTAATTTAACAACAAAACCTTATAGAATTTTTTGTAAAAAATTTGGTCTACTTTAATTTTGTATAGAACATAATTTTCGGTGGGATTGATTGTTATGGAGATATATGCGATAAATGTCCAAAAAGCACCCTCAAACGTCAAAGTGTGTTCCAAAAATCCCTCTCTGGTGCCCTTCTCACCCCCCACATTTCAGGATTTTTAGTATGTTATGCAGTAGGTACCAACAAACTATCGAGCCAAGTTTCAAAACTCTGGGATTATTTTCACTCGATTTGCTTAATTTCACTGGGTGATATAATGCTGTCTAATATAGCTGAGCGGCTTGGGTCATGGAGTGTCCCTGAAGTTTCGCAGATGATTCTGGACGGCAGACGGATAGCGATTCTAACAAAATACTATGCTAGACTCGACAATAAATAAAAAAGAAACATATGCTTATTCTTTAATTAAATCAGGTTTCATCTTAACATAAATATTATTCACATAGAAACATTCTTTGTAAATATTTTGTACAAAATCCTGGAATTCAATTCAGTAAACAGCAACCCGAGTATTATCTAAATTTTAATGGAACTGACGAAACAGCTTGAAAAAGAAGTACAGACAGAAATTAAGATTGATATTTGACGTCAGTTTTTCTTTTCTTTTCGATTCCAAAATTCTTTTAAGAACTTAAATATCTTTAAAGATGGAGGAAAAATTAGGAAGGCTGGAAAGGAAGTACGTATGCAAGTACGAAGGCGATACAGATGACGGAAGGTGACATGATGGAAGAAGTGAGGCACCAGGAAATACGCAGTGGTGTGGTTAGGTGGAAGATAGGTGGAAGTAAGTTGCAACAGTGATGATCACGCAGAAGAAGGCTTTTGCGAAGAGAGCACAATTGGAATGAGGAAGGGAGACGTAAGATTTATCCTTCCAAAACGTACAATTTACAAAAATCCCTTTGAGAGAGGAATGCCATTTCATTAGAACCACACAAAGGAATAGGAACGACTACACACGACAAACATGTTATATAAACGCCAGAGAAATAGAGAGCTCTGTGAGGTAACATGCGTCTGCACGCATTTGGGTCTCCACAGGCGGTGGTTAGGCAACCCGGCAAAAGGGCGCGCGTTGCGGGCGGTGCGAGCGAGCAGGCCAGGAACGCACGGAGATGCTCGTGTTGTATATTAATTATTGTCTAGTAATAACCGTAGTGTTTACTCAAGTAATAAAAGCAAGTGAAATTATCTGTTGATATTCGGAGCGTAAAAAATAACAAAACATGTTGCCACAGTGAATTATTATTCCGTTCTCCCTTCCGAACATTAGCGTAGTTGATATGAAAGAAGGAGAATATTATAAAGAGACGTCTTACAATTACGTTTAAAAATATTATCGAAAAATCTGCTCACATGTAAAGATTGCATTATGTAAGTACATTGAAACATGCTTATGTATCAACACAAATTGAAACTAATTATGTACCTGTAGTTAAAAAAAAAACAAATTCAATTATTTTCACAATGATTTACGTTCGTTTTTAAGTTCAAGAGACATCTATCTTGATATAAAAAGAACAGCCAGGCAATAAGCTACAAACTCAGTTAAATTAGTCGCTTAGCACTATTAGTTCCTAATTATTAAATATTATATTTAATTGTTCAGCATCAAATAGAATATAGTTGGTTCTGACTCATTTGATAAAATTATTGAAACACATTTATAATTATAATTTTCAACCGCATTATACATTAAAATGTTTGTAATAATTCAGACTATAACACAATAAATAAACACAATATTTTTCAAAATGTTGGCATTATTGCCTCCTTAGCGCTCTCTGAAACAAAAATTACTGGCAATTGAAATCGTTCTTCGTACCGACTATAAGTAAGCTTTTTTCTGTGTCATCATCTTAGAAGATTTTGCCACGCCGGCCGCGTTTCCGTAAATTGACTTCTAGATTATTACATTTGGAATAAGAGTCGCTTCCCTGTATGTGTTATGCCAATGTGTCAGTTATCATTATCGGGAACTCGGTCTTCTTATTCTATTTTGAACTTCTTCTTACTATCCTCCCTGACTTTGTGGCGTATGTTGCGAAATTATCTTCTTCTTCTAGTTCGTGCTTTTGCTACCCTTTAAAATTCCCCCAGCGATCATACCATCCCCTACTCAAACAGAGTCTTTAAATTATCTTACAGCCTGGCCTGTTTTCATGCTTTCGTTTTTTAAATGTTTTTTTTCGGCTCGTGTTAAATATCCAATTTGAACAAAGATGATGATTTGGACCAAGGTGACAAGTCAAATTTCTTTATTTAATTTTGATAAATACATTGAATCTACGATCACGTCCTTTCGCTCCCCACCCCTCCGCTTCTGCTCGCAAGTGGCCCGCCGACGCACGTCCGGGCCCCTCGGCGCGCGGCGTCGGTGGATGGGCGCCGCGAGGCTTTGCTATGCGTCGCCCTCGCCGCCGCCCCGCCCCCGCCCCCGCCCCCGCCCCGCCAGCGCCTCCAAAGGTCAAAGGTGCCCGCGGGGTCGCACGGCGCGGAGCGCAGCGGTGTCGCAGGTGCGAGGGCAACCACGTTGTGTCTGTTCGCGGCCCGAGCCACGTAGTGAGCACTGGCGGCCCGTGTTTGCCTATGTTCCCTGATTAGGTAGCACACATTGCCATATGGATCTTTGAAATCAGGCCAAGAACACGCAAGTACGTGAAGAAACATTAACAGGAAATGAAGTGAAAATATCTGTTTAAAAGCGTTAAACTACAATGCATATACACATTTGCAGATATTTTTTCGTATTCTTGTTTCCTTTTTAAAGGTTAACATAAACAATGGGACGAGAAGTAGTAGAAATAAGTGAATGCATTTTTTACTTTTATTATTTCTGCACTTCTTGTTTTGTCTAGGTACGAATACTTAGCAAGAAGTAATAAAAATGACTGTCATTTTCATATTACCGATCCTAATAGAAAATATATACCGTCAAAGAGGCTAACTTATGACACATTCAATGTTTGCAGTTTAACCCTGTCCATTGGATTTGGAGGAAGAGATATTCTTTTACTGCAAAACGTAGATCTTAATCAGTGCTTTATGCTGTGTGCATAATTTTTACTTTCCCGTATACATACATGTATACACGGAGTAGAGGGGAAGTAACGTAATGATGCGGAAAGTAGGTTTCAAAATTTCAATGGAAATAGATGTTTTGGAGTTCCCTGATATCGAAAAAGTAGTTTTACACAAACTGCCAGTCTGTCTGCCTGTCTGTCCGTCAGTCTGTGAACACTACTAGCGCATAAACCATAGATACGATACGCACTAGAGAAGTCGCGATTTTGAAAAATTTTCTTCAAAATTTGGAGGTACTTTACGTGAAGTCACCCGAAGAGTTTCAAAATTTTCTCAAAAACAGCTCCAATGTTTTAAAAATTTCTGGTAAGAATGTAGCAAAATACACGTATTAACGTGGCATAGGTCTGATTTTCACAGTTAACTCCGAACTTGTGAAACATCCAAAAGTAAGAATTTTTGTCGGCATCTCCCTATAACTACAAAATGAAGATAGAGCTACAAACTACAAAATTGAGATACAGGCATCAAATTTTGGAAGAAAATTGCCATTTAGGACGAGGTTTTACTGTTCTTTGATATTGTTAGAAAAATATTTCCGTTCTACAATTAGAAATCCGAAAAATTAATAAAATGTAAAAACAACGTATTTTGGGGAGCGATAGCTGTCAATTGGCAAAAGTAAGTGGCAAATCAAATTATCTAGCTGAGACCAAAGGAAATAGAAAACTGATGCTGGAAAGTGTGTGCCATTCTGTAGCATCACTAGTTTGAAAGTGAAATATGTAGGTATAATAAAATAAAAACTTGGTGTCTCAAGTTACCCTCCAATGTTGGCTAACTTGGGACACATTGGAATTGCGTTTAAAATGATATTTATCATTAGGAAGGGGAATTGTGCACACATATTTATACACTGGAGATACTGTGGAATAAGTATAACTGATTTTTAAAATTAAATGGCAATCGTCATTATAAAAATTACTATTAAATGGCTTATTTTAGGGGCAAAGTAAACTTAAAGAAAGGCGTGGTGATCATTGTTTTCTTCAAAAAATTTGCAGACGTTTTTAAGAAAATGGCATTTATGCGTTACTGTAAATTCGAAATTTGAAGCTCTTTTTCACAGAAAAGTTTTGAATTTTCGAAAAAACCTCATTTGAAGGACTTTAACTGACAAATAAAATAGAGTTTACAAATTGCTGAAAAAGTTCATATTAACGGTGAGACATCATTCAAAAAATTACATTTACATTTATTCCAAAACAATTATTCCAATTATTCCAAAATGAACTTTACATCGTATTAAAGAGTGCAATTAGCACTATCTGTTCCAAGAGTTTGGAGAAAAAATCTGGGGTCAGTTATAAGAAAATAATAATTGAAGGTTTCTGAAAATGTGCAACTTTGGACTAGTTTTTAAACAAAACTGTTGCGTTTTTGATAAAAATTTATCACATTATTTAAAGTACATGTACTCATCAATATAATAGAATCCAATATACGCTAAAGTAAATATTAACAACGTGAGAGGCGGGTAAAAGAAACAAATTTTTGAAATTTCTGAAAAAAACAAAACAATAAAGCAATACTGCGTTTATCTCATCTCATAGAGTACATTTAATACTCTCTCTACCAAAAGTATTAAGAAAAAATTGGAAGCCGTGTTTGACCCCAAAACGTGTATTCTCTTTAAAATCTCGAAATCGATTTTCTGCAACATTACTTATCCTTCCCTATACGACATATAATTCTCCGTATATACTTATACATACGGGACAGTAATATATAAATATATTTAATATTATCTCGTAAAAAGACAATACATAAACAAATAGGAATAAATAAATGTCTGAAAATGTCGCTGTGTAGGCATCTGATCTTTTATCAATAAATTCTTCTACCGATTTCTTTTGCTTTTTGGAAGGACATGTAGGTTTCTTATACTTCTGGACTACTTGCTCTTCTAACTCTTGATTTAGCTCATCTGGCGTCACACTTTTTCCTGGGTCAACACTCACTTCATTCAGAGCTTTGTCAGTGAGCTCTTGGTTAAATTATTGATATTTTTTCTCCTTTCCTTTGCTCTCATTTCCCTTTGCATTCATATTTATTAATATGAAACTGAATTTAATATTTTTATTCTCTCATTTCTATAAAATATCAATGTTGGGTAGACAGTGTCTCAAATTACTCGCATCTTGTCAGGCGAAGGAATTTTCGATGCATAGAAAATTGGGTAGACAGTATTGGCTAAACATGATACTGGAGATGGTGGACAATAGTTCAGGTTGTGGAATGCAATTACACATGTAATAGAAAAAAACTTAATAAAAACTGTACAAGGAAAATTTTTACAAAGGTTATTTTTGAGGCTAAAGCTTACGTTAACTCTTTTTATTACTAAATATCACTTACCGGCAAATAAATCTTCTATAAGATGATTATATATACTTTTTCTAAACGGTTGAGAATACTGTGGATCTGCTTCCGACTCTAATACCTGAACACAACTAATACAGCCAACGTTTAAAAACAGTCGCAAAACGTCCCACGTTACACTTCTGTCCCAAGTTATCCTCTTTGACGGTACAATTTCACACGCATTTGTATAGGTTAGTAAATTTTATTAAGTACTATCGGAGACAATATTTTATAAGCAATCAAACTTCAGCAGAATAGTCCTTTGCAAACTAGGGTTATCGACACAAGGGTGCTGTTTACGACGAAGACATCATCACAGTTCTGAACTTTGCACAGCCCTTCGGGTGGAATATCATGTATTTTGGAGAGACGTGTAACGTGCGTAGATTCACTAACAGATTAAAAAATAAATAGCTAGTATTCACGACAAGTAATCTAATTAATGTAATTTCCACACTTGCAGTGTTGAGAATATCAAACAGGTACAGGTAGCTAAGGAATATTTTTCCTTAAAAAGTCAAGAGCGTAAAGTAAAGGAAAAAACATGGTTGCTCTCAACCCATTTATCTTAATATTTGCTTTTAATACACGTATTTAAATCACTGTATTTTCAAAAATGTATCGTCTTTTCTTATTTTCTCCAATCAAACCTAAATTTACGTCATAGAATATAACTTTTTATGTCATTGTATTATTAAAGCACCATTTACAAGAAATGACGCGTGGCCAATTTCTTCAATAAGAAACACGACAATGTAGTCCCGATAGCTAAAACGTGTTGAAAGCCGTATCACACACGTGCGCTAAATCCTGGTCTTTCCTCGTGTGAAAACCGCTTTCTCGCGTCAGGACGGCCTCTAGAGCCGCTCCGCAGCGTCGGAGGGGCCGCCAGCGCGACGTAAACAGAGAGAACGACCGAGGACGGTGCGGGGGTCGCCTCGGCGCCTGGCGGCGGCGGCGGCGGCGGCGTCGACGGGGCGACGGCCGTGACCGGGGCAGACGTCGCTGGCTCGCGGCCCGGCGCCGTCGCCGCCGCCACCACCCCCACCGTCGCCGCCGCCGTCGTTTCCGGGCCCCATGTTTATCGCCGGGGCTGGAGCTGTGCCATGCACCCCACTGTGGCGATCTCGGCCTCCGTTCGGCGCGTCTGCCACCGGCGGCAGCGGCTGTGGTCCGCCCGACGACGGCCCCTGCGGAGACGCGACGCAGGTCAGCGATGGCCGCCCCGCGCGCCATTCAACGGTAAATCGGTGGTGCGTTTTCAAAAGAATAAGCTTATTCACTTCAAGTTTATTGTGTTTTCTCTGACTTTAGTTATATTGGTGCCCCATCATTGTCTCAATGGTCAGTGTATTATAATTTACTACTTTTTACATTCACCACACAGTTCTCTTTTCTTTATTATTAGGACTGGTATGCATACGGTAGGTAACAACAAATGAATAAATAAACGTTCAAGTAAATATATAAATAAGAATAAAGATACTTTGTGCCTGATTTCAGCGTTTCATCTGAGGGAGACTGTTACGAAACGTTCGCCGTAGATTTGTGTATTATTCTCATTCTCCGTCAACATTTCAATACAAGGCATCAGCAAATACCATTATTTGTCTGAACCTTCTTGCAAGACTGGAAAGTTATAATTACAGTATTAAACGACTCAAGTCTTTCATAATGGCACGTGATGACAATAGCTTTAACTGCATAAAATACATTGTTTGTCATATTTATATATCCAAAAGGTAGGTTGTCAGTCATCGTTTACGATAAAATGTTTCCTTTAAAGATTCGCTCCTCGTTGAGTTATGTTTCCTGTGATTTGAAAAGTATCTTTGATTATCGAGTGAAGGATTCGATTTGCCAGGACATTCATCATATGTTTAATTATTCAGAAATTTGATGCATGCCCACATGTCTAGTACTTACTGCTGTCCCTAAATGTGAATAAGATGGATAACCAATTCTGATGTCACTCAGTTCTCTTCAGGCAGCGGTTGAGTCAACATTGTGTGTTGCGCGTTTATTTCAGTAGTTTGCGTGCGCGAGTGACGGTGCTTTGTCTGAGTGTTAGAAGTGACCGTGTCAGTTGTTGTTACTGTGAGTCTATACTCACTCTATAGTCTCTATGAGTCTATAGTCACTCAAATGTAGAATACTGTTTACTTCAGCTTCCTCAGTGGGGAAGTAAAGGCATGATATAACCACCATTGAATCATCTGCGGCGTTGCTGACTAAAGGAGCCAAGCCCAACCCGCCCAAGGAAAAAATGTACCGTCACACGAACTTTTCAGGAAAAGTACAACACGCTACGTATGTAGATAAAGATCAAGGTCTGATAATAGACTGAAAAGTCCACAGTACGTCCCTCCGCAGGTATGTAGAAGCATTTGGTCTTTTTGTCTCACCGTGTAAGATACTAATGTACGTCTCAAAGATCTCAAACAACAGAGTACTTTTCTAACCACTAAACCGTTATTTGATGAAATAATCGATCAAAAATTTAAAACGATCAAAATCGATGGAAGTGAAAAAAATATTAGATAATTTGTTTGTGGGCACAGGCGAATAGTATTATCAGTGTTTTCAATGATACCAAATGCTGCTATTGAGGAAGATCACGATACGTTAAATGTGGTTAGAAATTCTCAAGCATCATTCATACGTGCTGGCTTCGGGCCAGACCAATTCACTCAAATATTGAGCTTCCCAAGATTAATGAATGTGTCGAAAGACACATTAAAAATACCTGGGACAATAGCCATTGAATATAAAGATGAGAGAAACTGATTTTTTTCTGTCAACTGGGATTTTTAAATACTTCAAATACAAGGAAGAATATCATATAGCAAACAATTGTAAAAATGTAGACAATAACAATACCGTCACTAACGTAGTAACTAATGTAGTAATTGGAATGTTGGCAACAACAAACATGAAGACATAGCTGCCGACAACAACAATTCTAACACTAATGAAATCGTAACACAAGAGACAAATACGAATGTTGTCGACAACGACAATGACAATGACACGATTGGGAAGTTGCAGCTTTTCATGGACGACTCTCCCCCACTTGATAATGGAAAATCCACGAAAAAAACATTGTCACAAATTACAAGTACTTCTAGGAGCAAAACAGCGGAATTGCTCCTGAACAGTCAAGATATAAGAAGTCAAGATATAAGAAGAGAAGAGTTTGCCAAAGCAGCCACAAATAAGAAGAAGGCCTGAAAAGAAAACAACCCTGGTAATAACTTTGAAAAAAGAATGTTACTGAGCAATTAACTCCAGTTAAAGAAAAATTAGGACATCTAGTAAAGAATTTAATAATGAATAAATGAACATGTATTTTGAAGATGCTTATGGATCGAACAATGCACTAAAAATTGCATTTAATTACACTCATCAATCAGAATATATTTTTTTATTTTTTATTATTTTTATTTTCCTGTTAAACAATGTGTCTTTCAGTTTATTGAAATTTACTCAATATATGGACAGTTATTTCGGACACCAACAATTACCTCTAAGAGGATTTATAAAGGCAAATTTCAAGAATTAAAAAACTGTTGTAAGGCTAAGAAAATTGGAAAAGAAGTAAGAGAAAATAAAATTATGGAGGATGAAATTTATCCTTAGGAAATTTAGAATTAATTCTATCAGAAAGGACGTTTTACCAATATAAAAAAATTGTGCATGATGTAATGAAAGAAGAATATTAAAAAAAATTGAGAATATTATTTTTAATCAAAAAATGGATTGTAGGGAGATTTATTTCATTGTGAATTTGTGTATAGGGAATAAACCAAGGTGCATGTAGAATTTTTCTTAAGAATATGTTTCGAATAATTTAAAGTGTTGTATTATTGATTCAGCTGCGTTTGACCATATTGGACAAGCAGATATTAAAGTAGGTCTAATAATTGAAGTGTTTATAAATTTAGCAGTTTTAACACAGAGAATTGAGTAATTATTTATAAGAGAATTAAGTTAACGTATTTTAATGGTATTTTTTATAACGTTTTTAATATGAAGTTCAGTTTTGTGTCTAAATGGATACCTAAATATTTAATAGACGAAGAGGAAGAAAGCCAAGGAATAGGAGTGTTATGTATTTGGCTGTCCGGGAGACGCCGCGTCCAAGGCACAGGTGCCGACTTTTCGGCCGCCATTCTGTGACCTTTCTCAGGACGTAATGCCACATTACGCCCTGAGGAAGTAACGGCCGCAATGTGGCATTACGCCCTGAGGAAGGTCGCAGAATGACGGCCGAAACATCGGCACCTTTGCCTTGGACGCGGCGTCTCCCGGACGGCGAAGTACGTACTGACTCCGGCCGCGAAAGCCTACGCTGGCACAGGAGTTATGTATGAGAAGGGGAGGAGAGGTTATTGGCTTACAGAAAATCTGATAGATTTTCTTAAAGAAACGTGTCTTTATTAGAGGACACGGGTATGAAGTCACGCATTTCGAGTATTACGAAGAAACTGAATGACCCAATATTATCTGATCTCTCAAGAGCTTCTTCGGATAACGACTTCTTACCAAGAAAAGATTATCAAGAAAAAAGATCAAAATTCTTCAATGGAATATGAACGGCATGCTAACCCGTTAAAAATTCTTGCAAAAACTCCAGAATGGAAATAAATTTGATATTCTTAGTGTACAAGAGTCCAGTTTTAAGAATAACCGACATAAGAAAATCGAAGGTTTTAAGCGTTACTCAAAAACAGATAATTATGTGTTAATGCTAGTGGTGATGTTGCTATCTATATTAATGAATCTATAGTGTGGACATGCGCAGCCTTCATGACCGGCCCATCAGTTAGCATACTACGCGAAGCTGAGTTATCATTAGAAAAACGTGGAAGAAATTTAGTCACCGGATATGTAATCAATGTAACATCAAATAAATTTTACATAATACATAAAACTTTAAAGAGCTGTAAATTAAAAAAAATAAACTTCCCACGTGGTAAGGAAAATTCAGATTCTAGAGAAGATACTAGAGAAAATCCCACCTCTTAAGAATACAGTTCTGCCGAAATATGAACCTTGGACAATGTAAGATATTCAAACGGTTGAGATTCCAAACATTCATAGCAAGCAGAATACAAATCTCCAAGAAAAACGTATCTTCATAAGAAATAAACTTGAAAAAGATCTTAATTACTGCTAAATGTACAGTAACGGCTCAAAGAATCTAAACGAAGTGGACTGTGGAGTAAACCTAACCGAGCTAAACACCGAGAAAGTACCGGCTGATTTCCCAGTGATGTCCAATAAATTATACTCTAATGTTGAAGACCTGGGATACATAGAAAGACAGAGTGAAGATCAAATTATGATAATAACTGACTCATTCTTCCTTCATGAACATATCCAGTGAAAATGAAATGACCCAGGACATATGGGTAAAAATTAACAAATTAAAGACTAATGCCAAAGAAAGATATGTTTGCTGGATACCATTACATGTCGGCATAGCTGAAAATTAAATAGCTGATAGAAAAGCGAAAGAGGCTTCTTAAACTGAAGAAAAAAGTGATATGTTAAGGTAGCACGAATATCACAACAGAATTAAAATCAAGCTACAAAATCTACACAGCAATTAAATAGTTCCAATAAAGTCATTATTTTCGTAAGTGTAGTGCATGCTTTTATCGTGGGAGGTGGATGTGATCTTCCCTCGCTGTATGGCAAGATCAGGCATCGACCTACCTGTTGGCTTGCAGGGTTTGTCTGCATCCAGATATCTCCCACCAGCGAGGTACCGTTCCAACCGGGACAAGCTCTAAGCTCCCTTCTGGTCTCCCGGCATGTGTGGTAGTGTGCACATGAGTGTTAGTGTGTATAAGAAGGGGGAATGAAGAACGAACAAGGCAGAGGAAAGAAAGATCGCGCACGGTCTGTGGACCTTTTGTTGGGGTAGTGCTTCGGCATTCGCCTGGAGTTGATTGGAGAAACCATGGAAAACAGATCAGAGCAGCTGGTCTAGAATTCTCCTCCTGAATTCGACCAAATTGTCTAGCTAATAGTATCGAAAATCCGCCACCGAGGGGACTCAAAATCCTGGGACCTCCCAATCACAGGCTCTGCAGTGACATGAAGAGCCACATCAGTCGTCGGCTGCTCCGTCCTGCATAAAGCGGAAAGTGGGTATGCCCGACGACAGCCTTCCTAGCGGCGAGTAAGAGACATTTATATTGCTTCATAAAGCACTGCTAAGTTAAATGGTACTCAAAGAGAATGTTACGTGACCATAGGAACTACAGATTCAGGAAAGCGTCAACGCATAAGTAATTTCTGCCGAGAAACTTCCAATTTGTATCCAACATTCAGTCCGAAAATGGTGGCTGACGTTGTTACTTTATCCCCGTTTCGTTTAGAGGAGGATTCAAGAGATGGACACATTAACTATACATATTTAACGAAAGAAAACAAAACTGTTCGATGTAAGAAAAACATAATTTAAGCTTATGAATTAATACCAGTTTAGTAAGTGATTTCTGAATCAAATTTCTCAACTACTAGTTGCGTTGATGAGGCAGTGCAGGCGACATAAGATACCACTAAGCCATTAATTCACTCTAGTAATATTCTTGTGATATTATTTGAATAACTTTGAATTTATTATTTTTGAATAACTTTTCCTCTGATTTTAGACAGGGAGATAGAAAATCTTTATTTTCACATTCTGTGATAAGATAAAATTATAATTAATATTTGCCTATGTATAGGACATGAAGTAATTTGTCCGAATGTAATGATTAATAGTTAAAATTTCCAAGATACGTAACTTTGTATTTGACAACAAGATTTACTTTCTACGAAAATAGAAGCTGTCGCAATTTCAAACTTTTATCAATGACAAATAAAAAATACACACTGAAATGTGTGTATACATATACGTAATTTCAATACGAAAGTTATGCTTCGATGCACGCATTTATATTAAAAATATTAAAACGTGAATATCGAAATATGAGACAAAGAACTAAAACTAAAAGATACTAAAACATATGATACGAGTATCTCAAGGGAAATTCAGCTTCAAAAAGTTCTCGAGCCAATGAATGCTCCATTGTTTCTTCGCGCCAGGCTTCATTCAGCGCAGTCCACATTAAGGCGATTCGAGGGTCCAGCAAACTCGCAGAGTAATGAAGTAAGCGGGCGCTGCTCGTAAACAGCAGGCTGTGCGCCCCAAACCTGAGTCGCAACTTACCAGGGAAGAAGGCCAGGGCTGCCGCGTCAGCGACCGCAACACTTGCGGTCGGTCGGCCGGCCGGCCAGCGCAGCGCGGTAGCCGGACATCGGGTATCTCCGGCCCAATTAGCGAAGGCGTTGCCGGACGCGGTCGTAGCCGCGCCCACGCACAGGTAGCCTATAGAGCTCGCAAAGCAGTTTCCTCCGACTTTGCGGGATGAACTCAGCTACAAAGCGACTGGGAGTCTCGTTATCACGGGCAGCACATTAGGGAGTGATGTGAAAAGGGAAAGCTTTCATAAGAGCAGATTAGTAGTGTTGGCAAATGTAGGAGTGGTTTTCTGAGAAAACTTTAGAAGTTATTTGATTTCTATTTTGTCTAATACATAAAATAGTACAATATGGACGGTTTTATGCATCAACCGGATAAGCACCATTTTTGAAAAATATGAGATATGGACGCCATCAGTTGCATTGGACCATGTTCTACGCAACATTTGTAACAATCTGTAAAAATAGCCTTATAATTAATGAAAAATTTAAAAATGCCATCAGTCACATCATGGATCTTACGTTTCGCAACAACTGGCTATAAATCTATGACTTCGAATCTGTTGTTCTTAATTTCACATTAGGCAGGTAAGCGACAGATATTCCACTCATGTTTGTTTAGTTTGGCGCTTCAATAAATGAAATAATTAAATTACAGTTTTTAGAGCTAAAAATGTAATAAAATCTTTGAACACGATATATCTGAAAACTTATATGATGTCGCATAGCTGGTTGATGCATAACACCGTCCGTATGGAAATAAATCAAAATGTAGTTGACATGTTACCAACATATTCACAGAAATATCAACTCTACCATCACATTAGAAGAAATAATACAGTACGCCTTTAACGGGTTTTGTTAAAGGAATTGGAATATCAAGTAAATCATGCACTTGAGATTGACTACAATTGACTGAGAAAACCCAATTAAGTAAAAAAAAATATAAATGAAAGGCAATAGCAGTAAAAAATCTTCTGAACCAAAACCAACCTGCAAAAATAACATATACAAATGAAGTTATTTAGAACACAACGTGTGTAAACGTTTTTTACAGACACAATCAAATATATTTTTTCATTATTTTTTAAGATAAATAAAATGTATTTATACCACGAGAAAATTTAATGAAAATTGAAATTTAATAACTTGAAAATATTTTTTGAAATTTACTACAGGTGAGCTTGTGAGGCTTATAAATTGTACAAATTTATGTTTTAGAACGTAACATTTTGAAAACATTTGACGTACAAGTAATTTGGTTTTATTTTTTGTTACAATATAGAACCTGATGATGGGATGGAAAAACATCCAGAAACTTTGTTATCCTTAAACAACCTTTTTGTCACAAAAATTTTAGGAGAAAAAAATAATTACCTTTAGATATTGGCCAGAGATAATATATATTTCAAAAATAATTATAAGATAAAAATAATTATATATAAAAGTTATTATTATTCTGCCTCTAGCTTTAATCCTTTCATATATTTTCCTCAAATTGTTGCTCGTTTGAAGTAATGGGTCAGCCACTTCTGTTTTAGGCACTTATTTGGGAACATTGTCATCCACTGTGTCGCATCCACTGCCTCGTAACATTTTGAGCTTCCTGGCGCGGCGGGGCGTGGCGCGGTGGGCCCTGGCCGGGGAGAGGGGGCGGGGCGGATCGCGACCGCCCTTTCGCGCGCGCGTGGGCCGCGTGTCTGCTGGCGGAGAGCCTCCATTTTGCGCGAGGGGACACGCAGAAACGCGATGCACCACGGCTTCATTACATGTGTAAGGAGCGAAGGCTTCTTCAGGCACACGTTGCCCAAGTTCAGCGAGTGAAATTACACGGTTCTTTGTCCCTAAAGGGCGATTCGGAACAATGCATAGTATTTTGTAGAGACAATTTCAGCCATCCTAACCCCTTCGTTTACTTGATGAAACTACGTCGGCATTCTACTCTATTATTCTTCCAGTGGGGACCAAAATGGTCTGAGTATTATTCTCGAAGTGTTACCAGAAAACTAAGTAAAATACAAAATAGGGATTATCGCATCATATAATTAAAATTACCAAAAAAGGATATTCTTAATGAAGTGTCAATTAGTTAATGCAAATGGTTTAACTGTTCAATCTTTTGTTTGTCATCGTATATATAATTGCAGATTCTTTTGTTAAATATGGAAAGCATCTAAACGTTTTTACATAAAAAAGTAATTAAAAATCCAATAACAGAAATTACAGAATGTAATGGTGTACTGAAATATTGGAAACTTTGTACATTCCTTTCGCAGATGGAGAATCACGCATGTGTTTTATTATGGTTCCAATAACCCACTGAATATGGCTTCTGTTTGACAATTGAACTCGGTCGGCAATACCCATTGCGGCACGAGAATATTCACGAGATCGCAACCATGTTTCATAAATCACTCAGCAACGAATTTCAGGATACATTGAGTGTGGGATAGATATGCTGTTATTTGGCGTTACAAAATTACAGAGCATCTGTTGTGTCACAAAAGAGAAGATATTACAGGTTGGTCTCGCATCATTATTATCTCTCGTCATATGCTGTCCTCCTGTGCAATGCATTTTATATATCCATGACGGAATTTCCATTAAATTCGTAATTAATTCCTAATTCCTAATTTTGTACGGTAAAGTCAAATAGTAAATAAAACCCTAAAACCTTGATACCTCCCAAAAAGGCCACCTAATAACAAATACTCTTACTTGCATTGGATTAAGAAGTTGCATGATTTGGAGATTGAATTTTGAAACGACATTCTCTCTCGCATTCGTTCAAAAGTTACTTGTATAAAGCATATGATTGATTTTGCTTTTGGCAATATAATAACATTTTTACAATATTGCTTATTCTATCAATATGTATACTTTTAAAATTATTTAAAAGTGTTAGGTACTTCCAACAACAAATCTTTAATTATTATTGCTATTATTATTATTCAACGTATTTCATTCCTACAATATTACTCAAAACAATGTTACAAACATATTTTTGAGAAAAAAATGTCTACAATGCCCTGATATAAACAATTACATATAGTGTTACTTGGTACTTCAAATTAAACCTCTGATATTTACTACAACTATTAATAGATAAAGAAGGGAAGAATTAAAGATATGAAAAAAATGCATGCAGGTTAGTAAAATCGGAAAACGAAAGAAGGTGTTATTTTTTAAATGTAACACTACCATATTGAGAATCATGACCATTTCTCATGCTTCACAAAGGTTTTCTGTTTATTCATTGACATGATTTCCAATGTTCTGACCCCTCTAACTCGCACCTATGGCGAGCGTTTTGCAGACGCTCTGTCAGTTTTGCTCCCTTGACATTTACCGAAGCTTTACAAGCGGCTGACAACCCACGAATGGGCATTAGTTGATGCACAGACAGTGTGGTGCGCGCCAAACGGTAGGCAAAATAGAGTTGGATAAGAACAACCGATATTAACCAGCCAGCCAGTATAGCCATGATTACTAGCCAACCATAACAGCAGGCAGCCATCCATGATAACCAGCCAGTATTAAAGCCTACATTAAAACAACGGAACGTTTGGCAGAAGAACATTTGCCTTGTTGGTGGAAAGTAAAGTCGAAATGTAAAAAGCGTAACGCAAGCCGAAAGGAACTGTCTACGAGAGTTGTGCTACGAGAATGGAAAGGAGCCTACAAGACGAACAAGAGGTAGAACAATACAGGAAATATTTAAGATACAATTGTCAATAACATGTTAGGGCAAAGCATGAGAGGCGCCAAACATTATATAAAAGGGAAAGTATTAGATAAATAATGTAAACGAGTTGATGTTTATTACAAAATAATTGAAAAGATTACTGATATAGAACACACAAAAATAGAACGGAACAAACACATATAAAAATGTGATATTAATAAAAAGTAGGAAAAGAATAGTAGAACAATATTTTAAAAATGCCAGACGGAAAAATCGTATGAGTGCAAAAAAAAAAGTGTTGCTCTCATAGTTTTGTCCCTGGTGAGAGTCTTCTGTACTAAGAGGCTCTACCATGTCACGAAACTCATCGCTTATTGCCGGATAGACTTTTTTGCATTAACAATTACCTGTAGCTCGGCACGCAAAAATAAATAAAGAAAGGTGACTCTTGAAAAACAGGCCTTAATAAAGGCGAGTGGTGCTCAGGCAACAAAAACTCCTGGCTTACAGAACATTGCACGAGGAGAGGGACAAACTTGAGGCTCCGAGGCCCTAAGTGCAGGCCAAGGACAAGCGAGGGATATGAGGAGAGAAAGGGAACGGAGGAAGAAGTGGGCGTGTTGGACCCAAAATAAATAAATAGTGCATCGAAAGGGAATAGACTTTTTTGTACTATTGAAATCTCTAATAACGTGAGATTTGCGCGCAATAGCTTAAATATTAAACTGCTTGAAACAGCTCACCATGTCATTTAAAACTCATATTTATAGGTAAAATTATGATAATGTTTTAGCATACACGGCCAATAATGAGCGTAGATACCCTGAATTTCCATAAATATTCATCCGGTTCCTTATCAAGTCTTGGAAGTTCTGTTAGATTTATCTTTGTGTATTTGCACAATTTTGTAAAACTTAATTTGTATCATCCGCACTTTATATGCATAGTGTACGTTTACCCTAATATGTGTGGATCCAGAAACATGTGTTCAAACACGTCCACTATATTGCATAATTATTCTACACTTATTGACATTCTGCAGTAAGTGGTTATGCACTTGAGATTCTGGTAAATATCTTGTTCTTGGCTGTCCGGGATGAGCCGCGTCTCAATCGGTTTTACTGACGTTTCGGCCATCTTGCTGTGGCCTTCTTCAGAGCTATACTGCTCACTGCAGCAGTATAGCTCTGAAGAAGGCCACAGCAAGATGGCCGAAACGTCAGTAAAACCGACTGAGACGCGGCTCATCCCGGACAGCCAAGAACATAATGACTCCGGCCGCGGAAGCCTACGAATCTATCTGGTAAATATCAGCTATTGTACTCGGAAATCAAGAATCCAGGCAATCGTAGAAAAGGAGCTGGCACGCAGTACCACTCGCTTAGGATGCTTCACAAGCCGATACGATTCCTCGGATGCCCCGTGGCCGTTCGTCCACAACCGCAGTGTGTCCGCCGCAAGTCCCATTCCTCGCGGAACGCTTCTAGAAGCGCCGGCGCCGGCGCGGGGCATTCCGTCGTGGGGGCTGAGGAGCAGCAGGAGGGGAGCGAGCCCTTGCGGGAGCGCGTCCCCTACGCGCCGCCGCCGCCGCCGCTGCCTGTAATCCGCTCTTCATTAGAGGTGCCCCCGTGGCGCCGACTCTATGACGGGCAGCCTCCTGGGTTGCCAGCCGCGGACAAAGCCTCGACCGCACGGCGGAAGCAGGGGACAAGGTGGGCGAGGCGACCTAGAAAGGCGGGCGGGAGAGGCGATCGGCGGTGAGGAAGGGAG
Source organism: Acheta domesticus (assembly GCA_031308135.1). Taxonomy (NCBI): domain Eukaryota; kingdom Metazoa; phylum Arthropoda; class Insecta; order Orthoptera; family Gryllidae; genus Acheta; species Acheta domesticus. Next base: position 145,076,446 of record JAHLJT010002406.1, on the reverse strand, counting down.
AGAGAATGGGACAGAAGCAAGGAGTATGCAGCGGAGAGAAGAACCGCTCACAAGGAGAGAGTGAGAGAGAGAGAGAGAGGGGGGAGGGAGGTAAACGGGAAAAGGTATTACAGTGTGATGGCAGGTGAACGAGCGCGAAGTGCGGGAGGGAAGGGCAGAGAGCGGCAGTGCGGAGTCTGGCAATGTTATTGCTTAGCAGAGATAGGAGGACGAAGCGGTTCGACTCGAGGGGAGAGGGAGTAGCCGTCGGATCGGGGATTGGCATCGGAGAGTGAAGTGCGATGGGGAAGGCCGGGAGCCAACAGTAGCACAAACAGAGAGAGAGAGGGAGAGAGAGAGAGAGAGGCGTGGATCGCGGAAAGAAGGAGGAGATCGGAGAGTCAGAGAGAGAGTCTGGGGTGTGAGGGTGGTGCGTAGCCATGTGGAGAGAATCGGGGCGTCCAGTTGAGGGGTGGAGGTGGATGCGAACTCTTAATTACGCTGCTAATTGCCTCCCACCGCCAGCTGCAGCGGGGCGCCGTGTGATAGGCTCGCTCATCCTCCAACTCTCTAAAACATAATTTTCCGCAGCACCAATACTTTATGTATTTTACGGACAAGTACATTAATGTAGTGCTCTTACCGTGCTAATTGCCTTGTCATAAAATCATTCACACTGCTAAATGTTTATCATGGGATTTCTCATATTTGTGAGAAACGGCCGATAAATAATACAAGTCTACATTTGTGACTTTTTGAAGGCAAATCTTTGAAATTCATGTATTTTTACCTCGTTTAATTTTAGTGTATTAACTGTTCTGTAGTCTTTGTTTAAATAATGGCCCTAATAGGAAGTTCTCTTAGAGAAACTGCTTAAAATGTTAAATCTTATTATGACCTCAAAACAATTTTTTAACACTTTTAATTAACACTTTTAAGTCATTATTATTATTATTAATATTATTATTATTGTTATTATTATTTCAATTCCTACAATTTAAATGTGTTACTATGATTTCAGGACTTTTTAAACCTCTCATTCTTTTCCTCAGAATATTTGCAATCCATTAACACTTCATGTACTGTTTCAAAAAATTGTTCTTTTTCAATCATAATAGTTGCACTCTGAAGATTGAGTAGAAAAATAAATTAAAGGTTATTAGTAGTAAATACAAATATGTCGTAACCTTTTTCAAAGGAAATAACTCATAGTTACACTGAAGTTCTCACAGATTGTGGTTGTGAAAACTTGCAATTCATTATTTAAAGTCTCTTTAATCCTAAAACCCGAAGGAGAGTTTGATGAGGAACGTAGAGAAATATTATTGAAACATGTTTCATTGTTAATTTCAACATCGTCAAAATTTAAGACATTAAGAACAAATAATTCACAAACGTTCCTTACATTTCGTAAAATTTGCATTTTAATAAATTTATTTGAGTCAATTGAGTGAGGGTCCAAGTAATTCGAGTGAATAGCTTTAAAAACTAGCTAGATAGAAAACTATAAAAACAACTTAACAGTAAGATATCATACCATATTGAAATTGTAAGCAGAATATTGTAATTCAAATATACGAGTGCATCGAATAAATGAGTGTAATGTCCTATGTGATAAAAAATACGGTGATGGAGAGGTACAGCAAAATTGTCGCATGATTTGTGACATGCTGATGGCTAAATCAGTTGCAAGATATGCAAATTTCACTTTGGTGAAAATTCAGGTAATAAGAGACTTAAATAACGCACTCAGTAATAAAAAGTAAAATATTTACAAGCATCTCGACATTTTTTTCGTTTAAATCACATCAACATTAGTGGTTGTTTGCGACTCTAATGTTACAATATTTATACATAGTTGGCTCAAAGGATTTTAAAATTATTTATGACGTTATAGTTAGAGATATATTATTGCTTTCACATTATCACAACGTTAAAGATAAAAGTTAACGGATACAATAGAATTCATGAATATTATTACAAAGATATATTACAGATATATGGAATCGGATGTGTGAATCATAAAAACAAAACACGTAACTTAACTACTAAAAGCTTGTTCACTACGTTAGTATTTTTTCCAGAAAAAGCACTTTTACGCTAGCACATCATCCGTCGCGTCACCAGGTGGACGCGAATGTTTCTTTCGACGCATTTCGAAGAAAATCAGCAACTTTCAGTGGCAGCGCCTCCCGGCCACCAGCTGGCGCCACGCGCGTCACAGCGCCGAAGGCCTTCATTACAAGGAGTGCGCCTTTGGGATCTGTCGCGCGCACTCGTCCCCACGTCACAGCCACGCATCGGGCCGACCTTTAGCATTTGTCAGCGCGCTGCACCTGTAATAGCCCATCGTTTGCGCGGACAGAACCGTCACGACCAAGAGACACGCGCTAAGTACCGACACGTTCAAGTTTCCCGACGGACGCACACAGGAAATGCGAAAGAAGGGCACGTTTTTCCAATTACTTGAGTCATTTGATCGGAGGCGACGAATGAAATGTGAAATGGGAAAAGATAATTTACTTTGCTTGATGTAGAGTGGGTTTGGAGCACCATGTAATAGAAAATTCAGAGGAATGAACGTGCTTGTTGAAACAAGAATTATTTAAGTGATTTTCCCGTTGAAAACGTTTGAAATGAAATGTAACGAGAGTTTCACGAATACATTATTAACGAGAAGTAGGTCTGCCTTCTGAAGAAAAATATTACCGAACGCATATCATCACCAAAAGCACACAAATGTAATTTTCGGATTCTATACATATGTTTGAATCGCGATTTCCAAAATACATTTGATACACATTACGCTTTTACATGGCGTACAAGTTACGCATGCCAATGGTATTTACAAAGTAAAATTTTGAAAATAGAACAACGAAATAACATTAATACATGATGTAAATATATTATTGAAAACCGAAGGCTGATGATTTAATAGATAGACTCCACAAACCAATAATTTTGTATTCTTTTAACATAATAAATTTTCCGTAATTGCCTAGTCTGGATAGTATACACTGGATGGGACGTCGGCCCACGTAAGTAATATTTAATAATTTAAGAATATTAAGTCGCGTATTAATAAATATCGAAGATAAATATTTTCAAGTATAATAATAATAATAATAATAATAATAATAATAATAATAATAATAATTTAAAACAGTTTCACATTGGCTTGCCCTGCGAGCGGCACCTTGTGGTAGTAAATATTTTAAAGTATAATAATTGAAATAATTTCAAATTGGTTTGTCCAATGTGGGTCAAATGATAGTAAAAGGAATGTATGATAAAAACAGTTTTATTACTGCTTAAACAATGGCAAGGAAGTAAACATGTTGATCCATTTTTTTTAATGTCCCAAAGGCGTCGTATAAAGTACTTCCAAAATCTCAAACATAGGTTTCAAAATCAAGGGGCCGCAACATCAGTCACGTCGACCGGAGAATATTCACTTTGGAGAAGATCCTTCTTACAATTTAACCGCTAGCATTGTTCACATACAGACAGACGTTTTACCGCCAGTCGATGTTTCGGTATGGACCCACAAAACCTGGATTCCCAGTACACAACGTGTTGGAGGAAGTAATTTACTCTATGTGGGATTTTGGAGCACGATTCCAATACTTTTTCTTCTTACATTCTTAATGTAGAGAAAGTAAAAACCCAGATCTATAACTAGGGAAGTTATATAAAATAAAACGTAGTCGAACTGATAGGGATTTATGGTGAAATTTCATTTCATTCTCAGATACTTCTCTAAAAACGTTTTTCTTTAATAGATACATTGATTGGTTGTTTCCGGGCACGTCAACTGATATGGTCATTAGTCTCTTTAGTTGGTGAATGATTAGAAATGGCGGTGTCCTTTCCCTGCTGGCTTACGAGATCCGGCGCCTGAGGGATATATCCTTCTTTAGGTATCTCTCACCGCAGGGTATCGCCTCAGCTCCTGATTGATCTTTTAGCATGTAGATTATGTAAGTGTATGTGTATGTTAGAGGAGAAGATAGGAGAGGAAAAAGGATAGAAATATATCTCAGGTGATGGTAGAAATCACAGAAAATTACCAATCAGAGCACATTGTGGCTAAAAGTTTCTTGCACACAACGGCTAAATTCGACTTGGTTATCTAGCCGGCGCCGAAAATACGTCTCGATCGCCGCACAAACTCTTGGATACCCCGGTCAACCCGGACGTTGGGCGAGCCTGTTTTTTTCTTTGAACCTCGAGAGTGAATTCGTGTATTCCAATACGTCCTCCAGTTGGCAGTAATTGAGAAAATAGGCTCCGGTCTCGGCAGTATCTCCAAACGTTTAATATCCACCTTTTCTAGCATTGCAGATCCAATTGTTCCAGCTCTTTGCTGGTACTAGCACGGTTGGTTTCCGCGGCGCGATGCAGCGTTCTATGCCACGTGCCACCCGCCGCCCCGCCCGCTCACCGCGCGCGCCGCGCCGCGCCACGGCACTCCTGATCTGGGTCACTGCCGGAGGCGAACGAAACGTAGGCGGCGGGGGAGAGGGCGCCAACGACGGCAAACGCGACGCGACGCGACGCGACGCGACGCGCGCTATCAAACCGCCCTCTCCGCCCCGCTCCGGCGGCGCCGGTGCTGCGGCCATTGTGAGGGAAGCGAAGGAGGGCCCGGACGCGAGGGCGTCCACGAGAAGGATTCACGTAATTCCCGCGCCTGCCTCCGATTTCCCTGCTCCCTCTCTCCTTCTCTCTCTCGCTCTCTCTCTCTTTTGCCTCCACCGGCCTCCACCTTGTGCTCCGGTCGCGCCTTCGTTGTCCGGGAGAGGAAACCACGAGTAAATCTAGACTTACGCGCCGCTTGCTATTCTTTTGTTTCCCGGCAGGGCAGGGAGGGATTCGGGGAAAGGCAAGGTAGCTTTCGAGGAAGAAGGGCGAGCGGGATTTTCTAATGGAAAGGCCTTCGCCAGATTGCTTGTGTTTTGTATCGAGGGTCTCGAAATGAGAGGTTGGTCTCCAAAAAGGGCCAAAAACATAATTTTTGTAAATTGAACTATAGTTCAATTTACAAAAATTATGTTTTTGGCCCTGTATACAGATGGCTGCACGTATTTCGTGAGTGTCAGAATCTAAATACAATATTATTTTTCGCAAGAACGATTTAATCAGCTCTGTAGAGGGACAAAGACTTAGAGGGGGGGAAATCACACATTTGTGACACGTAATTTCGAAGAAAATGTATATGGTATTGTAAGGAAATGCAAACATGCTATTTAACTAACGCTTCCACAATTCATAATCTTGTTGTTTTAATACGAACAACAAATGTGGAAAAAAATCTTCCATAATATGTTGTTCAGATATACGGTAGACGATTAGTTTCTTTCAAAAATTGGTTGTTTTTTTACGTTTTATATTCTTCCTAAGAAACGTTGACACTGCGTTTACGAAATCAGTGTATAAAAATTTAATCAAAACTTATTATGTTTAACGTTTGTTCAACACTTCATCTACCATCTACAGTAACAAACTGCTTCTACTAAATAGTTTTTTGTGTAACATTGACAACAACTACTTTCAAAATTTGAAGCTGGTGAAACAAATTCTGGATGATTCACTTGACCATTAGTATTTTTCTTCTTCAATAAAAGTTTACCAATTAGATATTCCACCACAAGATAATTTTATCTGATATGTCAAAATACTAATCTCAATATTTTGATATTTCTAAATTCCTGAGATTTGATTTAAGATTTTGAGTTTTCTGAAAGACAATTTTGCCTCGCGTTAAGGCAAATGAAGAAGCAAGTAAAATCCATATTTTGCGCTGACTGGATTTTCCTGGCGTTTAATAATTTGAAAACACCTGGACTCATTGAAATGAGTCTCACATTGTCTCTCCACTTAATAAGATTTTGCACAAAAGAAGATATTCTATGGTCGCAGCAATTTATTTTGTACATTGTGAGAATCGTATATATGAACAAAGTTCCCGAATGGCACGTTTAATTAGAATTATATTTCTCACAACAACACCTGAGATTTCATAGAGAAGAATGAGGAATCAATTCAAGAAGTACCTAAGCAAAACTCACTTTTCAAAAGGTGCGTCTTCAGGTAACCGTAATTTAGTTTCCCGTTTATACAATATTATTGTATTAAAGAAAGAAAGTTCCCCGAGAGAGTATTTTTATTTATTATTCTTTTGCGCACATTAAATAAAATATTCCGTAATCAATCTCAATTTTTATATATTCGTTGTTAGATAGATAAAAGACACTGTCTTGATGCATGGAATGCAATAACTTTATGATGAGAAGTGTAAGACACTGCAATGAATTCTGAAGGATTTTACTTTACTGGGTCATCCATTACTTACGTAATGCTCAAGGGGGAGGGAGGGGATCTGAGGGAGCGTTACGCTGCGTTACATAGAGATAGGGAAGTGCGTTACAAGGGGGAGAGGGGATTGAAAATACTCGTAATTTATGAACGGCCCTTACTAACTTTCTCAAGGATTTAGATAAAACAACTTTGGGTGTGTAATGTATAATTTGTTTTGCAATATTTTTTGTCAAAGTACTCCTGGCGTTCACACAAGACGCCTGACACTCAATCACCTTACTTTAGCAAGGGAAATGTTGCAAATGTCAACATTAGATGGATAATGTCAAAAATGTTTATACAGATTCATCCAAACCGATTGGATCGTTCGCAAATTAACTACGTTTGGGACTAGAGCTGAAACATGAACTTGTTTTTAACCACAAATATATATGTATTTAGGCGAGGTCTAAAGATGAATTGGAAATGTTTGTCATCCAAAAAATGTGTTGTTACCTCTAAAATCGACATTCATTTCACTTCTCCCTTCCTCATACCAGTACGTAAGGATCTATAGTTCCCTTAACTGAAAACGTACAGCGAGAGAATAGCTATGCTTTATGAACTAGTGTTGTTTTCGCCTTCTACAACAGAGAGTTTGGATTATTTGGAGAAGACTGAAGAACTTTAAGTGTTAAGCTAAGCGTACGTATGTGTTTGAGTGATTCCAATATTATTGTATCAATACATACAATTGGAACAGGCAAATGATAGACACTTTTTCTCTAATCTGACACAGATTATTTGGTAACCTGTGTTTTGGAAATACAATTGTTCATGAATATATAAATATTTTCACATCGGGACGCACGCACGTTACAGTAATGTACGTATGTACAGTAATGTACAATGGTAATTGCTGGATGTAATGTACATAGGACATCCAAGAAGTAAGAATACAACACTTTTTAAAAATCGAAAAGTGCATATATTTTAATGAATGTTACAATTAACATTTCAAAGTATGTTAACATTTCACATAACATCATAACTATTTAGGTCAACACACTTTTCAAGCCTGGGCAGAAGCTTTTGTATAGCGTCCGCTCCTCCTCCTTAAGCCACTTTTTCATTGTCTATGATTTCATCACCAGAAAATTGATGTCCACCCAAGAACTCCTTCAGTTTGGTAAAAAGTGGTCATCCGAGGGTGTCACGAATTGTCATTCGTGATGTATCATTCGAGCAGGTCCTGAATAAGTCGGGCAGTATGGGGTCTGGTGTTGTCATTAAGAAGTGACCACCACGAGTCAGCATCTCTCTTCTTTTGCCTTTGATTTTTTGTTTGAACTTCTTTATGTTCTCACAATATCCATCAGCATTGATGTTGATCCCTTTGGGCATGCAATTGACCAACAAAATCCCTTTCCGGTCCCGAAAGACAGATGCCATCATTTTTCTCTGTGAATGGTAAACTTTGAATTTTTGTTGTATTGGCAAAGGGGTATGATGAAACTGCAGAGTCTTTTTTTTAAGAGCAATTTTTTAGAAAATCTGCTATTTAAATCTGGCCTTTCACACAAAATTGCGCAAAAACTACTAAGTTTTGAAAATTTTGAGAATTTAACGAAAATTAGAGTGACCATTGGTTATCAGCCTACTTTGCTCTATAAAAAAATAAAGAAAAAACGAAACATTTTTGAGAACATTGTGGAAATGAGGTAGGAATTTATGTACACGACCCCAAAACCAAAATATCCGTGGCAAGGGTGAAACATCAAATAGCTTGATTGAGGAATATTATTTTCGATGAAAATCCCATTTACCAGCTACTGTTGTTCATAGACGGTCGGGCTCACGTTTTGCCGAAAACCAATTTTTTGGTGTCAAGAATCTAAAAAACATGGATTCTATTTACATAAATTTTAAGAGAAATTTATTTAATATTATAATAACAAGAATGATCCGCTTTTTCGGTATTAGGAATTTACAATAAGACTTTTTCTGTCTGTTTACAGAAGTAGTACGCGGGAAATTAAAACTAAATTTTCAGTCTGTCTCATTCACTTCTAGTGTGACAGATAAGTAAACATAGCTGGAGAATTAATAGTATGATTCTCAATGTGGAAAGGAAAATAAGTCCATGAGCTAGCTTCTTTCCGAAACATGGAGTGTATCATTGGATTCCTCCCCCACCTCTCAAGGATGGGCTCTTGGCCGCGAAGAATCGGCATGCAAACTGCCCGTATATGCGCAGGCGTAGGAAGCCTACATCTGGAGGAGAAAACCAGCTCCAGCAGAGAGGTGAAAACTGTTACAGAGGGAAAGGCTTTTGAGGGTTTCAGGAGTGTAGTAAGTCACCTCGAATGCCATAAGAGATAGAGTGACGAGATACAGACAAGAGCGCAACCTGAACGACCGCCACTATTTAATGTCCTTTCACTCGACAGTCTGTCAAGTACATTACATAATTTGAGTAGGAATGGTCACAATAAAACGCATAATAAAAATTACTGAGCACCATTTATGTTGTTTTTGACCAAGAGATTGGATTTATAGTAGATTGCTTCTTCCCAAGACAAGTGTGCCACACTATATAACTTTCTCTATTCTACTAATATTACTCCATATATACGTACGTATACGATAAAGTGAAAATAGGATAAAAAGTTGCTGTTTCAAAAGTCAAAAGTAAACAGAAAAAATTTAATGGCGGACGGCCTCTTTCTTGGAGCCCTGCTGTCGCATAACGCCAGTTGCGTCGTAAGCAGTAGCGCAGTGAGTCTGAGACTTTTGACGGTACGCGCAGTGTAAGGATAGGCAGAATAACACAGTTAAATTTTCGCATTTTTCAGTCAAAATCAAAACTGTCTCACTGGTTTTGTATTTTTTCCGAGTTCCTAGGAATCTAAAACACCCTACATACCTCTCACATGCATAAATTTCTTTCAATTTCTGTGGACGGTGGGAATTAGTAATATACATAATTAGTATATAGCGATAGTGAGATGGGCCGCCCTTATGACGAACGAATGCGATATTGAGCGCGAGGAAGAGATAGGACTTTGCGGAGGATGCGGGCGAAGCGGATGATAGGCCACCTTGGGGCGCCAGAGGGATGGGGGCGCCAGGGAGGTCCTCCGAGGGCAGCCCAGCGCGCCGCCCGGCTCATGCGCGCCCATGAACAGCATTACTTAGATAAAGAAGCCTTTCAAATAAATGAATTCGCGACGATCGCTTAAGAGAAATACGGCCGGATGTAATCGTAAACACATGTACGAGCGCTGGACGCTCCTGCCGTCGCCCCGGCCCCCGCCCCGCCCCGCGCTACGCCGCGCCGCGCCGCGCCGCGTTCGCCGCCGAGTGCTTTAATTAAAGAAATTTACAGCCCCGGGGGCAGGGGTTGCCGCCCCGCGCCACCCGCTGCTTCGCAGCTGTCCGCTGCTGGCCCATCGCGGGTCGGCGCCTTCGCTCTTGTTTATGGGGCCTTGCCCTTCAGACGGAGAAAATTCTAGAGCGGCGGTGGCGGCCGCCCGATTTATGTGAGAGAGACGCGCTGGCGCGCCGCCATGTTTGGAGCGCCGGGGGCGGGGGGGGAGGGAAGGCGCCGGATATCGAGGGCGGCTGAGGGAGACGCACATGACCGCCCGGCCCCCGGCCAGGCGCGCTCCGGCAGACCGCGAGGGCCGGCGCACATCGGGGGAAAGTGGATTTGCTGTTGAAGGGCTTTTCAGTGCGCCATTTTGTTCAGTAGATTGATTGTGAGATGGATGATATCATGGAGACTTATTTTGCAAGACTGTTCTCTTTTAGGCTTGGCAGTCCAATTCAGACTTTCGTTACAAACTGATTGAGTTTTTTGAAATTATATCAATGACGAAGATTCGCAATCACCACGACTTTCAAGTACAATATCTGAGAACAAGTGAGAAGTTTTAAAAACAGAAGTGATTATGGTTAAATAACTAATTGTATGTGGGAATGTTGATCAAATATAGGAACGAATGTTCCAAAATTCTGAAATAAAAGTCGTAAAAAAATCCTAATTCTACAAAGTTTTATGTTTTGGATATGTGCAAAGAACTAAAATTTTAATCATATTTAAATGGTTATCAATTTACGTGCATTCCCGTAAAAAAATCGTTCTGAATTTTTCATTTGTTTTTGAAATTAGCGTTCAGCAAAATGAATTTTTTTGCATAAACGTACGAAATAATGTATGCATGCGAATCTTCAAATATTTGCTGAAATATAAAATGTAGTTGTAATTATTATAAAATCCTCGGCAAATGGGAACGTTAACAGAAATTCGAAAAATGAAAAAAATGAAATATTAATAACAAATACTATTCAGATCTGAATGGCACAATACGTTTCAACGGAAGTAACATGGTAGCTAAAAAAACCCTCCGGAGATGCTATAATCAAATTATATTCTTTAGTCTTTGACGTTGAGGGATCGTTGACTACTTATTAATGCAGTCGTTTGTGATGTCACTCCGTATATTTACTCCATCATCTTAGGAAAAAGCACTTCCACCACCATCACACGAAGACACTATTTCTACATAGGGCACAACATTCAACCTCCCCGTAAAAACCGTGTTACGTCGTAGATTCTAGGGGCATTGCACACACCTTACAACAACTTTACACCGCACCCTTTCCAGAGGAGCTCAAAAATGTCGCGAGGCTCGTAACGTGGCCTCTTACATTGTCAGTGGCGCGACGGAGGACGGCAGGCGGCTCCTAGGACGTGCGCAAGGTGAAGCCAGGCGACGCGCGCGGGGGCGGACGTTTATTTAGGCCGTAAAACCGCGCGCGGCGGCACTACCGGCTGACGGTGCCGGCCGGAATTGAACACAGGATGGGCAGCGCGCAAGAGGATGAACAAGCAAGAAAGGCCATGGGGGCAGTGGTGGCCGCGAAATGGGAGTCATTGTGATGTTGCTGCGCATATTGGAGGATGATCAGAATGATGATTAATGTAGATGGAACTGTAATACTGCTGGCAATGTCGATGACAGGGACCAAGAGCGGAGTCTGACGGTGTCTGCTGGTTGCTGCTGGCGTGCATGTCGAGGGTAGTAGATGGTCGGAGAGGCATGGATGACAACGAAAGCGGGATGTTTCGCGCCCGGCAACTATTTAGTTATTTTTTACCTTAAATATAGTACACTTTTTGGTGAAAGGTGGCGGAGTTCCTCCCATCTGGAACGTGAGATACGGCGATGACCTACACATCCGCTTAAGGGGGTTCCCTCATTTGGCATCTCCGTGGTGACGACCCGACAGAGATAAGCTTAAACTCTCGTCTGGTCTCCCGACATATGGAGTAGTGTAGTGCATGTAAGTGTGTGAGAGTAAGGGGTGAGGATAGGACAACGAGAAGGAAGTCCGCGGTCCGCGGGCACTGCATTGGCATTTATTTGGTATTGATCGGAGAAACCGAGGAAAACTACCGATCATTAAAATTATAATTCTTATGTAAGTCCAATAATTTTCAGGCAGACTCAACATTAAAATATTTTTTATTTAATGTTGAGTCTGCCTTGAAAATTATTGGACTTACATAAGAATTATAATCATTAAAAAGGCAGTCTTTGACTAATCAAATTAATTTTACTCTTTACCGATCATTAACCCTGGTCACTACAATTTCCCACCGGACAGTCCACTCAGTTATGCTGGTAATGTCGATAAAGCCGGAACAAGACGGCCCGATCCTTTGCAATTCCCGATCAACGACGCTGCAGAGAAAACACCCTCAGCCCTTGCATCACGTGCATTATCGGATGACTCGATGAGAAGTACAGAGATGACTGGAAATATTGGTAATAACGAAACTAGGGATAGTGTGGTAGCACGCGATGGGCTGGATGGCCGGGCCTCGGGTTGGTAGTGTGGGCAACGCGGCAGCGGCGGCGGTGGCGGTGGAGGCGGGCGCAGCAAGTGCGCAGTATATCAAGGGATTTTAAGCCGCCGGCCTTATGGGCAGTAAAGCCGGTCCGCGCTCCAGCTGCCGCCGCCGCTGCTCGCCCGACATTGGCGCGCGCGATGTCGCGCAGGTGGTGACGACGCAGGCGGTGGAGGCGGCCTCGATGCAGCCGAAGGGGAGGGGCGTCTGAGGGAATTCGTTGGATTCAAGGTCGCGACTGCTTCACATGGCCATGTGCTGGCTGTAGAGGCTGAGAATGTCTGTTGCACTGCGCGCCGGTATTTATACAATGTTGCGGGGGCGAGGATAAAGCTGGGTCACATATACGATCGACTAGGACACCAATTAGAGATATTAGAGCTGTAAGGTGAAGAGGATTACGGGCATTAACTGGATATATAGTAATGAATAAAAAATAATGCCTATAAATGGCGCAATACTAATAAATATTCTGCCCAGTGGGATATTATCCCTTAGATATGCTGTTTCCAATTCCAATATCGTACATATTTTCATACATCATTGTTACGTACATATTTTACTCGGAGAGTATTCTGAAACATGAAGTATTGGTTGACAGGGGAAAAGGTAAATATTATGGAATAAAACTTAATAAACTGGAATGAAACTTAAATACAGCGTAGTCCCGAAAGTACGAGGAAAACTTCAAACTGTCATAGTATGGATTTTTACACGGTGTATAACGTGTTATCGTATTTTCATGTACATCTGAGGGGAAATATGTAAAAAGATATCATGCAATACCAATTATTCACAACAATATTCTAGTATTTCGCAGTAACAAAAACCGTAAGAAAAGTATACTCTTTGGGTCAGCAACAACTATGAAACGAAACTACATGATGCAGAAATAATTAACAATACATTTCGAGATAATATATAAAATGAACAATTTAAAGGAAAACTAATAAAATAAATTACTTGATTTCTAATCTACATCTGGTAAGTAAAAGCATTATACCGAATGCCTAAATAAAGAGTTCTTTGTTTGCACAATCAAGACGAACTTGATGTACCTAGCCGGAAAGGGGCAATTTTTGAAATGACGGCCACCCGTTTGTTCAAGAACTAGGACATAAGGGTTGTCATCCCTGGATTCAGCACACCACAAAACGTTAGATCAGTCAGTAAAGTCAGAAAGCGTAATACGTAAAACAACAATTATATAATCCAAAATGTTTCCGCCAATTGAACTTGGAGTCTATGAGTGAGGCAAAACGGTTGAATTAATTCCATTGAGATGAAGTATTGTGCGCCAATGCATTTTGCACAAAATTTTATAATTTCAAAAGAGAATGCTAATCGCCGGTTGCTCTGATCAATAGTTTTATGTGGTCCTATGAACACCAGGCGAATACTGGAGCTATATCCTTCTAATGAGTCACTGAACGCGCGTGATCGTTCCTTCCTCTTTCCTGTTCTATCTTATTCCCTTACTTACACACACACACACACACACACATGCACTACACTACTACAGAGGTCAGGAGGCCAATATGTGGCTTAGAGCTTCTGCGGCTAGGGCGGCACCGCTGGTGGGCCATTCCTAGAAGGAGAAACCGCGGCAAGCAGACATGTCGTTCGCCACCAGCTCTCGCCAATCAGCGGGAGAAGAACGTCGCCACCTCCCGTGATAGAATCAGCCACTACACTTCCAAGACTAATGACCATAGCAGTTGACACGCCCGAAAACACGAAATATTCAATTAATGCGCATTCATCGGGGTGACCTGCAGTGTGGGTGGGCGCGAGGCGTCAAAGCGCGGCCCAGGGGCGGGGTGCGGTCGGGGCGGCGCCCGCGTTCTGTATGGCGGGCGGCGCCGCAACCGCGTGGCTAGCGCCAGCTCTATTCAGCGGCATTCAGGTCGCAGCCGCGAAGGGCGGGCGGGACAGAAGGGCACCTGTGTCGGCGCGCAAGGGTATGTGCGAGGCTAGGGGTTGCTCGAACCTGTTAATAGGAGAGGCACGATTTCCCATGAAATGCAATTTGCTCCACTAATTTGTGCATGGTTGATTAGATGGATTACATGGAATTTCAATTAACCATTGATCTTCTTTTAACTGCGTTTCATTGCAACTCGCCTATTCTAGTGGATTTGTGAAATGTTGCGATCACAGATTTCAAATTTTTGTTCCTCATTTCTACTGACTTGACTGATTATGAAACGTCTTTTTAAAATGTTTACGATTAGAATATTTCAAATACCAACCAAAAACACATGTGAAACTCATGAATTCCTAAAATACCAATTTGACCTAGTAGTGAGTGATTGAAGCATTGTTTACTCTTAATTTTTATTTTGAAGTCGTGAATTTTCGAATCTACGGTGCTTTGGTAACTAATGTGCTGATATAATATTATAAACAATTTCTTATACTTAAATACTTAAAACTTATCCATAAATAATTAAAACTTGATGCAACAAATTTGTTAAATTTAATAATAAAAACATTGTATTATTACATTCTACGAAGTACTACACTTACATTATATGTTAAGGGGAAATAATAAGCCAGATGCAGATATATTTTGAACTGATATATAATAGATAGAACCTGTATTAAAGTTTGTCAACTTTTATCGTTTATGTAATTACAGAGTTTTTGAAAGTATATACTTTATTGTGTGCGTCAACTATTGTGCCATAACGGGTCATGCTATCTTTAGTGTAGTGCGTGTTGTATCCCGAGGGGCGCCTTCCATTGGTATGTGAGATCCAGCGCAGACGTACACCGCCACTTACGGGGTTCCCCTTCCACGTATCTTCGCCAGCGGGGACCGGCCCAGCCGGAAAAAGCTCTAAGCTCTCGACCGACATGTAGGGTGATTTAGAGCAAGTAAGTGAATGTTAATGTGTAAGGGGAAAGGAGAAGACAAGGAAAGGAAAGATACCGCGCGGTCTGTTGCTCGTGTATTAAGGAACGGGTCCGGCATTTGCGTAGAATTGACAGGATAATGCCAGTAAACCTACTGATCAGATTATCCGGCCATAAAATCTATCTTCCAGACAGCGCCTAAATTTGACCAACGTATTTGGCTAGCTTTGAAAAATCCGTCTCAAACTCTAGATCCCCTCGGCCAGAGACATTGCAGTGGCGACATTTGTTACTGAGGGATATCTCATCGGGGGAATGAATCTCCTTCGTGATTGGCGGTGCAGTGAATGCGCCCGCGCCAGGGCGTCGCTGCGCGGGGGTCTGCCGTCGCGACGGCGCGGCGCTGCGCTGCGCGGCGCGGCGGCGGGCGAGGCTGGAGTGGCTGGCGTCGCTGCGTCGCGACGCCCGTCGCCGGCAGCGGCGGCGCAGCGCCGGAGGGCGATGGCAAGCGCTCCCCGCCAGGGGCCACTCACCTGGGCCGCCGCCGCCGCCGCCCGCTGCCCTGCACAGTGGGCTGGACAATTGCGCGCGCTGCATTTCACATGTCGGTCGGTTAAAATGATAATTGCATTATATACATTATGCCGCCATATTTAATTACTATGATTGAAGTCGTGCAGTGATATATATATATATATATATATATATATATATATATATATATAACTAATTATTGTTTCTTTTTCAAGTATAATTTGAATGCATGGCTTCTAATTTTATAACTACATTTCTAACTAACCTTTCGAAAATCGGAAAGTATTTGGTATATATTCAAATTCGCTAAAACTGTTAATTTGGAAGCTCAGTTGAAAATAATAAATAATAAGATTTGTTAAACCACACCTGAGAGAAAATTGGGTTTTTTGACGTTTTATATATGTTTCAAAATTCTTTAACCTTCACAGTCGCACGAAATCGTAACTGCATTTAAGCTTCCAATGCCGCCCTTAAAAATGGAGCCAAGACGTAGGTCTGCGCCGGTAGAAAGAAGAAATGTCTCTCATTGCGGCAGTGGTGCCTCTCTTCGCTTTCAGAGCTACTATTTAACACACTCACAATTATTGACAAAATTACAATTACATAAACAAAAGAAAGCGGATAAAATATTTAAATAAACGAGATTAATTAGAGATCCAGTTAGAACGAGTAACTTGCGATCTCAGCTTTCCAGCGTAATTGAAGCAACTGGCAACACGACTGTGGCTGCTGCGACAACTGAATCTTTGCTACATATAAAACAGTTTTTAATAAAAATAAATTAACTTTTCGTATATTAAAATATTTTTGTAAACATATGAATATTTTTATACATTTGTGAAAATAATATAATGTGCATTTATACATTTGTGAAAATAATAAAAGTTATGTTAATGATCATTACAACAGATTTATATCTTAAAACGAGGGTACCGGAAAATTTTGACGGAAAATAATTTATTTTATTTTACTACCAAGTTTCGATCACTCCACACCTGCCTTCTCATGCTCGCCGCCGCCGTATTCACCGTTTGCCTCCTGTTCTCGTCCGCCATCTTCTCAGCTGGGCACGGTGCCCACCGCACGTTTCCACAAACAGCTCTTCCCTTTTCGGTTTCACTCCGCTCTTACAGCAGTTCTTCTTCTGATTTCTAATATCATACCTTCGTTTACGCGATTACGTTCACTGTTAATATTCCCCTTGTGTGTTACTCGTTCGGAAACCCAGAGCATTCAAGGAATATCCTGTTTTGACTTAAAACTTATCCCTCTTGGACAACCTCAAGAGCCTGTCGCAATTACTTACACAAATGCACACATATTCCAATCCTCTGCGCTCCTTTTCCTTCCTAAAAAAACTTGGAAATTCAAACATTTCCATCAGCTGAGGTAGCTCAAGGCAAGAGCTCGTTCCACTGCAGTGTCTCTGAGGGGGAGATTCAGGGTTTTGTGTTCAAGGGTTCCCGACGGTGGCGAATTTTTAACACTAGCTAGATTTATTCATCTGCTGTAGAGAAGAAAATTGCGATTTGCAGTTTTTCGGTAGTTCTTCATTTAATACCAGGTAAATTCGAGAGCGGTAGCTTAACAAATGGGTCATGAATCGCGCGCGATCTTCCTTTCTCAATTATCTGCCCTCCTTTCCCTTTACAGTAATTTACGTACATAACATAACCACATATCAGGAAACCACTTGGAAGCTTAGAGCTTCTCTCAGATGGAGCATTGCCTCGCTTCCAGAGATACGTAGAGGGGGAAACCCATGCACACCGTGTGCGTCCGCACCGGATCTTGGCTTCTAGCGGCAGAGAAACATCTTCCGGGATATAACATGACCTTTACTTAAGGGACCTTTACTTAAATGGCGTCGACGACGTTCATTTCCTACTTCCACAACCGCTTACGATTTCCGAACATCTTCATTCGCCCCAACTGACTGGACGTCGCATCAGTTGCCGCGTACGAAATAATCATTCAAACCAATTATCTCCGTGCCTGAATAGAACTTCGTCAAAACAATGTTCCCCCCATACTGATACATACCCGCAAACAAACACATCTTGGCGTCGACGACGTCCATTTCCTACTTCCACAACCGCTTACGATTTCTGAACATCTTCATTCGCCCCAACTGAGTGGACGTGGCCCGCAGACGCCGCCATCGCCACCACTGGCGCCGGCGGGGAACAGGGTGGTCGGGTCGCCCCACCGCGCGAGACGAACCCATCCATAACGCGACGAAAAACAAAATCATTCGAACAAGTTGCCGACGGAGGATGCGGAGGGGGAGCAAAAGTTTCTTCTGAGGGGCGCCTGCCCCGGGCCCGCTACGCGCCGCGTCCTTCTCGCCCTCAGTCCCCGCTGCGCGCGCACCGCGCCAAGCACTCGGATGCGCCAGGGCTCTGCCCTGCGGACGGCCTTCGCCTTCACGTACACTTTCCGGCTTCTTCTTTTTCAGTTGTTTTCATTCATTCTTCTTTCCTTCGAATATCCTTTTAATTTTTCACGCTGTTTAAAGGAGTAAATATGAATATTCTAATTTATTAGTAAAGTCACAATAACGTGTTTGTGTAAAAAGAGAATTCTTTACATTCTGAGTCTTGTTATCAAATACTTCTTTATTTATTAATATTCTCATTATTATTATTATTTGTACATTAACTTCACTTTTTTTCGTCAACATTTTTTAACGATCTTTTTGTTGTCGATGAATTGCAACCGTACTCAAGCATTTTGATTCGTTTTCAAGAACAATGAGTTAGGTGATATTTTTATGTCAGTGCTACTCTTTTTGCTGTTCTTCAGCCTCAAGTTCAGCCTGACGAAAATTTTTTGTATTGTTACAATTATATTTTCAATCATTTCACCTGTATTTCTGAACATTACACAAGGCAACTTCAACGAACGAGTATACCTTATGTTCTTGTCATTTTGTATCTACACAGCTATTCCAGTCTATATGAAATGCATCCCAGCAATTATATTATTGATTTAATCCATTAAAAAGCTTTCTGAATTTACCCCTATTTTTAAACACTTCCGTCTGGAAATTTTGCATATTATTACTGTACACTGATTTGTTCCTTTGATAATAATTGGAAATTCTCAGCGGTTGTCTTCTTCCTTTGGTTTTGCCGCTCTCATGTTTGCAGTCTTACATTTTCTTGTAGTCTTTTCCCCGTTCCGTTTCTTTCGTCCCTCTCGCAGCGCTGAGACGCTGCGGTCGTGCAGCCACAGACGGCATCGCCGCTGCCTCTCCAGTCGTTCTGTCCCGCGAAGCAAAAGTATTAATCAATAACCGACGGCAGACAAAAAGGCTCAGCCCTCGAAGCGAACGCACCTCTTCAACGGAGCGCCCGCTCGCGCCCTGCCCTGCCCTGCGCGCCGCGTCCGCTTCGCTCGCAAGCCACTTCAGCAACACCCATTTGCTCTACGTTCAGAATTATGTGCTGTTTTCGTGAGTTCACATATTCAAAAATTAAATTTTTTGCTCCGGCGGTTTTCTTATTTTTTTAAAATACTTGAAACCCACAAAAATATCTCAAAATTCTAATTGTAGAAAAAACTGTTTTTGCTGAAATAGCTTTTCCAGTTTAATGGACGTACAGTATGCGGCTCCGTATTTTGCGAAGGAATTGCTTCATGAACAAGTTATGGTAACGTGTTTGCTATCGGCAAACAAGTTGGGGTATTTGCTATGTTTGACAAATAGCACGACAGAGACTGTAGAAATGAAAGGCCCCTGCAGGAAGAAGGGTTGTTTACGAAATGAAGTACCAAGATACCAGCGTTTGTGCTAGGTGCATGAAAACGTACTTACGCTAAACAAAAACCAAGAAACAAAAGAACGTAAAAAGTTTTTTGTAGAATCTTAATTCTTTTAACCGTCAATACAACTCATAAAAGCCAAAAGTAAAGTAAAAATAATAAAATAAAAGAATATCTATACAATTAATAATAGTATCGTGCGTATTTATTATCAACCTACTCTTATTTCACGAAACATTGGAATATTTGACATTTTCAATACAAAGTTTAAAATTCCCCTACGTCAATCTAGAAGAAAAACTAGTCTTATAATAAGTCGAAATTAAAGTTCTTAATGTTTTTCGGCGTTAAGACTTACTTTCATATTTCCAGCGACCAATTTGTTTACATTTGACCAGCAATAGAATGATTTATCATAATTAACGCTCAGTGCAGTAAAGAAATGAAGAGGAAAACGTGTATCAAATCATAATTTACTTTTAAAAAATTTGAAAATGCGCACAGTTATCACTACATCCTTTTTAATTATATTTTTGGTAATTACACACAAATGTTAATATGAAAAGGGTATTTCACGCAAGTATGTTATTGTGCGCCAGAGTAGAAAATCCGAATTCGCTCGTAGTGGAATAGCTTCATTTGACTCGCTTCACATGCTTCTTTCGCACCTTCGCGGCCCCGGGGGGGGAGGGGGAGGGGGGGAGCGGCTCCCGCCCATTGACCCGAATCAAGGGCCATTCTGCGCTGCAAAGCGATCCGGGCGCTGCGCGTGTGGCGGCGCGGCGTGCGTGCGTGCGCGCGCGCGCGCGGTGCTCCACTGGAGAGTCCTTACGTGCTCAGGTTGCTCATTCGAATGAATACCTCGCATCCGCTGCTTCATTTGCTGCTCATTCAGAGCGCGCGCGCGCGCCCGCGCGACAACCGTTTGACTGCTTTTCTGTGTAAGCGCTCCCGCGCGCTGCGTCCCGGACAGGCGGGCGGCGGGCCGGCCCGTGGGCATGCGGGGAAACGGTGCGGGCGGCGAGCGCTTCGATTCGGGGCAAGATGTCAGGGCACCCGACTCAGACACTTTCCAGAGAACGGGGGTAGGAGGCAGCTAATATTAACTTATACCAGAGAATGCTATCTGAATATTGGTTTTTGCTTCGGGAAAAGCGCCGGCGAGGAGACGGATGGCGCATTGGGAGTAGGGTAAGTGAAGTGGAATGAGTAAAATGTGTTGATATCTTTGATAATCAGCACATTAAAAGAAATATGAACTACAAGCGTAATGATTAAACCGGAACTGAAAACAGGAAAAAACTAACAAAAGATAAGAACACTGCAAAAAGTACAGGTGAGAAAGAATAACACTGAAGAAAGATGGTATGGAGACGGAAACATATTGTAACAATATGCTGACTAGTGAATGGGACAGAATGTCTTGGAATAACGAAGAATGCGAGAAATACTGAAGAAGAGAACAAGTTGAAGGAAATGACACGGAGGTCAAATGTTATACGAATAGAAGGGGTAAGATTTGTACTGAAATATACCTCCATCCTTCACTTCGTAATACGTTGTCGTGAGTTTGACCTGTTCCGAATTTATAGAAAGATGTGGGCGCCAGGAACAGGTGACATAAACTAATACTAACTTTTCCCTATTTAATTCTGTCAAAATTATATGGGTATCCAGCTAGCTTGGGCCGATGGATTCGGATTACATGTATTCGCTATCGCTAAGATAGCCGATTACCTGATCTGCCGACTGTACAGCCTGGCGTGGAATCTGAAATATGGAAATTCTCTGCTTCCAACTAATTAGAAGCTTATGATTGACAAATGAACAGACTCTTTTCTTTTTCCAAAGAACAAAATTTAACAAATTATTCAATGTTAATTTTAACAGATTACTTAATGGCCATGACCCCTTTTAAAAGATATTATTTTAATATACTGCAGTATATGTTACCGTCTTGCCGACCCGCTCGTTCCGAAGACGCTTCTCACTTGGCCGATGAATCCGAGTCGCTCTTCTGTCTTCTGATCTTGCGAGGTTGCTGAAGTATCCAGTCCACACTGCATAAAATCTAGCTAAGTTCTTTCCGACGCTTTAGGTTTATAATCTTTCACACGAGTTTAATAAAATACTAATGTTCGAACTATCGTCGGTGAACACCCAAAACTGCCCAAGTCCGCGGATGTACTCCGGCAAATAATTTCTAAGTCCGATGACGACTGTTACTTTTCGCACGAAAATGTATAAGTCTCACTTTCAACTATAAGGTCCGCACACTATTTGCACTCCACGAAACTCAAGAGCCGAGTTCACGACCTACACTCCACCACTCTGAGTCAGACTGTAACGATCTGCACTCAACGAAGCTCCAAGTCCGAATGAATGTTTTTCTGTATTTTGCAACTCTTGATGGGTCGGTAGCGTCCCACGTTCTATTTTTCCAAAACACGGCGGTAAACACCAGAAAGTCTAATTGCCCCCCGCCAACCCGCTCATTTCTTACAACCCCATGTAGCCGCGCCTTCGTCCATCATACGTTTTTCGACCAATCACATATTCTTTATTATATCGATCTAGCCAGCGTTCCGGCACCTACGAGGCTTGCAGCTAGTTTATTTACCTGCCCTGCACCATAGCAACCCTCTGCGCTGGCGTTACTAGGGCCGGATATCGCCATTTTACAAGTCCATTTAGTCGCCCCGTATACAACTAATATTATGAATAAACCCATGTCCCGTTCTGGTATATCACAGTACCAAGAAGTTCCAGATAAAGTCAAAATGCTTAAAGTGTAAGCCAGTTAATCATCGATGAAAATGTTCACGAATCTGTATGGACTTGTTTTAACTTCCTCAAAACTCGTTATACATATCTGGCATTACATTTGCGGCAGTCACATACATAATTTACGCCGCGTAAAAGTGCATATAGTTCGTCCATGATTTACGTAATTGAGTAAAGACAATGGGACTTGACGCTCAGGAAGCTAACACTACTGTGAAAGAAATGGGCTCTTCTTACGAAAATCAGGCAACAATATTAGCTGATGGCGCTAATTGTTGGCCAAATGCGCTCAATTGAAAATTATTATAAAAAAGTTATTATAACTACTTATTAACTGTGGTATTTATTATACAATCTATAGTCTATTTATATCCCGGAAAGCGATGGTGTACTTTCCCCTCTAGAAACGAGACATACAAGTTGGCATGCAGGACATTCAGACATCTCCCCCAGTGAGACACAGACGGGAGAAGCTTTACACTACTGGTCTCCATAAATGTACAGTAGTGTAGATTAGTGTATATGTAAGATCAGAGTGGAAGAGAGAGAAAAGATAGCGCGCGGTCCGTGACCTGGTCATAGCTTGGTGTGTTATTCGTCTAGTATTGATTAGAGGGACTTCGGAAAACTACCAAGCAGAGCAGCCAACCGCTATAATTTTCCTCCTGTTAGCAAATGAATTCATCCTATTTAGCTAGTGCCTAAAACACCGCCAGCATCCGGAATTGAACACTAGGCCCTCGCCGTCCGAGACCCTGCAGCACCTTCTTGCTCCCAGCTACTTCATTCAGTAGAATTAATCTTGCCTAGTATTGATCGGAGAAACCGCAGAAAACTACCAACCACAGCAACGGGCCTCTAAAATTCTTCTCCAGACAGAGATTGCATTCGACCCTGCTACGAACCAGTGTGAAAAGTCCGTGACCGTCGAGGCTCGAACCCTGGGACGGTCGACGATACTGCAGATGCGCCGGCGGCGCCGCTTGGATTCCCGGAGATAGGTCGAGCGCTCGTGTGGCGCGCGCCAACGCGGTTTTCGGCCTCGCCCCGCGCCCCCGGCTGCCTCCCACGCGCCTCGCCTGTTGCCCCAGCAACGGCACGGGCGCGCGTGCGGGCGCGGCGCGGCGCGGCGCGCGAGGCGGGGGGCGGGGGCAGAGGTCGGAGCGGTGGGGCGGAAGGGGAAAAAGAAGAGACGGTGACGAAGGGAAGCGGGGGAAAGCGAGACCGGAACCGGCAGAGGGAAGGGAGCGTGGGTTGGAACGGAGAGGAACACGAGAGCAGTCGTGGTGATAGGCGGGTTGCTTGAATGACATGCGATGTCTCGATACAGAATTCCTTGCGGGTCATTTGACTTTCCAGCTCTTCAGTACACTCGTTACTTCTTAATATTTAGAGCTGATTCATCACATTATTTAGTTTATTACAAGACCTTGTGACGCACTTTTAGCTAATGAATGAAATGGAAAATAAATATTTTAAAGAGCGTGTTAATCACAGATTTGTTAGCCAAATTCATCAGAAAGAACTATGACCCAAACGTAGCGTTGAAGAAATAAAATTATGGTGCAGAAGAAACACACATTAATAAAATATGGATATGTCACGTTTTACAGAGAACATTGAGTTATCCGTTCATTTTCTGCAGAATTCTTCAATCCTTGTTTTCGCTTACAAACCAGTGACCTCGGTACCTGAAGAAGCGCAGGAGAAGGCGCATTTCAGTGAACGCCTTCGCAATAATCCGAAGTCTGAGGAAGTAATTACCTCTGGGAGAAACTCGTTTTCCAAAGCGCGGCGCCCCGACGCTGCCGCCGCCGCCGCCGCCGGTGATCGCGAGTGGCGGACCGCCGCCAAGCGGACGGCGCGCGTCTATATATACAGCTGCGTCAAGCTCCGTCCGCGCGACTGGGCTATCGGCAGACCCCGCGGCGCGACGCGTCTCGCAATCACATACGGCGCACGCTTCGAGGCGCCTCAAGCGTACGCCCTGCTCCGGCGCCCCATTCTGTATTTCGCCCCCGCACTCTCGCCCTTCTCAATTACCTAGCCCTCGCCTTCGCCCTAGCCCTCGCCTCACGCCCTTAGCACTCGCCTTCGCCCTAGCCCTCGCCTTCGCCCTAGTCCTCGCCTTTGACCTAACCGTCGCCCTCACCTTCGCCCCAACTCTCGCCTTCGTCCTAGCATTTGCCCTGTCCCGTAGCCCTCGTCCCTGCCTTGGCCCTCACCTTCTCCCAAGCTCTCACCTTCATCCTAGTCTTGTGTAATTTCTCTCACATTTTCTGCCGGTTACGCAAGATTTTTATGCTGTCGTTTCCAGATATTATCTGCGTACCACTCTTATTTTTAATTCCTATTTTGCTTGTTTCTATGAATTTGCGTGACCAGACACGTTCTATTTCAATTATTTTACGGAGATAGAGAGAGAGAGAGGGGGGGTAGAGAAGGGGGAGACAGGGAGAGAGAGATAATTATATAAATGTCGAAGTATTAACCAAATAAAATTTTTCATCGATTAAAAATACAATTTGTTGATTTTCTTGTTATATTACTTTTCGCAATTTTCACGCACGTTGTAACCAGAGTTCCGATCTCATTTTTGCAATTCATAATGCTTTTCTGCCAATTCTATCACAATTGTGAAAGGGCTCGATAAAGACACAAGGGTCCCCAATAAACATGCTACAAACGCTGAGCTGCCTGCGTTCCGCACCCGCTTCGCCAACAGCCGTCAAGTGCACAACGTCGCGCATGAGACTTCCTTAACAGTTCTCCAACTGCCATTCTCGACGGTCATCATTCAGAGGAGGTACATGGGAGTGCCTAATGACTTAATAAATGTAGCCTCCGTGCCATATCCTGTCGAATGTTTTAGCGATAACCTCGACAACTGCTTTTTTTTGGGTGGGGGAGAGGAGTAGAGGTGTTTTGAGATATACAAAAGTTGCTGTGCTGTAGATTGTTTGTTAGTGAATCACGTAGATGGTTTAAGTTAGAGTGTTAGTTATGTTAGAGTGTTTTTTGATTAGTATGATAACTCAACCGCCTGCAGAGTTGGCCCTATTCATTCTTATTGTTTTGTAACCTGCTAGTTTGAAAGTAGCTAAATTTGGACGGATGGAATTCTAAAATTTTCAGGTATAGCGGGTCAATGGAGTTTGTAACATTGTATTTTTTTGTCCTTAGGTAAGTAAACTAGAGAGTAGAATCTACTCTTAGTAGGAATAGCAAAATTATTATCAAAGTTTGTAAATACTTTTTTAGATTGATTTAGGTAGGGGGAAGGTGAAGAGGATGATAGCCATGGTGAAATCTGCTGGAAGCGCAGGGAAGAAGCATTATCCGGAATGAGATGAATAAAACTATTATTTGACGCACTGATTGACAAGGTATTTGTAGGAAAAACGACAATATAATATCAATTAAAGTGGGAGGAGTTTTATAAAAATTAGTTTGTAAAGGAAAGTAAAAACATAATTTTATCATGCCATCAGAACCATGTATTCCAAAAACACACTAGAGACAAAATGCCAAGCAAAGAAACCACCATTGTTTTTCTAGACTTGATCAACATTTTCATTACATTAGAGTAATACTGGAATAGATCTCAGTGCTGTGGAACACATCAGCAATTTTTATATTCAGATTCCTTCCGTTTCTGGATATTTACATATATGAATTACGCAAGTAGCCTTGTGAACACATTTCTACTTGAAAAATGTAATTATGTGTCCCTTTTCACAATTATTATAATAAAAATAATACTCAACAATATATGAAACGCTGTTGACGCGTTTTTCAATCAAATAAACTGATAGAAATATAAACTATTTTGACGACATTGTTTTAAAAGGTGCCCTCCAATATTTGTACTAGAATGCAAAAAAGACGTGGTTATCTGAGGGTTATTTTACCAACAATTTTCTTTATTGGAATGTCACGTAAAAGGACTCACAACTTCGCCGACTATTAAAATTCTACGAGGATATGATTAAACACATCAACTTATGTCTCATTATTATACACATTAATACTAAAAAATATCCTGTTATATTTTCCCTTTTCACCTAAATGGATAGAGTAATATACCTGTGTTTGTTAGCATTTTCAAACTACCTGTTTATCTTTACCGATTTAAAACTATCTGTTTAGTACACATCACACAGTGCAAAGTATTTCTTATTTCAATCTCAGTTTCGATAAAATTAATTAATAAAATCTGTGATTCTAAGTTTCATGCCAGTGAAAACAATGTGCTCTCAAAGCAAACCACAACAAGCGGTTTGTTGAGTATACTTAAAAAAAAGTGCATTCTAGATTTTAAATGCCTGTTTTCTCATGTTTATTTCTTGTTATATCAAGCTGAGACTTATTTGGATTTTCATTTACGCTCTTTCATATTTAGCCTTTCAAAATTATCCGCTCCTAAAACATGCAGAATTATCAATATTTTCTTAAATTTAATTCCCTTTTTGGGAGTGATAATCCCAGTGGTGTTTTGTTAAAGTTGTAGTATTTGTTTTGTTAAAAAATCATTTACAAGATGATAGTAAGGGGAGTGCCCAATCTTCACGATGTAACGTAGTTTCAAGCCTGACTGTTGTTTGTTGAAGACTAGGAAGAAATCATTTTAAATTTTGGTAATAATAAAAAAAACATTGAGTTACAAAGTGGGAAGTGTTTGTATGGGTCTTGCTACACCTACATTACGAGTATAATGTTTTTTGGTAATCTATGAAAATTGATGTGGAAATAATATACATTTTAAAATAATATACATATAAAAATTTAGTTCGTCGGTTCAGTAGTATTGGTTTGGCTGTACTTGCCAGTTAATAAAAACTGACAGCTTTTAAATATGTTATATGTAGACTGTTAAGTTGTGCCCTCTCCAGACTTGGTCCAAATTTCTGCTCTCACAGACTTATCGTCATGAAAAAGACAGGCTTGCAAGCATTTGATTTTTTATTTCTTTTTGTTATCAAATTGTTTTACAATACACAAGTAAAGTTAAAAGTTTTTCGGGTTTCTTTTCTCTCTATAGTATACGCAAACATTAAATGCTTATAAATTCATAAATTCCATAAAAATACTTCACGGGACTGTATGTCAAACCTCAAAAATGGGTGTGATTTCAATTTCTGCAACGCAACAAGTCTAATTGATTTAAGACATTGCGAATGTCAAGCAGGAGAACAGGTAGCTCTTGGTCCTCACATATTTGCCGAAAAGCCCCTGTAAGTTAGACCATCTTACAAGCAGCGGTGTCCTAAGCACACATGTTTGCCTAACGTCCCCTGAACGCCCCTGAATATAGTGTTTACTTGAAAGACGATTTTCCATTCAATTCTCTTTATTTACAGAAGTGTTTTGCTCTCATAACATGGCATGTATCTCATATGTTTAAATATTGTTCACAAACAAAACGCTTTACCATTTAGTATTATTAGTAGCTTGAAACCCTGACAAAATGAGCAGAGAAAATTGTTTATACTCTTCAGGTAATTAAGAAATAAGATATATTACTATTATCAACATCCGACACAGCGGTTTAAAGAAATTTCTACGAAGGTTTAATTAGGAGTGACTTTGCCTAAGAGTCTGCATAAGTACGTGAACTGCTTTGATTCGTAGTTTCTCTGATCATTTTTTGGTGAATGAATGTACCTAGTACACACGTTCAGCTAATAGTAACGTACTAGTAGTACTAGCAGTACTAGTAGCAACGCTCTGCACTCTATCTTACGCTGAACAGATGTGTAGGGGACAGGTTCCAAACTTTCTCCTTCTCTTCACAACTAATATCTCCTGGTAGATTAAATAAAGCTGATTAGTAACAACAAAAACAACAATAATAATAACAAAACTACTTCTGACGTTACTTAACTTAAAATGTAAGACACAATAAATGTTAAAGAATTTGTTGAGTGGCAAACCACTCCATGGATAATATCTAAACAGAATGGACAAAATGCATGTCAATGAACATCAGTCATATTATATATGTAAATTGAAAGAGGAAGTATGAAGCCAGAAACGAAAGCATTTCTCATAGCTGCCCAAGATCAAGCAGTGAGAACACAACATGATGATAAAGAGGTTATCTAAATTTCCCAAGATGATAAATGACGCATTTGGCAGGAAACGTAGAAACGATTTATCATACATTAAACATTTTTTCTTAAAACATTTCGAACTGATAGTGCTAATTGCACTATTCAATATGACATAAGGTTCATTTTGAGGTATTTTTTTATTTTTTCAAAAATTACACAAATGTAACTTTTCTGAAAGATCTTTCACACCGTTAACATGCACATTTACAGCAATTTGTAAACACTATTGCATATATAGGTTGATGTACTTCAAGTGACTTCTAATGATGTTTTCCGAAAACGCAAACATTTTCTGTGAGAAAGAACATCAAATTTTGAATTTACAGTAGCGCTTAGACGCAATTATCTTAAATACGGCTTCGTATTTTTCAAAGAAAATTGCGTTTTAGGACGAGGTAATATTGTTCTTTAATATTATTAAAAGAATATTTTTGTTCTACTATTAGGAAAAGGAAAAAACTAAGAAAATATCGAAAAATGTACTTGGCGATAGATGGCAGCTGGGAAGAATAAATGGCAAATCTTAATAGCTAGCGAAGATCAAAAGAAATTGAAAACTAATACGGAAAAGTCTGAGCTTTTCTTTAGCAACACTAGATTTTATTTGAAACAACCCACATTTTTCACAAAGTATTGAAGAGGCACCGACAGTTCCTAGATCTGGTCCTTAGAAAGATGGTTGCAACAGAACTTGATTTTATATTCAACTGATTCATAACATTTTTCAACGTGAAATTGTGGAACAATATTAATAACAACATGTTTAATTGAAAAAAATTAAAATTCTACAATTATAAAATAGGCCGAGTATTATTTACAAATATGAAATAGGTACATTTTTTAAATATAAAAGTAAGATTTTAATAGTTTGAAAATAATATGCACATTTTAAGTGAATTCTTATTTCATTCTTTCAATTCTCCCATATCTATGCACTAAATGTTTAAAACGTTGCATTTCGTTTTGACGTAATTATTATTAACACACGCTAAAGTAACACGCTAGTTTCTTTCACATTTTATGTCGTTTGTGACTGATGTTCCTCCCTTGGTTTAGAGCACATATCCAATGTGTAATTAACTACTCCTACATAAACCTTCGTAAAGGGACGGGACGGAAAGTTGCGACCTGTTGCTGAAGGCAGAAGGCTTCAAGATCTGCGGCCAAGCTCTTTAGCTTCCTGTCGTAAGTGAAGGTGCAATCATCTATTTCGAGTTGTTTTTACCCCTCATCCGAGTTAGTTTGAATTACAGAATACAGGAAGAATAAAATACGGAATGGAGGGCCCAAATTAGTCAGAAAAGCCCTGACTCGAGATATTTAAAAACATCTTTTTACTCTGGTGTTTGCGCAATTAATAATTGATGTGGAGCATAAGACAAGTTGTGTAAAAGAGTAACCATGCACACACTTAATTCTCGCCTTGGAAATGTGGGAAAATATACGTCTTTTTTTAAACAGCTATAATGTTTGTTAAACATCTATATGATTGGATATTTTAAGCGTGTCTGTTTTCCTAACAATTTTTTTCTCGGTTTTCTTGAAACTTCAGGCACTGAGGCCTGTTGCGGCTCCTGTTGTTGATGCCATCTCTTGACTGGACGCCCCACATTTCTTCTCCCTCAAGGTGTGAAGTCAATTATGCTTTTTGGCAGTTTGCCGTCATCCATTCGCATCGGTGGCTTAGTCAGTTATTTCTATATCCATCTATATTTTTACGAACACTACGAATTTGCAGACTATCTATTTGTTACGTGGACTAATTTGGAAACTCCGGTAATTCCTCTGTGAAAACGCATTTTGGCAGCTCTTCTATTCTTTTGAATTTTGCAGTCATAGTCCATATTTCGTACCTCGTACAATCGTGCTGGTGTTGGCATGATTTTATAAAATTTGATCTGAGTATCTTTTCTGGTTCGATTCTTTAAAGTCATTATTTTACCACATTAGGTTTAATCTTTTGATTTTTTCTATCAACATCGAGTTCTCCGTGATATGATATTTGGTAGCCCAGAAAGGTGAATGAAGAAACTTGCTTTACAATGTTTTCAATAATGCCATCACATTGTACAAATCAATAATCAGAACCTTAATGTTTTACGCATGCGCTTTCTGGACAAACGCATCAGCTACAACCATACATGATACAAAATAGATTTCTCCGATTAGCTACTCACTCTCAATGGTTTATATCCAACTAACAAATACACAAAGTACTGAATATAACATCCATCACTAAACACATAGCCCATCTCTCCAATAATTTTGAATCAAATATCAACTCTATACCACAGACCATCCACTACAACTTCGCATCAACAGACAATACTCCAACACGAATAAATAACGATTCCCTTTCAACGCATTTCTAAACATATTCTCTAACAAATGTCATCAGTAGGTGCAAAATTGTAGCTCCCACCTCTTCCTGTAGTAAGAGTTAGTTTTTTAGATTAAGAAATAGGAATAGTTGTAAGGCATTCAATTCATATGAAAAAATGAATGTAAACTGAACTGTGTATTTCCGAATGAAAAATAAATATGTATTAAAAAAACAATGTTTTTTCTATTACAATCGTGTATCTTACAGGTTATTTATCTGCAAAACACATTACCTTTGTTTTGTCCTTAGAAATTATCAGATTAAACTGCCTAATAATTTTGCACAGTTCACATTTTCATTATTTGCAAGAATCACCTCGTCATCCGCATGCATTAGGGTCTTTAAGAATTTGTATTCAGTCTTCTGTTATATTAAAATTATTTAGCCATTACTTTCACAGTCATACAGTTTCGTCAAGATATAAATTATTTAAAACAGGGGACATTCAGCAGCCTTCCTTGTCAAACGCCTAAATTTACTGTTGTGAAGATTTGGCCAGTTTTTTACCAAGCTATTTCTGAACTGTCCTACATTTTTTTAAACTCTTACTAAATGCAGAGGGATGCTTTTAGATTACATGATATTCCAAAGGTTGTTTTTTTTACATTAACAAACGCTTTTACATAATTTACAAGCAGGAAATGCAACTTTTTATTGAGTTCTCTAACATTTTCTTTTCTGTTTTTGATAGTGAAGTTTTTTGATGTACATGATTTACCTTTCCTAAAGGTTGATTGATCTTCAACAAGAATATTGTCCTCTAGTTTTTAAGACCTCGAGTTATGAATTTAAAAAATGTTTTGTATGCTTCATTGGGCAAACTTATTCTCCTGAAGTTTGAAAATCTCTATGAATGTAAAAATTCGGTGTAACACTAGCATTCTTCCATTTAGATGGTATTATTTTGTTTATCTTATATTGTTTCAATAGTCATAAGAGCCATCTTTCCCCTTTGAAGGGGATACATACAATCAACTTCATATTCACTCCATCACTTTCAGGGCACTTTCTGCTCTTGCACCGACGCAAGGTTTCTTCTAGTTCTAACATACCTATTTTTTCTACATCAGTTGGCGATGTATCCACTTTCTCTGCATCAAAGACATCTAATGTTCTGTCTGTTCACTGATATTTAAAATAATGGTTCCATTCTTCACCAGAAATTACCTGAGATTTACATGTTTAAACATTAAGCCACTGTTCCATGTTATCATCTATATTTGCCATGTACCTGTCCCAACTTTCCCCTACGAGCAAGTTGCACCATTTTTTCTTCTACTGCCAGAGTTATATAATTTTGTAGATCTTCATTATTTTTGGTTTCTAGATAGTTGAGATATTTTTTCTTTCTAACAGCTTGTCCTAAATCGTCATTCCTTGTATAGAGACCCATTTCAATTTTTATTTCAGGTCTAATTTCTAAACATTCATTCATGAGGTTCTTTCAATTATATTTTTGAAGTGATTCCATTTATCATCTATATTATTGTTTTGTTGTGGGTATTCTTTCATGTTTTGAACAAATCACTTTTGGTATTCTTGTCTAATGAATAGTTCAGTAAATGGTAATAGATGCACTTTCCAGACTTTTTCTGAGTTTCTAAACTGATTTATATCATCAAACAGCTTCCAAGCTTTCTCATTACTGGTAAAGTAGTCAATTATAGATCTGCTTGCTCTGGCTACCCATGTATATATTTGTATCTCTTAGTGCAGAAAGAACGAGTTCTCTATTCTGAGGCGATTATAACAGGCGGAATCCTTAAATAACTTCCCGTTGTTGTTGTTGTATGTATGAATGTTCTCCGGAATCCAACCAAGGCAAGGTCTAAGAATCACCCATTTTTCCTACCCCATATCCATGGGAACCACGGAAAACTACCGATTAGAGCATCCGGCCACTAGTATTATAGTATCCAGACGGCGACTGAATTCGAGCTAGCTCTCCAGCTAGTGTCGAAAATCCTGTTACCGTCGGGACTCCTACCAAGGACCTCCCGGTCAGAAGCACTCCAGTGACTTCAGTTGATGCCCTGAGCCTCCTCTCCGGTCAAATCCGTCGTTCGTCATGTCCAAGAGCCTACAGTCACCCGTCTGCCAGCTCGGCTTCCCTCGCTCGGCCCTGTCCGCGCGACTCCGCCCCGCCCCGCGTGCTCCACCTCCTTCCGCCCGCCCCCCCCCCCCCGCCCGGCTCGCGCCGCGCCCTTCCCCGCTGCGTTCCCCGGGCCCTGCCCTGCCATGAGCGCGCGCCGCGCTCCGTGATTGCTGCGAGAAGCCGCGCAGGCACGTAGCGGCGCCCGGAACGCAATTTCCTCGCACGGGCGCCGCCGCGCCGCCCTCCGCCGCCGTCTCCACCGCCGCCGCCATCTGCGCCTCCGCTTTTGCCACCGCCTCCGCGCTTACGGGCTCCCTCACCCCCCCCTCGCGCAGAGCTATCCGTCGCGCGCGACCTGTCTCGGCCCTCCGCGGCGGCAGCAACAGGCTACGCAAGCCGCGCCTTCCACTCAGCCGCACAAGATCCCGCTTTATAATAGCTCACCGAGAGTAAGGCTATGATGAACTTCACCGTCGTGAAGGGAAGGGCCTTGTCGTTTTCCGCCAGGCTCTATAATAGGATACGGAAGACGTAATCTACTGCCAAAGCTTCAATAAACATTGTTCTCTCTCTCTCTCTCTCTCTCTCTCTATATATATATATATATATATATATATATATATATATATATATATATATATATATATATAAGAGAGAGAGAGACGTGTTTTTTGGTGGAGAAGATTTTTATGCTGTCCTTTTTGTTGTAATTTCCCTACATGGCGGTTCAGTTACATGCAATTCCCAATCCACCTTATCTTCATTGTTGCTAGGCGTAGCCGTGTGACGGGGGCCGAAAGCAAGGAGGACAGGGTAGGTGGATGGCATGGGATGAGGAGAGACACAAACACTGAGAGACAGTCTGCCGGGTTCTGCTAGTAGTCTCTAGTAAGTTTCTACGTCATTTTCAAATTAATAGCAATAGTCATAAAGAGTTATGGGTTTTTTGCTGTTTTAGAATTTTAGAATTACTTACCTGAATTCTTTTAGTAAAATCTACAATATGTACTGTGATGGTATACTTTTCTTTCATCGTGAACTATGTACTAGTACACTATTCATCAACCTGAAGGTACTTATGCATTAAGAACGGGTCTACAGTTTTTTCACGTTTTGGTGAGTTAGCTGATGTACTCATAAAGAAAATTGTGTGATAAACAATTAAAAATAATCAAGTAATTCAAAAATTCAATTTTTATTAAAATCTACTAATAATGAGTATTACTGAAACTTAATTAAATTAAAATTCTTTAAGTCATTAAATTAAATTTATGTAGGTAACTATTAACTCCTACGTAGAGGTAAAAAGTAACAAATTTATCTTTATATTTTCGGAAACTCACATTATTTTTAAGACAGTCCCAAACATTAGCAAATTTTGATGTTTATAATTATTAGATAATTTGGTAATTTCAGGGCTTACGGTTTCCACGTTCACTATTTTACAGGTCTTTAGAACTAATGGAACCAGTATCACCTTCATATTTATTAAGAGACGCTCCAATTCACTTCAGTTCGTGAAACTAATAGAATGTCTGGAAGCGCCAGAAATCTCTCTCGAAAGAAACAGAGCAAAAGCATTAGGGAGTAGGAAGTGTGTGGCGCACATCGTTTCATTCCATTAGCCGCCCCCGCGGCGCTGCAGGGCACGTCGCGCCCATCGACACGCCGCGCCCGCGAGAGCCTCGCGACCTCCTGCGGCCCCATAACCCTCCGCCCCCACTCGCCACGCCATAACCGCGCGACACACGACGCCACGCGACGCGACGCGACGCGACGCGCAAATCCGCGCAGGCGGCGGCCGCAGCCCCGGCGACGGTGGAGGGGGCAATGGCAGCGACGACGTGGGTGGGTGTTGGTGGTTCCGGTGGCTGCGGGGTCGCGAGCGGCGGCGCAGGAGGTAGAGCGGGTGCGAAGGCAGGGGCAGGGGGCTGGGTAGGGCAGGGGGCGACGACGAGGTTGGTGGGGGCGGTGGTGCTCCAGACGACTTGAGAGACGAGGATGGCGACTAAGGCGGCCAGCTCGGGGACAGACCACGCTGCCGGAGATTAAAGCGGGGACGTGCTGGGGTCGCAGGAGGTGGTTTTGACGGCGAAGAGCTGGAGTGGAGGGAGAGGGAGAGCTATGTTGAGAGCGCGGTGTGTGAGATGGTCCGGCGGGTAGGGAAGAGGATCTGAAGAGACCGACACAGGGAAGAAGGCGAAGGACGGAGAGTCTCAGAAATAGGGTGGTGTCTGCCAAGAGAAGGAAGAAGTTAGTGGTCGTTGGCACTTGGACCGTTGATTCTAACGATGACGGGTGGAGGGTTTGGTGTGACGATAAGGTGGTGCTGTTCGTTGGTGCAGTGGACTCCGAGTGGTGAACACTGGAGGCAACGGAAACAGCGGTTTGAGGCAGAAGCAAAAGTTGGGAGGTGAAGATACGACCGTCTGTAGCCAAGAGACGACGTGTCGGTCCAGATCTGGCGCTTAACTTAATACTAGGGATCAAATTTAATGTTTGTTTGAAGGCTGAGTTGGAGATGACCCATTTTCTCCCAGTATTTAGTAACAGAACTACGTTCGACCTGGATTTTCATTGCAAGTCGTGATTCCTAAAAGAGCTCTTCAATTTTTCATTATGATATTGTGAAAAAATGTGTTTTGTTTTAAGCTGCTTGGAAATACTATTTTAATTATTACTTTACTAATTTAGAAGACAGTAAATTGCAGGTACTCTCTTCCTGCTTCTCTTGTGACATAATCAAACTTAAATGTCAGTTATCAATGAAGAAGTGCATGGAAATTTATTGAGAACTTTGCCATCATTTTGTATAAAAATGTATTCGCAGCTACTCGTATTTTAATATTTTGTGGATGAATTTTTACTGAAAAATGAGCCTACTTCAATTCATTTACTGCAAAACATATGTGTTCTTCTTGCGTCACTTTCAATTATCTGAAATTTTCCTTACCTGAAAAACTTTCTAAAAATATAATTCCTATAAACTTCATTCCCATGGAAGAGGCGAGAATAATGCAGAAAAAATAAACAAGTTTACCCCAAAATAACTTTCAGAAGAATACATTCAATAAGTAGTTGATTTTTGTTTATATTATAGCATCATTCTCTGCACAATTCCTACACTAATGATCCCTCATTCACCACGTGAGCATCTAATCCAAACCCAGGTGAAGGCAATGCGTTTTTAGTAAAAGGGGTTCGTAAACATTGTTCAAACAGCAAAAAAGAGAAACAAGCGATCTGCCAAGGCTTCAACAAACATACGTCAATCTCTTGCTCCCTGTTGGACATTGCTTCCTGCTCTCTTCTGCAAACGTCGAACGCGAGAGAGTACCGGAAGCGCCTTAACTATTCAGCAGACGGCGCAAACAGGGGTGCGCTTCTGTCAAAGACCTCCCCGATCCACCCCGTCCCACACCGCCTCACCCCACCCCACCCCTCCTCACTCCACCCCACCCCGCCCCGCCCTGCCCCGTTCCGCCCCGCCACGTTCCGCCGCGCTCCGTCACGCCCCGTCCTGCCCTACCCCGCCCAACCCCGCCCCTGGCGCCCGCCTCACCCTGTCCACACCATACCCTGCCCCACCTGCCCACGCGAGCAACAGCGGCGCTGCTCCCAGAAGACGCCCATAGCAGCCTGTGGCGACGCTTAGCGGAAGTTTGCTCACCGAGATCGGAAATCAGGAGGGGGTGCTTTTTGGAGCCGAAGTGCCCATAACAATAGTTCTCAACATCCGGTTAGCTTAACTGGAAAATGATTCTTGTGTGCGCAGTGTGCGGCACAAAGGCGATCTTTCTTTAACGTCTTTTGAAGAAAGGGATCAGGTGGCTGCTCTACGATCTACAGGATATTATTCAAGGTAAAACACTTATATGTGTGCAAAGCAGCATAATCCGGGGACCTAATAAATGTGAACTTTCCGCCAAGAGCCGGGAGCTTGAACTCATTGAAAAGAGAAATTTCCTTAGGAAATGAGAAAGTAGATCACAACTGGCAGTCAGTTTAGTAATAAGTAATAACATTATCTAGAAGGATTATGATTTAAATCAATTGGCTTCATTTATTTTCTTTAATCGTGATTTAAAGAAACATTTTTTGCGCATTTCATCAAAATATTTCCCAATTATGACCGGACTCTCATCAATTTAATTAGTAAGGGACACAAATTATAAGACAAAGTGTACATTAGGAATTTAAAAAACAATCTGTACTTTTGAGAAATTAACTTAATTTTAAATTCTATGAAGACAAAAAATATCACAAATTTGGAAAATCCTTGGTTTACGTTTTTACTTTAAGGCCCGAAAATTGAACTGTGTAATAATATTTTAATCAAAATAAAATATATCATTCAATTCTATTTTTGTACAAATTCTTTTAATATTTTTTGTAGTCTCATACATAAATTTGTTTTATATTTGGAAAGTATAATTGATGTGGTTCAACTATTTTGACCAGGTTTTTTAGAACAGAGAAATTAACTATATAATAAACTTTTTGAATATACTTTTTTTCTCGTCTGCTTCGAAGTTATACACATAGTATACTTATCTCTACATCAGTTTGCGCTATCATCCACATTTTCTGCAATATTAGACGCCGACGACGAGTTTGTCGAAGAAAAGAAATGATACACGATCGACCAATTTTTTTTTAATTTCATTTCTCGCCAAGCAAGTTTGGCAATGATAATTGCGTTATTCTCAGATTGGCGGAAACTTCAACTTCTGCAAAAAGGTATCAAATCACCAGAGGCCAATGTAATCAAAAGAATCTCGAACCAACAGGCGAGTCCGCGCTGATGAAATCGTCTCGCTGCCGTGAGCCGACCCAAGGTCGCCGGTTGATTGATGTTTTCGGTCAACTGCTATGGCCATTAATCTCGTTTATGTAGTGAATGGTTTTATCCCAAGGTGTGGAGGCGATGCCTTCCCCGCTGCACGGAGAGATCCGGCGGAGACCTACATGAGATTACTTCTCCAAATATATGCTCCCAGCCGGGCAGCGCCTAAACCGAGAAAAGATCTAACTCCCGAATGTCCTATGTGTGATAAAGTAGAGAATGTATGTGTGTATGTATGTGCATATGTGTGAGTCAGGAGACAAGGTAGGACAAGAAAGAGGATGTAAAGATCGCGCGCGGTCCGGCGACTGTGCAAAACTACCGATCAGAAGAGTCGGCATCTACGATTCTCCTCCTCACAGAAATCGCCATACATATGTACTTAGCATTAAAAGGCTACGTTTCGCCGTCTGGTGTCGAATCCAAGACCCTCTCGGTGAGAGTCGCTGCAGAGTCAGCGGCGAGCTACACTCGACTGCGGCAAGGCCACCGACATGCGAGCGGGGCGGGAAGAGCAGCGATGCGAGAGAGGAAGAGCGCCTTCATCTGTATTCATTAAACGTCGTGCAGGTGGCTGCCGCCAGGGCTCCTGATTAAGACTCCCCCCGTCCCTCTCCACAGTGACCTGGGGTGTCCGCCGGCGGTCACCCTCCTCCAGCGCGCCCTCCCCGTGGCCCGCTTGTACAAGTCCACAGGGCGCCACCGACCCTATCTCCCGCTAAGGGAAGGCCTGATAGGTCGAATGGAAATCTTGTGTACGAAGGAGCTTTCCGTGAAATAGTCATTTAGCAATAAAAAGTCGCCATTTGTTCTCTCTCTCTCTCTCTCTCTCTCTCTCTATATATATATATATATATATATATATATATAACATTATGTGCCACATTTCTAATGAAATTAAGATATTAGAGTATTTCGAAGCCCGATAGATGTATCTAGATGTTAAGATTTTATTTTAATAATTCGCCTCAAGATGGCAGTGTAATTCTTAAATGAATGCTTTTATTCCTGTATATAGAATGCAATGTTTAAACCTTTACTTGCCCTTTTATCAAAGTTACGTATTATGGCATAGCATGTTGTAGCCCTGAGTTTTTCGAGTATATATTTTTTCGAAAAAACCAGGACTATAACAGAGTTGCATTCATTAATGCATGCATGCATTTTAATGTAACATTTTCCCCTGCTTTTTGACAGGTATATGAAATTTCCTTGATAGCGTGGAAACAAGACTTGACGAACATTGTGCAGAAAGAGTTGCCTAAAAACAAGGGAACGTCGTGTGTGTAAATCCGGTGTATCAAATTTCTCTTTGCATGTTCATTGGCAAAAATAATCTTTTTTCGACACTTCTAAATGTTCTGAAAGTTTGTAACAGTTGTTCTGAGACTGTGTATCTTTACACACACGTACATGATGGATGGATGTGTATATATTTTGTGACCGTACTTACCCTTGTTGGTTTCATGAGTACACATATCATAAATTTTTGTGATGTTATTTTGGGCACAGGGGTTCTTTGAGGGGGGTACTTTAATCATCATTATCTGAATTCAAAGAATCTACCGTCACAGAAACAGCAATTAATAAGAAAAAGAACAACAAAACATCTTCACATTACTAACATAATTTACATCATTGACCTGGTCGCAAATTCTTACTGAATACAGATTAAATGGTTTATACTATACGTCTCCGAATATTCCTATCATTACATTTATCATTTCCATTTACATAACCTCCTTTTCTCTGGAAACGGCCTACCATTCGTGAACCACTACAGACACCATTGCTCTCCTTACTACTCAGTGAGCACCCTGAACTGGCATTTTACTCGATTACCCCTCTATTTTGTTCATAATTATTGTTACTTATCTGCCCTCCACAACCGTCGTCTTCTACGCGACGCGATGCCGCGTGCTCCGCCCGTTGCCGAGAGGTGACCTTGGCGCCAACGATGTTCTGCCTGCCCGCGTGTCGCCGGCGGCCCGTTCCCGTGCACCGGCGTCGCCTCGCCACAGTTTCCTTCTTCACACGACGAATTTACTGTTCCAGCTCATACGGTTCCGCCATGTAATCCCGCATTCGCACAGCTACACCGACTATCACTGAACAGCATCGCCCACGTGTGCGTGCACTGTTCTCTTCTCTCGTCAAATTTCGTGATTATTACTTCCAAATGAAGTTATCACAATCCTTACTCGCAATCATCATTAAATCCATCACAATTATCCTTCCTTCAACACCAACCGTCCCGATTATTCTCGATTTATCTGTTCGTTACCACATCGCTCTCTTGTCACCATCACACCTCTGTCCTCACCTCTCGCTGCTCAACTCCCAACTGCCCTTTCGCGCGGTCCGACCGACCAATTCACCACCTTCCGGGCGCTCGTTCACGGCTCGGCCCGATTCGTTCCGCAACGATTCATCAACCTGCGCGCCACTTTTGAACGTTGTGGAGCGCCTATTATTTACGTTTTGACCAATACGGTCAAAATTTATTATATCAATATCACCAATACGTCAGATCCTTGAGACTTACCTTAGAACGTCTTCATTATTTCTGCCGGTTTAAAATTGTATTGAATGAAGTGGACTAAATAAACATACCTTTTAATGTTTGCTCTCCTGTGAACAATTGTCGAACGGCCGGACGGACAGACAGACTAACAGACTATCGGACAAACTGGCAGACTGACGGACACACAGACGGACAGACAAACGGATTGACAGAGACAGACGGACAATCAGACGGACAGTCAGGCGGACAGTCAGGCGGACAGTCAGACAGACAGACTCACGCAATTTTTTGGAATCGTAGTACATCTGAAATGAGCAGTTGAATGAGAAATTCACGAATAAAAAATGACGAATTATAAATCCCACAAAATAGAACAAAGCAATAACTCGCCAAAATGGAAAATTATTTTTATAGTGCCTGTTTTACGTGTTATTTTTAGTAGTCTAGGAAGTGGTGTGTGTTATCTAATTGAAATTTCGTTGTGTTACGTAATTGAAATTGAAATTATTAATCACACATACTAACGACAAGGATCGAATGTAAATTATGTATGAACTATTTTGAGTATCTACCGTTTCCATGTTTCTAGATTACGATTTACCTGTCACGGGTTGAAATGTTACTTTCCTTTGAGATTGACGTGTTCGTCACTCATTATCTTCTTCTTAATCACATCTCTTTTATTCTCGTTTTGTTGTGTAGACTTTCTTTATGGGCGTGCTTCGCCTTCTGCAGATGAATTTGTCTCAGCGCAAACTGTTTTGTTAACATTCACCTATATTTTGCTGCGTAAATGAGGCAGTACTGCCATTAATTTACAGAATAAAATTGTCTGGAACAATTTCTCAATAAGGCACGTGTCCAGGACAACGGCAGATTTTCACAACCTGAGGGCAAAATCACAAAAACCTCTGCAATTTTACAACCTTACAACATCATATTATCATAGATTTCTCAAACACATATTATATCACCAGATTGTGTTTATACTCCTTTTTCCAGTTGCCAAATATATTAACTTTCGAATGTTTTAACTATGATTGTTTTAAAAACATTCTTTCATTATTCGCACATTCACAAATTATGTTTACTTAATCTGTAAAGAATAATCGTTTCGACATTTGCAAACATTTTATTTTATAAAAGAATATTTTTCTTCAATCCATGTATTTAAAAAAAATGTATTTTTTCTGAACTAGAAATAGCGTCAATATCAAGGAATGATCAAAATCGTTTGTTAAAGAATTACCTAATACCTCTTTGCGTATGAGGAGCTATTCGAGACAGAGTTACTTCACTGTGACCCGAAGTTGACCCGCCTAAACATTATGCAAATGCGCGTGTGATGTTTCCGTATATAGAACAGCCAGTGAGCAGCCGGGAGGAAATGCAAGGGCCGAGCCCTGATTGCAGGACGTCGCTAAATCCAGGCAGAAGGGAAGCAAAACGCCGCTCGGACCTCGCTCGCGAGATAAAACGCACCTTACACAGCGGAATTAACTTTCAAAACACTTGATAGAATTACCAGGAGGCTGCTGAAATTCAATTGAGCCCGGCGGTGGCGCTGTCTGGCGGGCGCCGGCGGAACTACGTTGCCGGCGCCACCCGCTCGCCTCAGAGGTCAAAGGCTGCCGGCCGGACTCCGGCTCTCTTCCGCTGCGCTGACAGCCAAATTTAGCTCAAAAATTGTTAGAGAACCTGCCGAGCGGTATCAATGAAAGCAAGGCAAATGGATTGATGTTTAATGGCCTGAAAAATCGACACTTAACGCAAAATGTAGTTCTTGAAAAAAGATGGTTTGATTTTGTAAAGATATTGTAAAATGGATGTAATGACAGGTTTTTAACTTTTCTTTACAAACTAACGTGAATATCGTGGTTGATGTATGCCATACTGTGAATGTTTTGTAGATTATGATGTGTCATTTTATTCCGGAACGCCTGAATGACCTGTTTGTATTTCTCGTTTCATTTTCCACGCTACAAGTTCCTTTAATGTTTTACAAAAAGTTGTAGTCTAAGTTATTAAAGAGACAGATTATTAAAATTTGAGTTGCCTCAATGGCACTAGTTCAGAGCAATTGAAATACGGGAAATATCGGACAGTTCATTCATTTACCAAACGCATTTTAAAATTTGTGTACAAATAGCATGTTATACTGTAGTATTATGTAGGCATAATAGTTCGTACATATGGGTCTCAGGATAAATGTTTCCTACTTTGTGAGCATGCAGAAGGTTCCAAGATAAATTATTTTTGTTAATTAACATGCAGGAAATTTTTTATAACAAAGTTACACGCATGATTTTTGTCCTGCTCGGCGGGCAACTCATCCATTAGTGCTTGGTGGGTCGATTACGATAGTGCGTGATGTGCCCACGGTGGGTTTTCTTACAATCAGAGGCACATCGCACATGTTATATGAAATTTCCCACAAAATATTCATTGGGAATTATTCCATGTTGGACTCACATTCTTCCTTCAGAATTTCGCAACATTTATTCTGAGACACTTTGTGTCAATTTTACTTATAAAAAAATCTCGCGCGTTAAATGAACCTCAGGCCCAGGCAAGATGGGCACTTATTACCACAAATTCATTTCCTACTGTAACAAACCAAAACATTCTGTGTCCTACATTTTCGTGGTCTTCAAGAAGAACCAAATGAAAACCTGTCTGCTTACCAAACCTGTTGAAGACCGGGATGAACAAAAAAGCAGCCTAAACACCTAACGAATACATAAATCCAAGTAACCAAAGTTCCAGGAGAAGAACCCAAAAATGCCAAGTAACAGTAATGCGAGTTCAAGTCCGATAATCTGGCTGTGTGGCTAAACACACAATTATGGCCGAACGCGTTCGCCATTTGCGCCAGGGAAGCTTTCTAAAAAATCAAGCTGGATGCTGTTGAACACCGTAGAGGTCCGGCAACGGACATCCCGCGCTTCTCAGCTGCTCCCGGCGCTGCCCCACTGCGCAGGGTGGGGGAGGGGAGCGGTGGCGGCCCCCAGCCTCCAAGGCGCATCTGCGCCGCTGCTTCTGCGACGCCCTCCCGCTGCGGAGCGCCCGTGTGCGCCCGCCATCGTCCACGCTCCTTGATATTGGCGGTTCATTGAAGTTGCTTGAACCGCCACACCAAAACCTACCCGTTGAAATTCCCTGTAGCATCGCCGCGCGGTACGTTTTCGGCGCGATAGCAGCGCGCGTAGCGTAATTAAAAATATCGAAACCGGCCCCGCGAGGCATTGCGCTTCGCAAAAGGAAGCGCGCCGCGGTGACACGAGCGGCGTGCGTGACACGGCCGGCGACAAGCCACGCCGCCGCCCTGCCGTCCCCGCCGCCCGCGCGCGCGCCACCATTGTCCCCCGCGCACAAAGAGATTCCGCGCGCGCCCCGCGCTGCGCCCAGCCGCGTTGACAGCGCGGGAGGCGAGGCCGGCGGAGGCGGTGGTTGAATCCGCGGGGACACAGGAGGTGGGGGCGGCGGCGGAAGCGGTGAAGGTACAGGCGGAGGAGGGGGCGGTGGCGATGGCCGAGGAAGAGCTTGAGGTAGAGGTGGTATCGAAGGCACGGGCGGAGAAGACGGATGTTGTGGCTGGGACAGCGCACGCTGTGACGGAGGCGGCAGGGGTGGCGTGGAGGAGGAAGCGCTGGTCGTGGCGGTGGCTGAATCCGCGGGTGTAGGGAAGGTGGTAGCGGCAGAAGTGGTGATGGTAGCAGTGGAGGTCGTGGCGGCGGCGGTGGCGGCGGCGGTGGAGGCGGCGACGGCGGCGGCGGCGACGGCGGCGGTGACGGCGACGGCGGCGACGGCGGCGACGGCGGCGACAGCAGTGACGTAAAGGTTGCGGTGGAGGAGGCTCCAGCGGAACCGATGGCAGAAGCGGCGACGGACT
This sequence comes from Acheta domesticus, assembly GCA_031308135.1. Taxonomy (NCBI): domain Eukaryota; kingdom Metazoa; phylum Arthropoda; class Insecta; order Orthoptera; family Gryllidae; genus Acheta; species Acheta domesticus. The sequence goes on along the minus strand of JAHLJT010002406.1, from coordinate 145,032,449 downwards.
CGCATTCGGCTGCAGTCAGGACGGCGGAAGAGGGCGGAGTGACGCAGCGACGGGTGCCGCTCAAGAGAGGAGCTGCTCAGACGAATCGCTACGCAAGTTGAAAGACAGAATGCCTGCCGTTGACAGAATGGAAATGTGTGACGCACGTTGTACGAGTGTGAATGGGAACGGTAAAGAAAGAATGATTAGGTTTGTCGACGTTGGATATTGAGGACAAATGAGAGATACAAAAATGAGAAGGAAGTGATGTGGAGTGTGCGTGAGTACGTGTGGTCTGTGTGTGTGTGTGTGAGAAAGAGAGAGAGAAAAAGAGAGAAAGAGAAAAAGAGAGAAAGAGAGAGAAGAAAAGGGGGAGAAGAAGAAGAAGAAAGAAAAGAAAAGGAGAGTGCGGGTAAAGAATGTATTGACGGTAATAAAGTGGGAGAATGTCATGGTGAAAGTTTCAAGACAGATAAAAGGATGAAGACGATGCGCAGCTGTTGAAGCAAATCATTTAGTCGTTTACGATATAAAGAATGCGCTCGGTAGTAAACTCGATAGTCAAAGAATGCGTTAGGCAATTGGAATTCTTGCACAATTACTCTGAAATCATTGAAAACGTATTCCTGTGTTAAGAGACGAGGATCGAGGTGAAACATTCAATACCGTCACTATTCTGAATCGACACTTCGCATTGCTCGCATAGAAAAGGGAGAAACTTCTGACTTGCCCGTCTTCAAGAGCCGCCAATATATCGCACAACACTCGTCTACCGAGAACATGCCTCCCAAAAACAATGCTTATGCAGTTCCAGTATCTGCTATTTTTATCAAGAATTGTTCTGCAATGTGTCATTATGAATGTCAATAAAAATATTAAAAAAATAATATCCTACGAGTATAAACTAGTGGTGCTACAGAATAGCACACACATTCCCGTATTAGTATTCTATTTCCTTTGGTATCGGCTAGCTATTCGGACTTGGCACATACTCTTGTCAGCTGCCATCTACCGTCGTGCAAATTACTTTCTTTAAAACATTTTCTTAATTTTTTGGTTTCCTAAAAGTAGAACAGAAATATTATTTTAAGAATATTAAAGTACAGTACAAATTTGTCCTAAATGGTATTTTTCTTTAAAACATACGGAACCGTTTTTAAGAAAATGCCGTTTAAGCGCTGCTGCAAATTCGAAATTTGAAGCTCATTTTCACAGAAAATTTTGAGTTTTCGGAAAACTTCATTAAAAGCCATTTTGAACACATTAACTCACAAATACAATCGTGTTTACAAATTGCTGGTAAAGTGCATACTAGCGGTGTGAAAGATCATGCAAAAAAGTACATCTGTGTAATTTTTGAAAAAAAACAAACAAAAAATACCTCAAAATGAACTTTATGTCAAATTAAAGAGTGCAATTATTACTATCCTTTCGGAAATATTGAAGACAAAATTTGGAGCCATTTATGAGAAAATGGCGTTTGAATGTTTCTGAAAATGCGGAATTTTGAGCTTGTTTTCACAGGAAATAGTTGAGTTTCCAAGAAACTGTCTCTGATATTATTTAAATCATATGCATTCATAAATATAATAATGTGAACAAATCGGCGCTAATGTAAATATTAACGACGTGAGATATAAGTCAAAGAATTAGGTTTTTGTAATATTCGTAAAAACAAAAGAATAAAGCACTATTCCCATAAAAATGTAAAGAGAAAGTTTAAAGCCGTTTTCTGAGAAAAAAACGTGTTTTTGTTATTTTTTCTAAATTGCTCTTATTGCGCGAAAAATGCTGAAATTTTCAACAAATAAAGCCAACCTTAATGAAAGAACTCACTATGGAGAACAAATTTATTTGAAGAAAAATTCACTATCTTCAATTTTGTAGATGTAGGAAGACGTCGAAAAAAATCAAACTTTGCAATTTTTGAAAATTCAGAGTTAACTATGAAAATCGGATGTATGACACATTTATAAGTGTATTTTATTCTTACAAGAAATTTAATGAAAAAATTAGCAGCCTTTTTTGAGAAAATTTTGAAAATATCCGGGGGCTTTATGTAATATACTGCCAATTTTGAAGAAAGTTTTTCAATATTAGGGCGCCTCATGAGGAATCAGATTGACCGGGGAATCTCCATTTTGGAATAAATCGTGCGTATGGTTTAGGATCTAGTGTTGTTCATATGTTAACAGACTCACTGACGGACGGACAAAGGGTCAGATGGACTGACGGACTGACGGACGTTTTGAAAAAAAACAAAGATTTTCGGTATCAGGGGACCCTAAACCCTAAAACTTTCTTCAAAATTTCCGTTAAAATCTCGAAATCGATTTTGCGCAGTATTTCATAATTGTATCTATACTACGTGTATTGCTCCTTATATACATACGTATGCGGTAATGTAAAAATGTAAAAATAAAATACTTTTATTTCACTGGTTAAGTTTTATTACTCTGGTGAGATGTATTTTAACCAGTGGAGTATAAAGTTTCATTGCATTACAAAATATATCTAACCCGAAGTGCAAATGCCTCACCAAAGTAAGTTAAGCATTCTAGTAGGACTACGCTGATGTAAATCTGTCCGAGATCTAAAAGAAGAAATTTGACGATCTTGAACTCATGCTCAGGTGACAGAAGCGATGAGTAAACGCCTCTGACGAGCCCGACTTCTAGGTGATCTGGTGGCGAGTAGTGTTTTACTTCTCGGGATGCACACTTCGTCTGGTATAATATCTTTATCTTTTACGCCTACGTGTAATGAAAAGAAATGAAGTGATTGAAGAGCGATTTGATTCCAAGGGCTTTCATTCTCAAGTACAAATTCAGCCCGATACCAAATCCAATGTGTGCTACCCGTTTTGCACGATTCAAAAGACATGGCCTTTGCTGTTCAAGTTACGTACAAACTAACCCGAGTTCATTTCAGAAAACAAGTCAACAAACCAAAGCAGTTTCTCTTACTACAAAATCCTGGTCTTGGGAACGGACACCACTCCGCTGAGTGCCGCCTAATTGCAAGGGACTACCGGGAGCGTCCAGCGCGACCTTTGGACGCATGAATATTTGAAAGGAAGGCGCACGCGAGTCGGTCAGGAGCAGCTCCCAGCCCCACTTCGCGGGTCTTCGGCCCGGCCCCGTGGCCAACGCCAGGGGTGGAAACAGAGCACATTGCAGCGGGGGAGGGAAATTTCAGTTAGGACTCCCTGCACACATTTTTGAAATACTAATTTTTACTTTCCCGTTTACATACGTATATACGGAGTATAATACGCGATATAGGAAAAGTTATGTAATGCTGCACGAAAAAAACGGTGAATTTTCGGCAGAAGAACGTTCATTGCTGGCCCCTGATAACAAAAAGTGGATTAATCCAGTTGCTAAATTAAGAAAAAATCCTTCAACATGTGATGTGGAGCCAGAATTCCTGTATTGTGTGTCCTTCATACCGAAAAATTGTTTGTTTGTTTGGTTTGTTTGTAAACGTACGTCCCTCCGCCTATCCGTTCATCAGTCTGTGAACAACACTAGCGCCTAAATCATTACTACATTACAATTCTTCCAAAATACATATTCCTCGGTCGATTTGGCTCCGCTCGAGGCGCCGCGACATTGAAAAACATTCTTCAAAATTTGGGGGTACTTTTCATGAAGCCCCCCGTACATTTTCAAAATTTTCTCAAAAACACCTCCAAACTTTTTCTTTAAATTTCGTGGAAGAATGTAGTAAAATACGCTTATAAAGTTGGCATAGGTTCAATTTTGATGGTTAACTCTGAATTTTCGAAAATTGGAAGGGTTTGAATTATTGTCGGCGTCTTCCTACAAATATAAAACGTAAGATAGCGATTTTTCTTTCAAATAAATTTTTTTCTCCGTTTGGTAGGGATAGTACTAAATGTATTCTATGAGATGACATAAATACCATTTTGCCATATTATGTTTTTTTCAAAAATTACAAAAACCTAATTTTTTGAGTTGTATCCCACGTCGTTAATATTTGCATTAGCGGTGATTTGTTTACATTATTATATTTGTAAGTGCATATGCTTTAAATAATGTCAGATAAAGTTTTTCGGAAACTCAATTGTTTTCTGTGAAAACAAGCTCAATTTCCGCATTTTCAGAAACACTCAGACGCTATTTTCTCATAAATGGTTCCATTTTTTTTCAATATTTCAAAAGGATAGTGATAATTGCACTCTTTAATCTGACATAAAGTTTATTTTCAGTTATATTTTTGTTTTTGCAAAAATTACACAAATGTAATTTTTTTAAAAAAATCTCACACTGTTAGTATGCACATTTCTAGCAATTTGTAAACACTATTGTATTTGTGAGTTAAAGTGCACTAAATGACTTCTAATGAAGATTTTCAAAAACTCAATTTTCTGTGAAAAGAGCTTCAAATTTCGAATTTACAGTAGCACTGAAACGCCATCTTCTTAAAGACGGCTCCATATTTTTCAAAGAAAATTGCCATTTAATACGAGGTTATACTGATCGTCTTTTTCTTAAAATAATATTTCCGTTCAATTATTAGGAAACCGAAAAATTAAGAAAATGTCAAAAAAAGGTCTTTTGGCGGCGATAGATGGCAGCTGGCAAGAGTATGTCTCAAGTCCGAATAGCTAGCCGAGACCAAATGTCTAAACGACTAAAGGTCCGAATAGCTAGCAAAGACAAATAGAAAACTAATACGGCAAAGTCTGTGTCATTCTGTAGCAACACTAATTTAAATTGTTAGCATGAAAAGCATGAAAAAATGAGTATATTCATAATGAGATTTCTGTTTTTGATGGTACGAGCTCTACGTACGACTATTGTACTCATTAATTTGAATATAATTACAAAAACAGGGCTTGGGGGAGGAATGTTCCTCGTGTCCTCCCCCTAAATCCGCCACTGTTTAGAACTTCATTATACAACCATTTTCATGATTTCATTTCCCTTCTCTTCGTCTATAAACGAAAAAAAATCATCAAAGTGTTTTGAATTAATATTGGAAAATTTCTAAATTAATAAACATCTGATTCCTTGCAACATTTTCTTCTAAATTTTAACACAATAGCTATTTCAATTAAAAAAGGCAAAATCAAATTCAAATTTCTTTTGTGTGACGTAAGAGAAAAGGAAAAAAATATGATTTATAATTTTGTCATGCTTGGAATGTCTTTTCTCCTGAGTCCGTTATAAACGGAAAGTGTTCCGCGGATAAGATATTACATTATATCGCCGAGAACAGATATATATTTATTACTAATCAGTTGTGGTGACAGGATTTTCCACACTAACTTGTCGCCTAGGTCGAATTCAGTCGCAGTCTGGAGGAGAATTCTAGCGGCTAGCTGCTCTGGACGGTAATTTTCTGGGATTTCTCGGATCATGACTAGGCAAATGTCGGAACAGTATCGAATCATGAAGCCAGGGACCGCGCGCGTGTTTTCGTTCCTCTTCCTTGTCCTATCCTCACCCCTTACTTAACACACATTAACATGCACTACAATACCACACATGTTGGGAGACCGTTCGGAGCTTAGAGCTTGTCCCGGCTGGGGGGGTACCCTGCTAATGGGGAAAACCGCTAGCCGACGATAGGTCGGCGCCGGATCTCGCCATCCAGCAGGGGAAGACCATAGCCACATCACGAGGAAAAAACATGCGCTACACTGACAGGAGTAATCACCTTCGCAGTTGACACGCCCGAAATCACTTACAATTAGTCAATCAATATAAATGTTCACTGGGTCTTGTAAAATAAGATTTGAAGCCATATACGGCTATTTATTAATAAATGCTTCAACATCACAATTTGTGACTATTCACTCTCATGGTCTCCTGGGTATCTCAAACATTATTTATGAAAAATGTAAATGTTGAAGGCAGTTTTCATTTTTGTAATAAGACTGATGTCGAAATTCGGCGCAAAATCACTTAAATAAATTAATAGCAGCGCAGTTGTAATTATGTATCAGTAGTGAATATTAAAATTTTTATGAAGAGCTGTTTACCAACCGAGAATATCCGTCCCTGTAAGAACTAATAAGAACCCTACGACTTAAAATCGCTTATATATTGTACAAGTATAAGCGTGTTTGTCGCGAAGAACGTGATTTGCTCATGACGAAAGGCCACGCTTGAAGATGGGCTTAGTTCTGTGCAGAAAGAATACCGCCGGGAAAGATGTAAAAAGTTCCCTTAAATCAAATGACATTTAAGTAGTGACTCTATAACACAAAAATAAGATTTTTGAAATGTTTCTTACCCTCCCTTTCCACCGCCCACATTCCACTGCAGCCAACAACGTTTTCTAAAAATTTGTTTAATCAACTTAAGACTATTTGAAACTTAGCGCTTACTCAAGCTTTTAGTCAAATTAACACTACCGAACCTGAAGTTTTTCCTCAAAAACCACTCAAAAGTTTTCCTTTATATTTTCTTCTCATATATAATAAGAGATGAGAAGAAATATGGTGCTAGTCCCATTTGCGAGTATTGTTCGATCTTTTCGAAAAAAATAACTACAAAGTTAAAAATAGAGATTTTTGCCTCAGACAGTCTGTTGTACAAAATTAGCTCTTTAAATGAGGTCATGCTCAATTTTTTGTAAACGTTTGTAGTTTTTGCGTAATTTGTTTGAAATTAATGAAGCATATATGGGCGTCCCGTCGTACGTAAAGAAAACAATATTGTAAGTATGTGCTGTTGTAGCGCCACCAGTTTTTATGTTAGAGTTATAGTGTAACAACTCTTGAGTCATTTGGTTTAAGGGACCTTTCTACCATCTTATCCTGGGGTACTGACTGCTTTATTTCTAAAGCTGCACTGAATCAAATTGCTTCTTCTTTTCCTTTCTTCGATCACACCTAAAACACTAAATTGATTACTGAAATTAATCGGTCGATAGATTCCTGTCTCAAATCGTCAAGAATCGATTTAGAGGAGGTCACAATAGGTTAAGTGCTTTTTTTAGAAGGGTCGATCTTGCGGCGACATTGGGTAAATCTTTGATAAGATTCGGCCATCCTGCGCCTGCCATCTATTACGTGTACCGGAATCTTCAGGGTAAGCGCATGGCTAAGCAGTAATGTTTACATTGCATAAACACAAAGTGCTGAGTGTTGACCATACTAACAGGATAATGTGACAAGTCTGAACAGCGAGTCTTTATTAAACGTTTGAAGTTATTATTACCAGGTGTAAATCCTCTTACCTGTTTGCTGCTAAATTTTATTACTATCATTCCCCCTCAAATGTAATGCATTACACATTCGTAATAATATATCTAAGAACAAACAAATTAGCATGACTCATTTTTTTACGTAACTAATCATGCAATCTAGCAATAAGTTAACCTATCTTTAGCCTGTAAGGAACTATTGCATTAAAAATGTCTTCTGTCCGGTGAACATTTATGCCAACTTTATATTTAGGTTTTCTGTTCATTAAAATATAAGGGGTCCGCTTGACATACCACGGAGCCTCCTTTTCCTCCGTATGTCACCCAACCAGCCACCTTTCCCTAGTGATTCTCCTCACCAGCGCCATTTTGGTATTCCGTTTGCCCTTTCATCCAAGATCCGCTGGTCTCTGAATATTTCACAGGCACCGCCACTGATCGGCGTGCGGTTCGTGGATTCTGGCATATGCGATGCCGCGTCAAAGCCCAAAGCGGAGAGAACTATTTTTACTTCGGCTATTTCAGGAACAGTTACGCCTATTTTTCCTGTGCAGTAATTGCGGTTTCCACGAGAAAAGGGTTTAACGGTCCCCTCCCTTCGGCCGAACCTGTTAAAGCAAGAATCTTTAAACCTTCAGTAAAACGCTATCGACAGAAATTGCAAACACCCTTTAATAGATAATGGCAATTAAAAGTAGTGTTATTTAAAATAATTTTCCTTCGTAACAATGATCCTTTTCAAACTAAAAATAATAAAAAAGAGGAATAATGGTATTCAGAACTTATGTCTTTTTGTTCAGTATCAATGTTAGCATTACATTTTTAAAGAATATTTTAATAAAGAATTTGAGGATAACTTTGCCTACAATAGTTCAAATTACTCAAGATCTACCAGCGCAGGAACTTTCCGAAACGTAAACACTTTCAACAAAATTCTTAATGACACATTTCCATTTCCAGCACTGAGTTTTTGAACTAGGCTGGAATTATTAGATAAAAGTAATATTTTTTTATTAGAAGGAACTTATAAGAGTGCAATGAAGTATTGTTTCTTGTATTAACTTTATATTTAAAAACATCTTTCACTTTTATTCTCTAATGATATTTTTTAGTACAATATATTGGATGAATTAAGTCTGATTGTGTGTTACGATAACGAACGACATGTAAATTTTCAAGGTGTTTGTGAATCAACCCGCTGTTCCCAACTCTATTTTGAGGGTGATGAATGGCGCGAATAGAGTTATTTGTGGTCTACGATCCATCATGATGCAAACACACTTGTTTACGTTATTCCACCTCTTTTCCGGAGGGAGAATCGATAGCTAGAGATCAGGATATCAGGTAGAATGACAAGCAAAGGTCTCCCCTTAGGGAACGCCGTCGATTGAAGCAATTTCGTGTCCAAAATTTATACCAGATGGTCTTGTTATCGATCGACCCACCTGGGAAGACACGCGGTGCGAAACGTCGATCACTGCTTTGCATGCAGCGATATTCATCGTTTGTTTTCATCACACGAAGGAGACTGTTCACATACGTTACAAAATGAGAAATTGTATATCAAAGATACGAGTATTCTGTCAATCGAGAGAGGACGATCCTCCAAAAAATAGCATTCTTATTTCCTTTTTATCAAGAATTATTCATACAAATTACACAGTGCTCTTTTTTCTTTCTCGTATGCGTACGTATACACGGAGTATTATACGCATTATGTAATGCTCTGCGAAAAACCGGCAAATTTTCGGCAAAAAAAAACTCTTATTAAAGGGTCCTGATAACGAAAAACGGATAAATCCTGTTGTTAAATTAAAGAGGGATATCCTTTAACACGTTATGTAGCCAGAGTTCCCGTATTGTGGGTCCTCGATACCGAAAAACTAATTCAAAGCAAAACGTCCGTCTCTCCGTCCGTCTGTATGTCCGTCAGTCTGTATGTCCGTCCGTCCGTCTGTGAACACTACTAGAACCTAAGCCATACGTAGGATTTTTTTTTCAAATTGAAGAAATCCCTGTCGATCTGGCTCTAGCCGAAGCTTTGAGATTTTGAAAACGATTCTTTACAATTTGGAGGTACATTACATGAAGACTTCCGGACATTTTCAAAATGTTTTTAAAAAGGCTCCAAAGTTCTAAATTTTCGAAAATTGCAATAGTTTGAATTTTTTTGGCTTCTTCCTACAACTTCAAAATTGAAAATAGAGGTTTTTCCTTCAAATTAAATGTGTTATCCCTAGATGGTTCTTTCATTAAGGTTATGCACATTTTTTAAAAAATATTACAGTTTTCGCTCAATATTGCGTGCAATATTTGCAATTTTAAAAAAGTAACAAAAACAAGATTTTCTCGAAAACGGCTCCAATTTTTTCTTTAAACTTTTGGTAGCGATAGTGCTAATGTACTCGATGAGATGTCATAATCATCAGTTTGTTTCATTCTTTTGTTTTTTCAAAAATTATAACAATGTATTTTTTTGATTTGATGTCTCTTATGTCGTTATTATTTACATTAGTGACAATTTGTTCAGATTATTATATTTACGAGTACATATGTTTTAAATATGTCATATAAAGTTTCTCGAAAAAACCGTTTTCTGTGAAAACTAACTCATTTCCGCATTTTCAGAAACGTTTGAACGCTGTTTTCTAATAAACGGATACAAATTCTTTCTTCAAACTTTTCGAGCCGATAGTGCTAATTTGACTCTTTAATATGACGTAAAGTTCATTTCGGTGTATTTTTTTTGTTTTTTCGAAAATTAGACAAATGCAATTTTGTTGAAAGATCTCACACATCGTTAACATGCCCATTTCTAGCAATTCGTAAACATTATTGTACATGTGAGTTAAAGTTCTTCAAATGTTTTCTAGTGAAGTTTTTCGAAAACTCAAAATCTTTCTGTGGAAAAGCTTCAAATTTTGAATTTACAGTAGCGTTTAAACGGCATTTTCTTTAAAACCGCTCCAAATTTTTCAAAGAAAATTGCCATTTAAGACGAGGATTTGCTGTTTTTTATTATTCTTAAAATAACAGTTCCGTTCTACTATTAGAAAAGCCGAATGATATAGAAACTAAAAAAATGTATTGTGCGGCGATAGATGGCACTAGGCAAAGTTCGAATAGCAAGCTGAGACCAAAGGAAATAGAAAACTAATACGGGAAAGTCTGTGCCATTCTGTAGCACCACTAATTTTAGATTTCACTATTTCTCCACACTCCCGCTCGTAACCTATCAATCCAGTTTTCCCACCCCACCCGCTCTGTTTGTGGTCATTGCTTTGGCGCGGACTGCGTGATCGCAACAGTCGCGCCACGTGACCATGAAGGCTGCCGAGGCGGCGGCGCAGGGAGGGGCTGGCTGAATGAAAGTGGCGGGAAAGGATGCGGAACGGCGGCCACGGAGGGCGGTGGAGAGGAACACAGGACGCCGCCGCGCGCCGCGCCGCTCCGGTCAGGTGGCGGCAGCGGTGGCGAGGCGAGGCGAGGCGAGGCGAGGCGAGGCGAGGCGAGGCGAGGCGAGGCGAGGCGAGGGCGCCAGGGGAAATCTCGGCTGAGCTTCCTTTTCGCGCCGACTACCCGATGCGACGGCGACGGCGACGGCGGCGGTGGCGAGGATGGAGGCGATGGTCGTGGTTGTAGTGCTTCAGGGAAAGAAATTGAGATTGGCACCAGGGATCGAGGTTATTTTGAGAGAGCTACGCAATTACTAATACGAAAGTGAGGATTGCCAAGTGTTTAAAAATTAATGCTAAGTGTATCCTTTTTGACACTTCCTTTAAAATTTCATAGGCAGAAAAGCTACCAAGCAAATATCAAATTCCCACATCTTCTACATTCATAATCCACAGATAGTTTGTCATTTAGATTAGATTTTCATTGCATTTGAGATATCGACTACATTTCAGTTTATGTTTTGAATTGTGGTAGTTTTTAAATTGTTCCAAATAATATTCCTATATAAACTCCTTAGAATTGTTCATGTATAATTTATAATAAGAAATTTTTTTTTTCCATAGGCAATATCACAAATGCATTGGAAAGTTCCGAGTTTTGAATGTACGTGGAAATCCTAATGCCTGAGCGGTACTTCATAAGACTTCCTTAAAATGAAGAAAATGGATTGTCGCGAAAATTTGATGCCGCCAGAGTCAAATACCGGGACCTTCTGTTATCATGCAATAACACAGATGTTGCTTTCATCACAATTTAACGATATTATAACGATCATAATACATATTTGAGATACAGGAATAGAATTCTTTATCCAAATGTTAGGCTTCAGTGAATGTGTCATTCCTTTTTATTTATTTTCAACTTCTGTGCTCACTGAATTTTGTCCAACAGAGTTTCACAATGGGTCAAATATGAATTACATAATTTTTTAAAAGTGGTTTGGAAATCGGATTTTAGTGTATGTCTACTGCCTACTATGACTTAAGAATTGCAGCTTGTGATAGACAAATAGGGAAAAGTAGGAAGAAAAATTGAATGAAAAAGCGATATGATTTTTTATACATCGGCCTAATTGAGAATTACCAGATTCAACGCTAATAATGTAAATTTCATGAGTGAATTAATGGATGATGTTTCCAGGCGCGTCAAGTGCTATAATATTTTTTCCGTAAGGGTAATAGTTGTTAGTCTATCTCGGGAGGTGGCCCAGCTGGAACTAGAGATGTGGTGCCAGTCTCTACGTTCCCTTTCCAGGTATCTTCAGCAACGAAAGTGTGTGTGTATGTGTGTCAAGGGAGAGGGAGGGTCCGCTAGTTAGGGTACTGCTCCAGGCGCGTCAAGGCGCGACCAGGCGCGTCGTCTGGAACTAATTGGAGAAACTCGGAAACCAATCAGAGAAGCCAGCCGCTAAAATTCTCCACCAGACAGCGGCTAAATTCGATCAAGCTTTCCATCTAATTCCGAAAATTCTCCACCGATGGGACTCAAACCCAAGGATTGCAGTGATAACAGTTGTCACCCCAAGCCATCTCAACTGGTTTCATGAGCGACACTGTCATATTAAGACTCAGGACGTGTTCCATTAATTGCAATTCTAGATCAGTACAGGGCTTCTGAAGGGCGCGTGTGATTGGACGGTACTGTGTTGGCAGCTCGCAGCGTCGGCGTGCGGGAACCATCCGGTTTCTTCTTGAGCTTCCGCTACGGGATGCAAGAGAAGAGAGCGGGGCGGCGGGGCGGAGCGGAGGGGGGGGCGGAGCAGGGCGGGGCGGGGCGCGGCGTGCCTGCAACAAAAATCGCCGCCTATAACTCACGGCCCTCTTGCGACGCTCTGCTAATTAGTGCAGCACGGCCCCTGCGAGATGAAGCGCTTGGCGCGCGGCCACGACCACGGCTTCCGACGACGATGCGCCAGCGGCGGCGACCACATTCAGGCGCAGGGTGTTCGGGAGGAGAGGGCGAGCGCGCGGCCGCTGGGGAGCAACGCCGACATATGAGGAGCTGCCACAAGCGACAAGAAAGAAACCAACTACCGGATTGGTCTATCCAACGGGAGGCAGGTGAAGAGAAATGGATTGGGAAGTGCTCGGAAAGGAGAAAGGAAAATAGAGAAAGAGGATGGGAAGGGTGACAAAACGAACAAAAAGGCCAGTAACGATATATGAGAATAAGAAATAATAGGAAAACGGTGCTCTGAAGAACGAGGTGTTTGAAATTGAACCGTAAGAAAATGGTAATAATTCGATGATTTAGGTGGATATTTTAGGATTCCATAATGAAGGAAGGGATAATGAAATTCTCGTCTACAATGAAATTTACTAACATTTTCAACACAAAGGAATAATTTGATAAGTTTCAGAGACTATTATGAGAAAATGTACTGAGAATGTTATGAGAAAATGTACAATATGAGGTTATATACGATGGAAAATTATATTTCTTTATTCCACCATATTAATCTACGAGTATTAGCGGCAGAGAAAAACAACAAGTGATCGATATCTTTCTTCTTAATAGATAATAATATATTGCCCGTATTCAGCATCAGAAATAAACAACAAACTATTAACTTCCAACAATAAAAAGGAAAACACATCTCTTAAAAAACTGCAAATATGACATGAACTATTCCAATATTAATTTCTATCATTCATATTGCTTCAGCATTTATAAATAAATTCCGCGCTCGAGATATTGTTTTTGATAATATCGTTTTAACGTCTAAATATATTTGGAGCTTTCAGCAACATTGCTGATATCTTGCGATGTGAAGTTTCTACGACCAACAAAAGACGTGTGTCGTATTCTATTTTTGATTTAACGATTAGATTGAAAACGCCTGGTGAACTGTGGGTAATAAAAGTTTTAAAAAAATACTTTGCAAGGTAAGAAACTATATAAAATCTATAACTGCTCTCTACTGTAGTTGTAAGGTTAAGAATCGTATATTAAGAGATTTCAAACATTAAATCAAAAATTAAATTTGTTCAAAGAATAAGGTCACGGGAATGGTGACAATTATTAAATCAAAAGGCATTATTTAGTAGATGTACTATTTACATGTTGTTTAAAGCCTGCTAAATATCTGATTTTGAATTAATTAATAATATATACATCAATAAAGAATGGCCATTGAATTTATTTATTCAACCTTAAAAGATTGCTGTCAGGCAGACATCCATTTTCTTTCAATTTGAAGAGAAAGTAATGTGCTGAAGATGTCAAGTTGCTCCAAGGAAGATTCAAATTCCATGCTGCGGTATCTCGATGTGACGAGACATTCCGGAGCGCCAAGGACAGGAGCAGATGGGGAAGGAAAAGACGGGCCAGCCGACATACGAAAGCCGAGGAGGCGGCAATGGGGGCGCAGCGCGGCGCGGCGCGGCGCGGCGGCAGTGGCAGCGAGCCTTAAGGCGAAGCGCGGAGCGGCTCAGCCCAATGATAAAGTAGCATCTGGCAATAACAGCGGACAAGCGGCCACTTAGCGGCGCGCAGCGGCGGGGCCCGGCTGCATCTTTCATGCCGCTGCCCATCGCGCCGCCTTCTTCGCCCCGCCCCGCCCCGCCCCGCCGCTCCACACCAGGCCTCGCACCCTCTTCTGGCACGCTCCCGGGCCCGCCTCCGGAATGACACCCGTCGGCGACCGCGCGGCGCGGCGCGGCGCGGCGCGGAGCGGCGTGGGGGCGGTGGGACGAGGCCTAGAAGGCGCCCGAGGAGCCGCACAGCCCTCTTATGCTCCAGAAACAAACGGCGAAAACGCGACGGAGAGCAGTTTACACAATTAAGATAGGATGACGGGAATCGAGTCTTCTTAATTTCTTCCATGCTCCCAACTTAGTATGATTCCTGATGTTCCAATCGGTTTTGGCGATGATAGTACATGGGAATTTTGGAATAATGGAATTTAGAGAGAAGCACACAGATGTTTTCTGTATCACGAGAATACGTAATAATGAACAGGAGTCTTGAAAATGAGAAATGTCTCAAAAAGGTGTCAATTTTACCACTTTCAAAAAAGTATTCGGCACTGCAACATAGATCTCATTAAAAATGAAAATTATAAAATTTGCGCAGAGACTACTGTGTACTTTTGAGAACTGTAGAAAATGAACAATCAATACAAATTATTATCACTGTATTTTATAAACCGGGGCTGTCATCTACGATTAACGTCCATCACATTATATGTGAGAAAGTCTTTTATAATATTTCAATATTAATGGCGAGGAATCTATAGCTTTATATAGTAATTTCTTTCGTGAAGATATTTATCAACTTACAATTAAGGTATTTAGGTTTGAACCGTGGGATTAGTTCGTTGTACACCTTTCGTTGGATATGAATTACTTTTCAAAGTAAGAAAAACCCTAGGCATTACTACTACTGAAAAAATTGTCGTGCTTTCCCTGAGTGTATCAGAGACATAAACTAGCAAATAAGAAATAATATTAATAAAGTAAATAAGCATATAACAGATCCATCATCTACAGAATTTCTAGACCTCTTCAGTGGTAAAAATGGTAAATATACTGTTAATATAGAATAAAATATAAAAGAATAATGAAATGACGTAGACGTTTTGAATATGTCATCGAAATATTAAATAAGTCATAAAAATTGAAAAACAAACAATACTTAGGTATAATAACACAAAAGGACACTCTAATAAGACCCGGAGACCTAGGTAGGTTTTGTAAATTCTCTCATCAGTTTTCATAGTCCAGCCTGCGTCAATTTTTATTATTTATTAGTATGATAACACAGACACACGTCTCAAGCATCGAGTTCGTGCCATAGCTTTCACTATCGATCCTCCTTTTCATCCTTTCCATTCCACTTGATCTTACAAGGTCGCTCCTTCACCGTCGACCCCAGCCTGGGCGGAATCTTATATTTCCACACCTTCCCCTTGATCAACCAACGTTCAACTTTATTTCCTGTTAAGAGCCTTCCTGCCTCCAAAACACAGCACTTCCTCACACCTCCTCCTTCTTTCACTCTCTCTGTCTCTCTCTCTCCCCTCGCTCACTCTTCCTCTACCTTCTACTTCGCGTCACAATCGCCGTAAAATGGAGCGGTTGTAACTCTTGCGAGACCATCTAGAGAAACACCTCTAATGAATTGCGCTCTCCACTTAACCCAAATGTACGCAGCGAGTACACAACGCCACAGGGCGAGTCAGCGAAGCGAGCAAGCTAGCGGGCAAGGGCATGAATGTCATCCAACGTATGGTGGGTCCAAATGCAGATAAATGAATACTTCTTGGGGGTGCGTGGTGCTTAATGGTGTTTGCCTGAGGTCTTTATTAATATTTTACTTGTATTTTTGCATACGAATGTAGTCGAAAGAAATTTTAAAAAACAGTGAAGAATGAGATGCAACCAAGTGTTCCTGCGGAAGTTATTTAAATTCTCGTTAGGAGAGTTGGTGAAATTAATTTCACATTACACACGCCCAGTGAGTGGATTTGCGAAGGACAAAAGAAGCACTAACTGAGGAGACTCAGGGCGACAACTGATGTCACTGCAGGAACTCTGATTGGGGGATCCTAGGATTTGAGTCCCGATGGTGGCAAAATTTTCGACACTAGCTAGATAATCAAGTCGAATTCAGTCGTTGTCTGGAGGAAAATCTTTTATTGTTCTATCATCATCCCTTACACTCCTCACACACTCATATGCATCACAATGCCATACGAGTACATGCTCGTACATGCCGAGAGTCGGGGAGCGCCTGCCGACGTGTAGGTCCATACAGCGGGGAAAGCACACCGCTACATCCAGTAAAAACAGCATGCACTACACTTACGGAAGTAATGGCCTTAGCAGTACACGCGACAGTAAGCTCATAATCAAGTAATTTCATGACAAAATAACTCACTCATAGTTGTCTTTATTTACATATACTCATGATCACCCCAAATTATTGGTCCACAATTTGTGCTCAACCATAATGATTTCACTTAGTGTTGAATACATAAGAGATAATTGATTGAGAGTAAGGTATAAAGAGTAAAGAAGTTAATTGCATGTGAATCTCCAGTTTTAGTGGTTTTCATTTTCTTTGAAAACGATTTCTATACATTATTTGAATTAAATTGAGTTTTCAAAACGGAAATACGTTTAAAACTAATTATTGAGCATCCCTTCTCATAAATGCTGCAAAAGAAGGGAGATATGCGACCAGTAACTATATTCCTTCTCTTCGTTCAGTTGATATTTCCTTTCCCTTTCTCACGCTCTTGAGTGTTTTATGTTTATTCGTACCCATTCAGGTGTACCACCTTAAACTTAAATGCATACTCAAATTAAAAGTGACGCGATTCTTATTAAATTAAACATCATCCCGTAACTTTCCCGACAAAATTATGTTTCCTATTTTATTGCCAACATCAACGCCAAGGATCCTAATTTGCTTCCTGTTCATATACACGCTTTTTCGAATAACGAAATGGCGAAACGCCGCGAACGGAAGTGGCAGAGTAATTACTTCTTCAACTTTTGTAATCAAGTCGCGCGCGGCGGTTGCGTCTGCGCGCTGTTTGTGAGGCCGAGCGGCGAAGGGCCTCCTCCCAAAGGACGCGTCAACTCTGATTGCTGCATGGAGATATCGCGCCCGGCGAGTCTCGCGAAAGAAGTCTCCGACAAGTGACGAAATGAGAAATATTGGAAACTTATACCCTAAAGTAACGTCATCGCCCTTCGGTAAGCCAAAAAAGAAAAACTATGGTGCCACAGAATGGCACAGACTTTCCCGTATTAGTTTTCTATTTCCTTTGGTCTCGGCTAGCAATTCGGATTTGACACATACTCTTGCCAGTTGCCATGTATCACCGCCCACACTACATTTTTTTGACATTTTATTAATTTTTCGGTTTCCTAATTGTAGATCGGAAATAAAATTTTAAGAATATTAAAGAACATTAAAACATAGTTCTGAATGGAAATTTTCTGTAAAACAATTCGAGTCTTCTTAAGAAAATGGTGTTTAAGCAATACTTTAAATTCGAGCATTTTCATAGAACATTTTTGAGTTTCCGAGTTTTAGATTTGAAGCACATTAACTCACAAATATAATAGTGTTTACAAATTGCGGGAAATATTCATATTAAAGGTGTGAGAGACCTTTCAAGAAAATTACATTTGTGTAATTTTTTATAAACAAAAAGTACCCCCCAAATAAACTTAATGTCACATTAAAGAGGGCAATTAGCACTATCCGTTTGAAAAGTGTCAAGAAAAAATTTGAATCCATTAATGAGAAAATGGCTTGTCAGCGTTTCCGAAAATGAGGAATTATGAACTAGTTTTCACAGAAAACGGCTGTTTTCGAGAACGATGACATGACATTATTTAAAGCATATGAACTGATAAATATAATAATGTGAACAAATCGCCGCTAATGCAAAAATCAACTACATGAGAGACAAGTCAAAAAAATAAAAGACTTGTAATTTTTGAAAAACAAAAGAAACCAATATGGCGGTTATATCATCTCATTTAGTGCATTTAGCACTATCCTTACCGAAAGTTTAAAGAAACAGTTTGAAGCTGTTTTTCGGATAATCTTGTTTTTGTTACTTTTTAAAATTGCACATATTGCACGATAAGTCCTAATATTAAACAAAATGTACATAATCTTAATGAAAGGACTCACTATGGAGAACAAATTTTATTTCAAGAAAAAATCTCTTGCTTCAATTTTGTAGTTGTCGGAAAACGAAAAAAAAAACGTTAATCGTTCGAGTTAACCGTGAATATCGGACCTATGAGACCTTAAAGAAGTGTAGTTTACTCTATTCTTGCGAAAAATTTAAAAACAAAATTGGACCCATTTTTGAGAAAATTTTGAATATGTCCGAGACGATTCATGTAAATAACCCCGCAAAATTAATGTTTTTCCAAATCTCTGAGCTTTGACCCAGACCAAAACGATATTTCAACGTGTCTATGAGCAGGTGTGGCTGTAAGAGAATGCAGAAGTTTCCACGAAGTCATTTCGTAAGGGATGGTTTTGAATTGTTTTGTAAACATCCGATAAGCATTTAAAGATAAAACAATAACTATAGCTCCTAAACGATAAAAATATAGCTCCTGACCTAAACGAACGTAGAGGGGGACAGCTACACTGAAGAACGTCGCTGACCCGCCCTAATTTGTATGCAACTAGTGACGTTACATAATACGTCTTTACATCATACGCTCGTGGCAGGTATGAAGTCAAGGGCAACATATTTCCACGCCCCCACGCGCCGCCGTGGTACGGGTCATTCGCTCCGCTCCGCTGCGCCCCCTACCGCCGCCCACGGCTCGCGGAGGGCCCTTATTTAACAACGGCAGTAGCCCGTTAAACGCTCAATATTGTCAACACGATTACCGTAATTGGCAGATGCTCATGCGTCCTTCTCGCGCCCCTCCATCCCGTCAACAGACGACGCCGTCACCGTCAATGCCGCTACCCCCTCCACGCATACACACTGTCACCTTCCCTTTCTGCCATCCACGTCACCACCAGCCACTTTTATTGCCTCTGCCTAGCTTTCTCGTTCAATTTTTCCAACGTTCACGCTATTTACCCAGGAGATTTTTGTGACATTATTCTTAAAAAAAATTCCGCTATCCCTTTGTCTCAGTTCTCTCCCCTTTTCCCGCAGTCTTTTCTCTCACAGTCTCACTACTTTTATTTTATTTACATTGTTTCCTTTTCAATTTCTTCTCCCCCATCTTTGCCGTTTCTTGACCCTGGTAGACTATATGATGTAATTCATTCTTATGTCAAGCTTTCGAGGCTTTTGCGAGCTCATGTCACCTTTTCTCGTTTCCATGCTTTTCTTTTCCTCGATTCCCCTTCAATTTCTTCGTCTTTCTAACCTTGGCACACTTCACCTTCGCCTTCGACAGATACTTTTAAGAGTGAGTCACGACCACATCTTCTACACTTCTCTCAGTCACAAAGCATCATGAAAAACGGTACCTTGGCATACAGCCAAAGCCTCCCTTTCCTAGAGTTTACGAGAGACAATGTGAAATGAAAATGCATTCGCATGAAGAGTCCTTTATAATGCTTTTCTAGGCAAATTTTAAATGAATTTGAATAATAAAATTTTCACCGGAAACAAAATATTTCTAAAAAAATAAATATAACACAACTACTTTAGAACAAATATCAAACAATTGTAAGATTCTGTCATTTAACAATAGCACTAACATTTTTGTCTAATTTTCTTCGCGATTTCGCTGAGTTTCTAACATGAAAATATTAAAGCTATTTAGAGAAAAAAGTCAAAAGGATCTAAAAATTAACATTAAACTTTCACAGTTTTATGTAATGTCACTAATATTATCGCAATCTCCTGTTTAATAATTTTGGTAGAATACATTGAGCTTCAAAAGTTTTAAAAAATATCCCTGCTTTATGGGAGATCTTACTTTTACTTTCTCGTATGCGTACGTATATACGGAGTGTATTCGTACCCCACTATACGTAGCCGCCTCTATATGTAGTGTAGAGAAAGTTGTGTAATGTGGCAGTTGTTGTGTAATGTGCTAAAATCGATTTCAAGATTTCAACGGAAATACACTGAGTCCCCTGATACCCAAAAAATGTTGTTTTTTTTTTCAAAATGTCTTATCTGTTTGTCTGCCCATCCGTCTGTAATCATCACTAGCGCTAAAACCAAACAGGATTATTTCTCAAAATAGATATTTCCCAGTCGATACGGCTCGACCCGAAGCTTTGTGAGTTCCAAAAATTTTCTTTATAATTTGATGGTTCTTTACAGGATGCTATTGTATAGCTATATATGCTATTAAGTAGCTAATAAATGTATATATGCTAATACATAGGTATTTGTATTATTTTTAAAAAAAGAGGAGAATAGGGCAATATGTCGTTTATGTTATCTATGGAGTACATTGAGGACTATCCATACCAAAAATTTAAAGAAAAAATTTGAAGCTGATTTCGATGAAATCTTGGTTTTTCTATTTTTTAAATTTTGCACGTATTTTACGCAATATTGCTCAAAAACTACAAAAATTTTCAAAAGAATTTACCTATGAACTTAATGAAAACACTGTGGATAACAAAATTTGTTCGAAGGTAAAATCTCCATCTTCAATTCTGTAGTTGTAGGAAAAGGTCAAATACATTTGAATTTTTAAAATGTTCTTAAATTTGGAGTGAACGGTAAAAATCCACCTTTATAAGTGTTTTTCACTTCATTCTCTCAGGAAATTTAAAGAAAAAATTTGCAGCCATTTTTGAGAAAATTTTGATAATATTCCCGTGGCTTCATGAAAAGTCTACTAAATTTTATAGAACGCTTTTCAAAATATCAAAGCTTCGAGTTGAATGAGATTAAGCAGGAAATATCCATTTTGGAAAAAATCTTACGTATGATTTAGGTGCTAGTGGTGTTCAGAGACGGAAAGACGGACGGACATTTGAAAAATGTATCAAGGGCTCAATGCTCGTGAAATCTGACTATAACGTGTTGATTGACTAGAGGAGAGATTCCCGGAGCGTCAACGTTTCACGTCATTTATCCCGTAATGTCGTATGAGTTGTTTTTTAGAGGTGACGGTGATCTTCACACGGTGGATGGTGAGATCCGGCACTGACTTACTGTCGACTAACGGGGTTTCCCCAAAGCAGGTTTATCCTACTAGCAGGCACCGCCCTAGCCGGGAGAAGCTCTAAGCTCCCGACCGATCTCCTGGCATATAGGGTAGTGTAGTGCATGTCTGTTGCCCCTTCGTTAGAGTACTGCTCCGGCATTCGCCTGGTGTTGATCGGAAAATTAGCGATCAGAGCAGCTGGCTGGGAGAATTCTCCCCCAGATACCGGCTGAATACGACTTATCTATCTTGCTAGTGTCGAAAATCCTGCCACCGTCTGGACTCGAACCCTGGGACCTCCCAGTCTGAGGCATCGCATTGACAATTGTTACGAGATCGCGCGGAGCTTCCCGGCGTCGGCCCACTGTGAGCCCTCAGGCGCGTGCGCGTCGCGCGTTTGTCTCGAACGCTCATAACCATGGCAACATGATACACATCGCTCGTCTAGGGCCCTCTCGTGTTTCATTGCGGGTACCGAGATGGAGATTCGGAATATATGAGCATAGCTGTATACATGGAAAATTTATGACGCAGAACGTCCGTTTTGTTATTTTGCCAACAGCTTGTCTTCGAGGTTATCACCTGTTTGTCTGACTCGTTTGCTAATGGAAAACTACAGCAATGTTTCACAACCCCTTGAAATTACTGAGGAAGAATATAAAATTACACTGAAAGTAGAATATTTTCTAATTGAAGTCGAATGTATAAAAGGGGTTTTAAATGCAAAGTAGCAAACAGCAACTGGACGTTATGACGAAGATTAACTAAAGCCGAAAACCTAACCGACACTTCGTTTGATAGGTTTGTTGATAATTAAATGTATGCATTTGGCATTTTGGGTGAATAGTCCGACTTTGCCGGCCAGAAAATGGTGTTCCAAATGCCTGGGCCTAGTTAAATTCCTAAGCTTAGGAGTAAGAGCAACATGTGGCGAACATGTACTGTATCTTCACCGTCCCTAGCAAGAAGCTACAGAAACTGGGACGATTTTAACCCTTGGATGCATGACGTAATATTTTATCACTTTTCCATGTCCTGGGTCCAAACGACCTGGGTGTTTAGTTTCAGAGTATTTTTGAAATACTATTTTTAAACGATTTAAATGAACGTATATTTATTTTGTCAAGTTTGATTTCTTGAATTAAATCATAAATGATTTTAAAACTAAAATCAATGAAGAAAATTCATATTGTTTTCTAAAAAGTTAATTATTTTCCTTATACGCAGTTTTTACAATTCAAAATACTGTGGTCCCTGCACACAAATAATTTCTAATGATCAATGATAATTGATAATTATAAATATAAATAATAATATAATTATATTTATATAATTAATTAAAACTTAATTAATTGTATCAATTATTACTTAATTAAATAAATGTTTATTTAATTATTATTTTATTAAATAAATTTATAAATTAATTATAATAATTAATATTTAAATATAAAAATAAATAATATAATTTTGAATAATAAATTTCTAATGATCAATGATAATTTATAAACATAAATTGCAAATAATAGTTCACCACTTACCATAAACCACCAACAGTGCCTATCACAACAGTAAAATGGAAGGAAACATTCTTATCCAAACAATGAAAGTAAAGGAATTATTCACGGTACATGAAAGAGAAAATCCAGCCTCAATTCACAACTCACTACATATAACAACTAAAATAAGTGCTGCATCCTATTACCTGTACTTATGAATCAATTCTAAGAAATAAAATGGCTCATAGAAGGCCTACAAATACTCATTAAATATTTCTAAAGCCCGTGCCATAGTGAAAATATGCCTCCAGGTCTAAAAGACCCGGGTTATGTAAACGAGGAATACTGACAAAAAAAATGATAATAAAAATAACTACTAACCCACATGCTCCAAACAAAGCATGATGTGGAAAACAAAGCTTTGATTAAGGTATTAAAAGATGTGATTCTAAAATTTTACTCTGATACAGATATTCAGCTACAAATATGCATCCAGGGGTTAAAGGAAAGCTACAACTATATTTTTGCCTCGACCGGGGATCGAACCTGGAATCTCACCACGAGAAGCTACTGCACTGTCCATGAGCCACCCTCGAGGCTGATAATTAGATATATACCACAAACATTCAATTTTGAAAATTAACTCAACTGAATTATGATAGTGTTATGCAAAAGATTCGGAGATAGGGAAATTAAAGTACAATTATTTTGTCACAATCCCCAATAATCTATATTTTCTTTAGAAATCCCTAAACCGTAAACTATTTTTCTATTTCAAAACTGTAATTGAAATATTCGTTTAGTTGTAACTTTTTTTCATACTGAGTTCATTTGTAATGACAGTATTAATGAGTGTAATAATAATATTCAAATGCAATACAAATAGTTTACAACAAATTTTCAAATATTCTGAAAAGAAAACTATTTCTCTTACGATTTTTCCATCTATACCTTAAAACAAAATGTTTCTTTTACGTTGAACGTGATAACAATGCCGCATATTGCTGTCAGACTGCAGGACTGGTATCCAGTTCCTGCAAACCACGTACAAAAATATTATTGATGGGTTCTTGAATGTGTGGTAGATGGTGGAAGTACGTACATGTCTCCACACGGAGAGATCCCTGTTTTGCATAAGAGCGTTGGAGGCTGGTGCGAGATCAGCTGGAAGGCGCGCACCGCGCGCAGGAACGCGCTTGCGCCGCCGCCGCCGCCGCCGCCCTCCAATCTGCATTCATCTTTGCCAAATTAGATTCCAGCGAAATCCCTGTGCTTTATCCTTACCGAGCAAATTGAGTTGCAGGAGACGGTTGAAACAAACTTCAGCCTTTTAAATTCATGAAATCATAAGCAGTGCGCGTGTGCAGTCGGATGGCGGAGTGTGGCGAAGAGAAGCACGGCCGTGTTCGATGCGTGGGCTGAGTGCCAGTGACGTACACAAGCAAACGCGTCGTTTCGTGACGGTGGAGGTGGTAGTGGTGGTGGCGACGGCGGGAGCGGTGAAACTACAGACGAAAGCGGTGCCAGTGACAGAGCACGGTGTGGTCGTGCTCAAGGGCAAGAGCGAGGGCGAACCGCAAGAGAAATGGCGAGGGCGAAGATGGAAAGCGTGATGGTGAAAGTAATAATGAGGTCAAAGATAGTGAGGGACGCAAAGACCATGGGAATCGAGGAGGAGTTGGTGAGTACGAGATGGGGAGTGTGAAGAGGGGACAGGAAAAACAAGTAAACCAGAGTGAGGATGGGAACGTGGGCCTTTAAACGGCAGTCGTGGTGAAAGTGTTCCCCGAGCTGAGCGTGCTATAAATGGATACAACCGAGAGCGGGACTCTTGTTGAATAAACTGGGAAGCCATACCAGTTATGGAAGAAAAACTAAGGAAAGAAATAATCTTACCAATGCGTGGAATATATTTTAAACTCGGGAGACAGACACAGAATTTACGAGAGTGTACGACTTTCCAGTCTATGAGCACACAAAACCACTATTTACCTTTTTGTAAATTAATTATGCAATAACTGAACCACTTTTAAAGGTAAACTTATTGCTCTTTAGGGAAGAGCAAAAATCGAATATACGCATATCAGGTGCGTATTTCCGGCTTTACAATTCATAATATTTATTACTTAAGATGTGCAACCGTTTTCTGTGAAAACTAGCTCAAAATTCCACATTTTCAGAAACGCTCAAACGCCATTTTCTCATAAATGGCTCCATTTTTTTCTTTAATCTTCTGGAAAGAATAGTGCTAATTGCAGTCTTTAATTTGACGTTAAGTTCAATTTGGGGTATATTTTTGTGTTTTCAAAAATTACACTAATGTAATTTTTGTAAGATCTCTCACACCTTTACATGCACATTACCAGCAATTTATAAACGCTATTGTATTTGTGAGTGTAAGGGCTTTATTACTTTAAATAAAATTTTTCGAAAAGTGAAAACTTTTCTGTGAAAAAAAAAGCTTCAGTTTTTGCACTTACAGTACCGCTTAAACGCCATTTTCTTAAAAACGGTTTGAAATGTTTCAAAGAAAATTGCCATTTATGACAAGGTTTTACTGTTCTTTAAAATTCTAAAATTAGTCTTTCCGTTCTACCATTAGGAAAACGAAAAATTAATAAAATATCAAAAAATGTAGTTTGGGCCGCGATAGATTGCAGCTGGGAAGAGTACTGTGTCAAGTCCGAATAACTATCCGAGACCCAAGGAAATAGAAAACTAATACGGGTAAGTCTGTGCTATTCTGTAGCATCACTAGTTTTGATTATAATATAATTTATTTTACAAGGTCAGTTTATTTTAACTGAAAAATTTTGTAATGGTGTTCAAGAAATTTCCGCCATGACTGTGCTATTTTATTGGGCTCTGTTTAATCAACTTTATGCTGATTTTTCCTACCAATTATTATTATCCCAATCCTGAAAACAAAACACAAAGGAGAGCGTGATTAAAGACATGAATGATACATCAATTTCTCGAACCCATCATTCTAATTGCATTTTAATTGGTAAAAAACATCCCGCGTTTCGTCAAAGGAGTTCTACGAGTATACAACGAAAATGCTGAAGAGAAAGCTAAAAAGAGAAACAATCATCATCACGACCTGCAGAAATTTACGTAAGTAGACATCCATTCAAGAAACTGTGAGAACAGGGTAAGTCATCAGCGATACTAAAGTAAGAGCTGTTTTTCTTTAGCTTTGAACAGTATTAATATCAATACACTTTTTTTAGAATTCAGTTTTCATGACTAGACAATAAATAATCTACATTTATTGCGAATCATACTCTATGGAAGCAATTTAAAGAAAGTCTTAAAAATGAATACTATATGAATATTTGGACAAGGGTTTACTAACATATTTCCATTGATTAAAATTATCCTTATTTATTTTCATATATTTCTCATACAATTAAAGAGTGAAAAGAAATTACCGGTCTCAATTTTGAATTTTATTAACTGAACAATCAAAGATCAATGCTAAGTTTTCACGTCCAGAATTATGAAGGGGTCTTGGCTGTCAGAGTGTCGCCGCATCGAGAGCAGTGATGCCGACGTTTTGACCATGCTAGGGTGGTTTTCTTTAGAGTTGGACGGTAGGCGCACACCTGGCACACCCCACCTCTGAAGACGACCACGATACAACAATCGAAACGTTGGCATCACTTCCCTCAACGCAGCGTCACCCGGACAACCAACAGCCATCACTAAGCAGCGATCAGCTTATGTGAGCAGTCATCGCAAATTTTTGAATAGAAACTAGATGCCATACTGTGTGTGTGTGTGTGTGTGTGTGTGTGTGTGTGTGTGTGTGACACTTGCATCAAGTCCTGATGATGAAGCTATTGTGATTATACATGATAATGAAAAACTCTGTGGATTTTTGCGCATTTATTAATTCTGGGTGAGCTCTCCACTTATCGTCCATGGAGGCTTCATCATTTACAAACGAATTACATTAAATTATTTGCTAGTGAAGAATGTTTTCTGAACATTGAGTTTGGCCAACTATGTGCAGGGACTGTTAACTTCCAAATAGACAAGGGTAAGAGTGCCCCTGCATTTCTTCACCAAAGGTCATCTGCCAGCAATAAATGCATGTGCAAGAATATGGTTCCCCTGGCAGAGTTCCGTCGTTGCACAATTAGCAAAGAGCAGAATTATTAAGGCTATGCTGACTGTGCAATGATGAGTCTCTGTCAACTGCCTGCAGTCACCAAATGTTGTACCAGCAAGTAAACGAGGGTAAATTAGGGTTAAATACTTAATAGTTTAGTCCAAAGATTGAGAAATTTTTACGCTGATAAAGGAAGAGTAGTATTGTATCTTGTATCATAGATTAAGAATTTGTTGCTGTACAACAATGCGAGAATAGTAATTTCATTCAAAACATTTGCATATTGCATAATTCCAATGCATACCAGGCTATCAGCATAAGACAAATGTAAGACATTATGTTGCAATCCAAAATGATTTTCCCCATCGATACGAAAATAAACATCTAATCTTCTCAAAAGTTGCAATAAGTCATTACATATTTTCCAGTGTTGTACATTATTTTAAAAGGGATAATATTATAGTAGTTCTGTGAAAACATCTTATTATAGTTAGATAAATTAAATGTATGAATATATTAACATCTAATAAATTATTATTTTCATATCCAATTAGATTTATTTCACGTAATATTACATTTCCTGAAACTGGCCCGTCCGCTCCAAATGGGAAAACGTCAATAAAACACTTATTTGAAATTTCGCCATTGGAAAAAACCCATAAGAATGACGACGTACTTTTCGTGAAACCTTTTAAAAGCAGAATATTCTCTTGTAAACAATTTTTACCTCTTATTACATTATTTTCTCTCGAATTGTAATTGTATGCTAGGTCAAAGATAAAGATATTTTACGTTGTATTAAAAACGTTTTCTGTTTTCTCATATTCTGTCGTTTACAAAAATACATTCATTTTAAGATGCACCAAAGATTACTTTGATCGTCTGTTTTCATTTTCCTTTGACAAAAGTCAGTATTTGAACGGTATTATTTGTAACTTGTATTGTATTGAAGTGGAATTCGTTTCTTAAACATGTATCAGATGTGGAAACAGTTAAAGAAGCATGCAAAACATTTTTGTTCTAAATGAACAAAGTACACTTCAGTACACTAGTCACTTCTGTCTCATAACGAAGCCTTGTTATATTTTCAGACGTGAATGTAACTGCATATCATTTGGAGGAATCTTTTTCTTCAAACGAAAAATTAAATGAAATCTGTATGAACCGTAAGAAGAGTAATAAAGTCGCGATCATATTATTCGGTTTTTTCAGGGTCGTTGAATTTCATCAGTTGCATTTTTTATTGATTTAAATTTCAGTGTTGTGTAGCGCTTTTACATTACAAGAAAATGAAGAAATTACAGTACAATGTATGTAATGTTCCTCGTACAAATTAAAAGTTATATTGTCATCCGTATTGACACTAAATACACTCCCTCGGAATGCAATAGTTTTTTCACTGTAAACTTTTCAAAGATAACAAAGATAATTGTTTTTTTTAAATTTCTCAACGTTAGTATTTTTGCGTCATTTTGCGTGAAACATAGCCACTTATTAAATTTTAAACAGTTATTTTCTCAAAGACGGCTACAAATCTTCTCTTTAAATATTTTGATGTATGTAGCAAAGAACAGTAAAGAAAGTGGTTCTGGTCCCATTTTCGGCTGACTCTCCGTATTTTAGAAAAACTGAAAGAAAAGGAAATGATGAATTCGAATTTCACTTGTTTCGTTTGAGGCGTGATATATTGCTCTCTGATTAGCACGGAGATACATTTCAGACATGTGACTGTTATTTATATAAAAAAGTGAAAAGATAAAAACGTATTACAATAATCGAAAACTTTTAATGTGCTTAAAGTTAGTATTCTTTATTCCAAATATAATTGAGATTACCACCGTACGCGACATTGTTGTCTTACAATGCAGCGACGGATATTTGAGTTCATTGTTAAATGGCGACATAATACAAGAGATAAGTTAAGGCTGATTGATTTACTTAACGTTAATGTTACAATGTTCACGACGTTCAATAAAATGGTATTTCAACTTTAGTAAATTCGGGAAGAACAGTGTATACAGTGAAGAAAGAACAAGAAAGTGTATACAGATATGCTTTAGGTAATGATATGGTAGTTTCAAATGCATTCATAATGGAATAGATTGGATGGCATTCATTTCTGAATGTTCAATTCATCTGTGAAATTATCCTTGCTTGTCTGTATGATTTGCTGGAAATGTTGCGAGCAGTTATAAATAATACGAGAAAGTATGTGCTGTTGTAGCACCACTAGTTTCATAATGAGCTTAAAACCTGCAATGAAATGCTCGCTTAATCCGGATCATAGCGTGTTCTTGCCCTTGACGTGTCCTTCGATGAGGCTTCGATGAGGTTATTCTTTTACCGTCATTCGAACAAACGCATTCGTTCCGGCGGCGCGTGGGCGGAGGCACCGCGCAAGGGGAGGGGTCCGGCGCCGCGTGCGTGGGAGCGTTCTCGGAACGGACGACGCAGCGCGGGGCTTCCTTCGACAGGCAGATTTAGAAGCAGATATCCCTCTTAAATCTCTGGGGCGCAGCCGCATGTGGAAACGTTCTCGGAAAGAGGTGGTGGGGAACGTGCCATTATCCCCAATCTAGAAAAAATCTAACTATCCTCCAGTTTTTCTAGAAACTTCGACATTTAGTTACGTTTGCAGAGATCGTTTTAGTAATAGTTTCCCTCAGGTCTCATTTCAGCAATCACCGGTCTTTCTAACCAATTCCAGGAGATATATTCTGATAACGTTGATTGCAGGAGCAATCCTATCAGACATTTTCTAACACAGGAGTAATCGTGCTAAATTTTAAGAATTGTAAATCGGTGACTCTATTTGACCATGTCGGGCGATGTGGGCTATTTACTGGCAATGCGTGGTGCTTGAAGAAAAAGGGTTGGGTTATATGTCCACGTAACCAATTTACAGACTGGGAGATACTTGAACGGGATATTTTAGCGTTGCTGGAACAAACCAGTTTTTATTTAATATTACATGCCACTCATAGGCGTGCGTACAGGGAGGACAAGGAGCCGTGACCTCTCAAAAGAACATATACTTAGCCTTAGCCATAGCCTTACACAATAAAACACGTTATTTACGTAAGTATGTTAAAGCCCTGTAAAAGTGATTAATTATCACATAAAGATATTTTAAACTATATAGTGAAGATAAACGCATGGACAATTACTCTATCAGTACGTTGCCTAAGTATAATTAATTTGAAGTTTTCCTTGGTTATGAAAACCAACACTTGTACTATAGTCATTATCTCTTTGACTCGCTCTTATTCGATAATGAAAATTAATTTGATATTAACTGATCGATTTGTTGCAAAAATTGTGCATAAATTACCAAAATTGCAAAATAGTACCATATTTTGAAGGCACGCTGTAATGACCTACCTGAGGTCTCTGGCGGCTGACATCTTTGAAGAAGGTATAGGAGAGCTTGTCTCACGTTATGACAAATGCCTCAACCTTCATGGTGACAATGTAGAAAAATAAGTAAGACATTTTAGTAATAAAATCATTTCCTTATCATAATTTGTATTTTTATAGCCTATCAAAACTTGAAAAAAATAGCCCTCGTAGAATAAAGTCCATCACTCACTGGAGATATTTTGAAAATCAAATCATAATGAAAATTAAAATGATGAAGCATAGTTAAATAACAATATTTTTATAAGCGTTGTATCTTCAATAATTTCTAAACGGTCAATATCGTTATATCTCAGGCCCACTCTTTGCTTATAGATAGTTGTACTACAAAAAAGAAAAATTCAGGAAAAACAAGTACGAGTAATTTACATAGGAAATAAAACGGTTCAATTTTGAATTCCATACAGTATTTACTCTTTTTCATTTATTTTAGGAATATAATTGTATATTTATACTTTTAGGAATATAATTGTATATAAATTAAAAAATCTCCCGGATTTTGTAGTTTGATTCTTTGGCATATGCAACGTACAAAGTGTCCCTGTCAACTTATTAAAATTTCAACATTGTAATATTCAAAGTAGAGTCGTGTTAGAGTGGATAGGAGCAACAGGGTCGGCGGGGCCGGGAGAGAGGGGCGGGCAGCTGCTTGAAAAATGCTGCGCTCCAACGGGCAGCGCCCACCGGCGCCACGCGGCGCGGCGCTTCCGCCCCGCCGCTGCACAAAGGCCCCGCGGGCGAGGAGGGGGGGTCACTGCTCGTGGCACGCGGACCCGCTCGCGCTCGGGCGCAATTTACAAGCGAATGTTTAGAAAAAAAGGGGAGGACAATCCAAGGAGACAAAAGACGACCTAGGAAAAGAATGGGGAACAATCGGGGACAAAAGAGGTGACAATAGAGATGTGGAAAGTAGAATCAACAACGGACGGTAGTGTGAGAATTTGAGCATTAATCTAGAAAAATGTTCTTTTTTCAGGACAGCGAAAATGCAGATATAAAAATCTTTGAAAAAATGAAAATGTCTTAGTTGAGTTTGAGGAACTGATTGCTCGGTCGCGCGCAGTGAATATTAGTTTCTCAATTTTTAATCACAATGCTCCTTGAGGGAAACAGAAGACGCACTTCTGATTGATTCAAACCCATAAATCATTTTGATTTTAGACTGGAAAATTTCATGGCACAGAAAAATGTATGGTGTGGCGAGAATTTGTAAAACACACGAAGGAAAATAAACGGATATGTGTTGTGGATGACGATGAAGCCACTGGCTTAGTGTTAGGGGGTTTGGGAAGAGCCAATACGAGAGAAGAGATAGAAGATTAACGGTTCGTCAGGATAATGTGAAGGGAAATCACTTTAGCCAAAATTGAACGAGCAATAGCAGTTGGTTTCAGAGCAAAGGGTAGCGGGTGGCCACGAAGGTGACAGAAGGAGCGAGCCACTACGCAGTTACTACCCAGCGCAGGCTTCGTGGATGCTGAAACGCAAAGGGCCGTTGCCTTCGCAAAGGCCATGGTCCCCCGACTGGAAGTCTGTTGGCCACTAAATGAATTGCGTAAGTGAGTTAACGTCGCTTGTAGGAGAGTGGAGGCCCTCGATCGATCTATCAAGAGAGAGAAAGTGAAAGCGCAAAGAGGTCCTCACCCGATTATCTATGCGGTTTCCCACGGCTTGTGATGTAACAAATGAATGAGTTGTGGCTGAAGGACTGGCGTACTACCAATTGCTCTCGATAATTTACCTCTCCAGAGAGAAATGTACCAAAGAGGAGTAAATAGGTAATCATTTGTAAAACATTGTTTCCTTAATGTTATTTGCATATCAGTCTACTGATGTTATGTTATCCGTAGCTCCATTCTCTCTTACATAATGTAGTGAAGTAATGGCAGACATTTATCTCGAGAATAATTCATACACAGAATGATTCATAATTGCTTTCGTTCCTCTGAAAGTCAGCTGAATATCAATGTGATAAGACTTACGTAATATCATTTTCCTAGGAAGTCGTCAAAGCATTTCCAACCAAGAAAAATGACGCGCCCCTTAGGGACAAAACGTTTGATACACAAAACCACAGGCTCCAAGTTCGGCTGTACGAAGGGGGAATCTTTCCTGTACCAAATATATCCTTCACTCATTGTACCTTGCGCATACATTATGAAAGCTGATACACGGGCATAGTTAATGGAAAGTATTAGTACAATTTAATTGTTTGCCAACGTTTCGGAAAATTTATTTCAATAATCAAGGCTTTCAACGAAAAGAAAAAACACGAAAGAAATGCAGAAGCATAATCCTGTACGTCGTACGCCACACGTGATGTCAGGCGCATTTTGCGTGACATGCAACCACACAGCAAAATTATGTGGTGGTGAGGTGCTCCCATGCAGAAGTGACTCACATCACTTGTAGTGTACCACAAACAAGATTATGAAGCTCCAGTTCATTGGAGTTCATTGTTTAAAATCCCTGGTGATGGAAATAAATTTACCTAAACGTTAGCAAATAACTTAATTGTACTAATACTTTCCTCTGACTAAGGTCCATGAAACAGTTTCATGTTATTTGTGGTTTAAGGATTCTCCAAATTCAATTTATTATTACATTATTATGTTTCGGACTTGAAATTTCAACATATTAAAATATACAATGCATTTTATTGTGAGTCAGTATTTCATGAACATATGAATACTCTTAGAGCCACTAAACAGAGCATCATTAAACATAGGTTACTATGTTTAATGATTTCCAAACAACGAAGTTCTTAAATTAATTTTCTCAGAAATGACATCACACTGGATAACAAAACTACGCCCGTGGCTTGTGTATTATCTCGTTCGCTTATGCACACTCACACTTCTATATCTCCATACACTTCGAAGTCGTTTTGATAGTTCGTCTCTTTTCAGATGCCGCTTATTTCTGACGGAATTTGCACCTGTTGAAACGGATCTTAATTCTTCCGTTGAACATGTGCTTCCCAGGGCGTTTTCTTTGTACTTCCGTGCGGTATTTAGCACGTAATTTGAGATCGGTACGACTTCGAACCAAGTTGCCGGTCTTGGATGTACACTCTGAACAGCCTAGAGATCTCTTTCATCACACGCTCGCTGAGGTTATATTGAAGTGAATGAACGGTTGTATGTGCCACTATGATCCCGTTTTTTAATTTTTCCACCTACCTTTTTTTTAATTTATTTGCATTCAGGTGTACAGTCTCTTTTGCAATGGGTTTGAATATATTTGACACAGAGTTACAGAATTGAGATAAACTTAGTTCCCATATTTGTTGACTTAGTTATTTAGGGGAGTTTTATGTGTTGGGGTTTTAAGGTGGGTCAAAAAAGTGTCTGGTAAGTTTCCTGCGGACGCGTGATTTGTTTGGGGTTTGTTTCCCTAATTGGAATTGAAGGGCATGTGGGATAGTAGGCATTTTGCGGTATTAATGGCGGATTGTTTGATGAAAGTGGTGATGGGGGGTATGCCGAGCTCTAGATGAAGAAAATCATTGGGTATGAACCAGGGTGCTTTGGTTATGATCCTTAAGAAATGGTTTTGAAATGTCTGGACTCTGTGGATATGGAATTTGGCTGCTGAACCCCAAATAGGACTTGCGTGTATTAACATTGGTCTGATCATATCTTTGTAAAGGTGGGTACCAGTCTGAATTTGGAGGGGAGAAGATCGACGTAGAATTGGAAAAAGCTGATGAGTTCTTTGCGTGGCTAGGACAAGTCTGTGGTGGATGTGGGATTTCCAGGTTAGGCGACGATCAAGGAGAACTCCGAGGTATTTTAGTTGGGTTGAATTTAATGCGCCATTTATTAGTCCATTCAGAGATTTGGTCTAGATGATTTTGAACATCAAGGATTGCGTCGTTCAGTATATGGTTAGTAGAGTAAATGGTTTGGTCATCGGTGAAGAGTGCGAGGGGTGTGTTAGGGATGGTCGGTGCGTCATAAGTGAAAATATTAGAGTTGGAGCTAGGACAACCTTGAGGTACGCCTCCTAAGATGGGAGCAGGCGCAGAGAGTGCATCGATTAAACGTATGGAGAAGGTTCTATTCGCAAGAAAGCTTTTAATTAGATACTGTGGGGTACCGAGTTTTAGTAATTTGAATAATAAGCCGAGGTGCCAAACTGAGTCGAAGGCTTTTTCAATGTCAAGAAAGACGGCTATTGTATGGGAGAATTGGTGGAAACCTTCAAGAATGTCTTCTGTGAGTTTGAGAATCGGATGATTTGTTGATACTAGTGATTGGAAGCCAAACTGATTATAAGGAATAGCTGAGGTTTCGTTGAGGTACGATTTTAGGCGAGAGAGAATGCACTTTTCAAAGATTTTGCTGATGGATGGAAGGAGACTAATGGGTCTGTAGCTTAATCGAGAAGAAGGGTCTTTACCGGGTATAACATGTGAGTATTTCCAGGCTGTAGGGAAGTAAGATATTCTTAGAGAGGAATTGAAGATGTGCGTAATATGTACAATAGCTTTGAAAGGAAGTTGTTTTAGGATGATTGTGTTTATTTTATCTAGACCAAAGGGTTTTTTTGGGTGCATTTTAAGCCAGGATAGAAGCTACCTTCAATGGGGAGATGAATTTTATGGGATGAGGTACAGTGATTAGCGGGTTGTTTTCTTCATGTTCAATTGATTGGTTAAATTCAGGATTTGTGGGAGAATGTGGATTGAAGACGGATGCGAAATAGGCAGCAAGAGTGTTGATTTTATCTGTAGGGGAGGAGGCCAGAGTGAAAGGTGTTTGGTGGGTGGGGATATGGTTTTGTTTTCTTAGTAAACGGCGAATGAGGTTCCCGAGTGAGTGGTCGTTTGGATGTGCACTTTGGATTTGTTTGTGGAATTATTGAGCTTGGACAAGAAAAAGGAGTCTTCGTACCATTTTAATTAGGCAGTTTAAGTGAGATTTCAGAAAAAGAGTTCTATGGCGGAGATAATGATTTCGGATGGTTCTTTTGTGATATACGAGTTTTAGGATTATGGTAGGGATGAGGGGAGGGGATTTGGATTTTCGGGTGAAGGTGTGATTAAATCAAGAGTATCAAGGATGGCATGGGTTAGTAAGGATATGGCTTTGTCAATTTCATTTTGAGATGGTAAAGTTTGTATTGGAGGGAGCAATTGAGTTAGGTGGTAGTGCCAGTTGATTTTGTGTAGGTTGAAGGGTAAGACGGTTTTAATTGTAGAAGTTGAAAGTCCTAGTCTGAAGATAATTGGTCGATGGTCGGAGGGTAGCGCAAAGTGGGTATCCACTTCTATGGATGTCTGGAGGTCTATTGAGAGCCCGAAATCAATTATGTCGGGTTGCTGGTTATATATAGACGGGTAGTGAGTTGGAGAGAAGGGGGTGTGGATATGCAGGCCTAGGTTATTAATATCATTTAGGAGTCTGATGCCAGAATGAGTAGTGAGTTTGCTGCCCCAAGCTGTATGCTTCGCATTGAAATCGCCTACAACAAATGTAGGATGATTCGGTGAGAAGAAAGGATTTATTGGGTTAGGTAGGTAAGGTATATTTGGTGGCTTGTAAATGGATGTAATATTGAGCAGTGCGCCGGAGTTTGCTTTGATAGTGATTCGTACATTTTCGAACGGAGAATTGAGTATGGAAGGAGTTTGGAAATGTGAAATATTTTGCTTTATGAAGATGGCCACACCACCACTGGCTCGTTTTCTTGGTCTGTCAGTACGGTATGTGATGTATCTTGGGATGTAGATTCGGTTTGATGAATTATGAGCGTTTCTTGTATACAGGCCACTGATTTGTGGTTGGCATGGAGAAATTGACTAAAGAGGACGATATTAGAACGAATTCCATTGGCATTCCAGGAAAGAATGTTAAGCGATGGTTATTGATGCTTGTTTAAGGTAGGGTTTGAGGAAGTGATATAGATTGAATATGATTGAATTGATATTGATAGACTGAATATATTGATGATTGTTGGAGTAAGATTTTTGAGGATGGATGTGAGTGAATCTTTGACAATTTGGAAGACTAACTGCATAATTTGTGGGGAACAAGGAGAGAATGATTGGGGAAGATGTCTGTGAGTTGTAAAGATAGGTGATGGTTGACATTGGCAAACTATATTAGCATTGGATCTAAATTGCTGCCTTGGGGTTCCAGGGTTTTGGCTTCGGAGGTAAGAAATTGATACCTGGTGGGGTGCAGGTCATTGTGCAGAGGAGATATCTGCGAGTTGAAATCTTGGGGCGGGTATGGGGAAAAGTTGTGAGATGGGGGAGGTTGCGAGGAGTACTGGTGCATATTGAATGGGATACCTTTTCTGTGAAGCAGATTTTGGTAGGTGGTGCACTCACGGCTACTGGCGTGATGCGGTTTAGTACAATTTGCACATTGTAGATTACCTTCGGTGCAGTCTATTGTGGCATGGTTTTTCGAGCAACGACCACATCTCACTAGCAGTCCACAGTTTTTCTTAGTGTGACCGAAGTCTTGACATCTTCGTCACTGAACTGGTCCAGGACGACGTCTTCTTTCTTCCACTGTGATTACAGCTTGAAAAAGTTCAGTCTGGTTGTAGGTGTTGTGGGCATTGTTGTTCTTTTCCAGAGTGACAGCACATAAGGGCCACGGATTTTTCAACACCAGAGAGTCTGATGACTTTTAAAATAGGAAGGTTTCTTTTGATGAGTTCTTCTTCTATAGCTTTTCACTATAATCGACCGGAACATTACGTAACACCACTGACATTGGTTGGTACGTTTGGTAGTTCAGGTTCTTCGCTTGCAGATTTTGTCTTAATGCCTTATAATCTTCAATGCTGTTAACAATCACTTGCGTGTATTTAGATTGGTTTCGGGTTTGGAATTTGTGATGCTTTAGAATGTGATGTATGGTTTTTATGAGATTACGACAGGCTTGTCCAAAACCGTGCTCCGGCGCAATTTTGTTCCGCCCGTGCTCCACGCAGCGCGCCGGCGCAAGATAGTTACCGGGGGAGGGGGGCATTCCTTCAATCCGTTCGATAAGAGAACGGATAACCTGCTGCTGGCTAGCTGCTGCACTTTATCTCAATGGTGACAACGAAGAGCGTAGACATTTTGATTCATAGTGGTTCTACAGGACTTATATTCTGAACATCCTTCTAAAAGACAAAGATTGCTAACGGCGACCTCTTCGGTGAATTATGAATATTTTCCACAACATGAGTTCCCAAAACTACATATGAAAGCAGCCAAAGTAATTTCTATCTTTGGGTCCACGTATGTATATGAGAGCAGTTAACAAATTCGAAGTTTCGAGGATGTTTGAGCGACGAGATACTTCGCAATTCCTTAATGGCGACAAGGAATTTTGTGACCCACAGCGAACGAATTGTACACAAAAAAAAAAACAACGAATAAAATTGTTACAATGAAATTCCTTTTATTTGTTTTAACTGAACTTCCTTATCCAGGATATTCCATTTTGCTTCTTAATTATGTTTCAAATTAGAAAATAGAAAGGAAACTTGCTGGAATAAAATTAATTTCAAATCCCATTTGATTTTACATGAACTGGGCGCGAATTAAAACATTGTCGTATTTGATCAGTTCGAAACGAGCTAGTATGACTGCCATTCTGCGAGAAAAGTTTTACGGTAGGGCTGAGTAACTGGCAGCCGGGGACTCCCGTTGGGCGGTGGCGGAAACAACCGAACCGAAGCGCGCTTCGTCATCTGTCGAAGCGAACTTGGTGCTCCGGAGCATGAGACGAGCAGAAATCTTAGAGAGGCCTGGATTAGGATGATCTTGAACATCGTGAATGAAAATGGGAGGAATTTTGATTTTTGGTGGATCTGGGGATGTGGGATTTGCTGATGCGTCATGGTTACCAAGAAGGTCGAAGCGATTTTGAATAGGGACATTATATATTGTGGGTGGAAAGGAGGTGAGATTTTGAGAGGGCAAAGAATGGTTAAGGCTGGTAAGTATACTGGGTTGCTGCCCTTCTGCACTTAACGTATCTGTGTTGTTAGATTGCTCGAAATTTGCATTTAGTTGATCCATTGGTTGGACATCTGGCTGTTGTATGACCTCTTGTAGAAGGTGCGTGGGAGGATTTTCATGATATTGGTATAGATCTCACAGCGCACTTGACACTGCTTCTGTGACTGATTGAGCAAGAAAGTCTGTGGATTCTGCCATGACGCAGTTTATAGCGGATTTTGCACTTCCTTTAGCACAAAATTCAGCTACAAATTTAACATTATTCGATACACAATACACTACCACAACCACTCGTTGTTTTGCCTCAATGCAGCGGCAGCGGCCGTGAGCCGCACCTAGCGGCCTGCTGTCGACCGTCGGCTGGGGTGTGGCACTGATAAGACGGCTGCCTACGAAGCGACGAGTGGAGGGCCAAACACAAGCTTCTCCTACCGTAGCTCGGAGCGGAATGAATACCCATCTACCTTTCACTAGTAAATTGTGATCCTAAATCGATAATTATCTTTTCCGGGGTTCCCAACGTTCGACAAAATTTCCCCAGGTGAATTACACACGTGGACGCATTAGCTTTCCTTATTAGGAATATATCAACAACCTTCGAAAAAACGTTATCACAACGAATAAGTGCTGATTTCCAAATCTAATTATAGGCAACGGTCCATACAAATCCGTTGCATATAATTCACCCAGCTTCTCAGGAATGAAGGGACCCACTTACGCGCCTACGGATCTGTTTACGCATTTCCTTCCAATAACAATTTTCCCTTAGGATAATTTCTGTTGTATGTCCCCCAAAAGGCCAAAAGAGCTCACGGGTTGACATTATTAAATCTCTTCCGATCGCTTCGGGCACCCAGACATTAAATTTCTCGTGCGTTCTCCCAACTCGTTTCAACAACATTCCCCGATACAATTTCCATTGTTCTTTTACGACTCCATCTTGTGGTTCTCCTCCCTTTTAGTGGGGTGGATTGGTCTTCCAATTGTTGCTTTACTTTTCTGCCTTCGTCTTTTTCTTGTTAGAATCTGATAATGTCTTCTCACTACATGCAACCATTCTCTATCTAATCGTAGGAAAGCTGCTAATTTACGGTTTATAATAGCTTCGCGTTGTGTATTAAACTAACAAGTTATTAAGAACTCTATATAAAATTTAATCTTGGGATGAGAGAAAAATTGTGGCACTACGGAAGACATCAACATTTCATTT
The DNA here is from genome assembly GCA_031308135.1 of Acheta domesticus. Taxonomy (NCBI): domain Eukaryota; kingdom Metazoa; phylum Arthropoda; class Insecta; order Orthoptera; family Gryllidae; genus Acheta; species Acheta domesticus. Next base: position 144,993,001 of record JAHLJT010002406.1, on the reverse strand, counting down.
TATTTTACGTCATCATCGTAATAAAGTTGCTTCCCATGTATTTCGTTCATGCAACGAACGTATGGAATTTATGGTATTAAATAAATGTATTAAACTGCGAAAAATATCACGTTTGGAAAGAGAGAGGAAGTGATATATTGCGCTGAAAATTTAATCATTTTATAATAACGCATACCAGCTACTAATTATGTTAGTTAATGTTTGACAAACAAAGCAGTCGCTTTCCCAACACCAGTGAGGCTGCTCGAAACTTCATCCGTGCAATAAGCTTCCTTCTATCTCTCTACACATTACACAAAACTGCCGCAACATTCCTCTTTGTTATGGATTCTATTTCTGTACGAGTCTATTTTCGGAATGCTTAACTTAGGCCCGCCAAATTACTTGATGACGTCTATTCGCGTCCGTTCTATTGAGCGTAAACGGAGATAGAGTTTCTGAAGGCTATTATGGCCTGTGGGTAGCCTCAAACAACACACCTAGCAGAGGGAACTGCCGCTCGAATGGTCGGATGAAGGCGAAGGTGGTTGACGGACAATGAGGAAGACAAGGGTAAGGAGGACGAATAAACGTTTTAAGACTGGTGAGAGAACGAGGGGTTCGCTCACATCGATTCTCTAGCAATGAAAGACAGAGGGAGAGCAAGAAACAAACTTTGAGAAGGAAGTGCACGTGAGGCTTTAAAAGCTGCCGTAGAGGGACAGGCCGAATAGATACGCTTGATTGGGATGAGGATATAGTTGGAAAACGTAAAATGTTTTCTGACCTTTTTTTAAAAATCAGGCACCACGATATTATTTTTCAAATAATTTGTTGACTTGTATTGTTTTGACCCGAGTTGAGATAGAATTTTATGTTCAAAATTGTCAACATTATAAAAATCGAGGGTCTGTGTATTCGAACTGGTTAAAATTACTTGGTTAACTGGAGCCCAACTTCAATTTTCGGAATGCTTTACTTTGGTACGTCAAGTTACTTCATGATTGCTGAGAGTCAACTTCCCTGTTTTAAAGAACGTACTCAATATTCGATGACAACGAATGCAACGTGGTGTGTAAATATGGTGGATTCATCTGCAGCTAAAAACGAGAAACCGAACTATTTTGTTGCAAATGCGCATAAAAGTCGTGCCATAATTACATAACTGTCTTGGATGAGGCAAACAAGTTCCCATAAATTTGACTTTGGGACAAAAACTTCTATTAATGTCTCAACTGTAAGAAACTGTAATTAAAACAATAAAATCTCTTAAATTAATGTAGAGACTCTGTATACATTTGAGAATGGTATGTCGGATACAATAAAAATTTGTAATAGTTGTAATGAACCAAAGCTTAGGAACCGTAAATGTGACATTATGAGACAGTATTATGTGACATGTTTATTATGTGACAGATGAGCAAACAACATTGCAGCAAATACGAGGTAGATTCAACATCTACGTATACAACGTCCACGTTGCCTTAATAACTATGAAAATGCACGCGGAAGTACATGATAATAAAGTGCAGACGCACGAATATCTGCAAATAAACAGATCAGATAGTAGAGGTACACACAAAAGGTGAGTTTGGAGTACTGAAGATGAGGTTGCTTTGCAGTTAATGCCATTGCCAATCACATCATTTGCTGCTGTCACTGCCTACAGGGCTCCATCCAACATGCAATTCGGACTTGAAGGGTCCACTGCGAAATTCACTTCCGAACAGTTTGGCAACTTAATCATATACTAATAGATTCGGATGGAGTTACATTGAGAAGGGGAAGTTGCCCGAGCGCAAACCACCTTGATTGGCAGACCTCTAGCCATTTCTCGTTAAAGCCGACAGTCACGCTTATACATCGAGCAAAGTGAAATGACTTGATGAATACCACGACAAAGGTTGATTTTTGTCATTTCCAGCACAACTGTGATCGTCCGCTTTCACTGGCTGCTCTTTATTATCCGATCTGCTGTCAATTATTGGAGGTCAAAACAACATCTAGTCGACTAAGCCTGTTTCGACGAAGTTGCGTAAGCTTACGTTGGGCGCAGACAAACTAATATTTGCATTTCACTTTCAACGTTTTATCGATTCGTTATTTTTGATTATTTTATCGATTTCGATTTGATATTTGAAGTTCAGATATTGTTTAACGTCCTCTTCTGAATCGATGATTTTGGAATGTCAAAGTAGAAATTTGCATTCTCGTGTCGGTTTTCAGTATTTTGCTATTCCAATTATATAAATAAAAATTGATGTTGAAGATTTCTTAACAGTGACAATATATTGCCTAAAACTGTCAATATTGACAGCTTCATACGTAATGCTGATGTATGAAATTAGAACAACCATAACCATCTCAATAGTATCACATAAATGTTAAGATTCGGAATTAATGACTTAATTAATATTATAATAATCTTACGATCGCTAGTTTTCCCTCCTTCAGGGATTTCTCTCTCATGGGTACTATTCAGTCTTTTTTCCACGACTTTGAGACGGTAAAGAGACTATTTGGAGTGAATACCAGGATTCGAAATGTCAAAATATCATAATATAATAATTTTAAAAAAGGTGTAAAGGCAAGCCGCATAGTATCACGTAATGTAATTTATATTTGTTATAAATGATTTAAATATTAGGAAAAATCATACTAAAAATCAGAAAAAGAATATATTAGTAGAGCTAATTTTCTTAAAACAATTTTATTACACATGTTAACCGTTAACTCGTGACGTGCGGTCACAGTGGCCGACGAGGAAGAATAAACTCACTGTCCTCTTGACCGGTGCAATGCAGGAAGTTTAGGTTTACAGTACCTTTTTATCTCTTTCTAGACAATCTTCGGGCGTGGGCTAGCTTATCTAGTTGCAGCCGTTTCCATCTGAGAATCAGTTTAAGTTACGGATCGGTCTTGATGACCACACCTCTCGGTGACCGATACACCAGTAGTAGAAGTTTATATTTGGTAATGCACGTTTATACTTAGTAAATAATTTTCATTTAACGGTGTATTTTCTTATTTAAATATAGGTTTTTTATGTAGTCAATATCATTTCTATACGTATTTCAATATTCAACTGTGAAAAAAAAATATGGAGCAATATATGATCTGAAATTTTCTTAGTGAGTAATTAAAATTATATTATTTTCTGTTTATTTTATAAACCACAAAATCTTCGATTTTTCTCTTTATTATGCCTCTGTTAACGAGAAAAAAATTGTGAATTCGATGTGAAATGTAAAAACGAATATATGCCTAAAACTTTCCGGTCACAGTGACCACAAGTCACCGGTAACCGAAGTTCGAAGGCCCGTCACCGGTTGACGGTTAAATTACAAGTCTGTAAAATGTAGATTAAAATTCAGTAAGTTTCAATGTGAGGGAAATCTACCTGATCACAATATTTTCTCATTCTTTAAAAAGAAACTACATTTTTCCCAGCCTTAAAAATAAATCAATTTCTTGTCAATCCACAAAATCATCGCCTTTTAGAAAATGGAACGCAAGCGTATTTAATATTCTTCGCAGACATTCTCCGAAGAGCTTCACAGAGGGATACATCCCTCTCTCCTTTCCGCTCTTTCATATCCATCGATGAGCAAAAGATTGATATACTACGAAACTATTTTTCATACTTTTTGCACTCATCGCTTCCAACCAATAAAAAAGAATAATATTTCGTTGTTGTGTCGAAGCTGTTTTGGATACGAACTCTAGAGCTGACCTCAATGGAGAGAGTATTCTCGTGCTGCATGCTGGCCCAAAGAAAGATCGGCGCTCGCACAATGATGGACGAGGCGATGAGAGTTCGTGGAACTTCCCACCCCTGCTCACGCTTCCCTCCCCCTGGCACTTCCGACCCCCCTACATGGATCGTCTGCGCGGGCTAATGATTGATTGTTACAGATTCCGTGCGCGTCAACTTGCTAAGGTCCAGTAAGTATAGTGCATGGTTTTTCCTCGGGAGTCGGCGATGACCTTCCCCCGCTGGTTGGCGAGACCCGGCGCCGATCTACCCTCGGCTTCCATAGTTTTCCCCAGCCGGGTATCTCTCATCAGCGGGTCACCGCCTCAGCTGGGACGAACTCTGAACTCCCGACCGGCCTTCTGGCATGTGTGGTAGTATACTACACTGAAGTGTGTGTGTGTAAGTAAGGGGTCAGGATAGGACAAGGAAGAGGAAGGGAAAGTCGCGCTTGGTTCGTAGTCACTATGTTAGAGTTCTGCTCCGGTATTCGTTTGGTGTTGATCGAGGAAACTACGGAAAGCTACCTATCATTTAATTTTAGTCGTTAATTTTTTTCTCCAGACAGCAGCTGAACCCGACCTAGCTCGAGTCGAAAATCCTGCCACCGTCGGGACTCGAACCTTTAACCTCCCTGTCAGAGGCACTGCAGTGACATCAGTTGATGCCCTGAGCTACCTCTCCCGGCCCGCCGGCAACGCTGATAGGTGGTTTTCCTTGGCGTCACCGATCAATACCAGCCGAATGCCAGAGCAGCACCCTAACATACGGGCCACGGACTGCGCACAAACGTTCCTTTCACTTCCTTCTTCCCTTAAACACACAGCTTATATTCAGTCTCCAACATGTCAGGAGCATGGAAATTCTCTCTTGACCAGCTAGAGCGGTGCTCCCACCATGCACTACACATACGAGACTAATGACCTGAGTAGTTGACCGCTTGGCATCAATATTCATTCACTCCAACCTACCACCAGCAACCTCGATCTCGGTCCCATCACAGACAATCGGTTCTTGCACCTCCTCCTCTGTCCCTGCTTCATGGATGGGAGAATCCAGATTGTAACCCGCGGCCACTTTTCGTAAGCTTTCACCTAACTTCTCACAAAGGCGAAGTCCGAATGCAACCCCTTTTGCATTTCCTCGTGAGTGCAAAGTTGTGCTCGTCCAGGTACCGCATGCAGCACCTCCTTTTTCGTTTTATATTTGAAGAAAATGAAGGATACAAAGAACACATGCAACTTCTGACTCTGTTCATTTTGTATTACGCTTTTATTGTATTGGCCAAATATAGTAAGGAAAGCTTTTAATATTGGAAATGACTGCAAGAAATGTTTTCAATTAATTGAAATTGATTTCCACGTATTTAGCTTCGTTGCACCGAGGACGAAAAGGAGGAGGACGGAAGAGAAGTCCATAAACTTTCCTTAAAGTATGCAGAATTAAAATCATTGTGCTTAGTTAGATTGCATTCTTCAGAGTTCCGAATATTCTGCACAATCACCTGTCATAGAGGTTTTTTTTTTCAATTGATGAAAGAACATACATTTGCGATACTCATGAATAGAAACTTAAATTGTTTTGCCCTTCTCCGTCCCAAAACAGAGGCAATCGAGTTTTGCCTTCCCAGGTACTCAAAAGTACAAGGAAATTAAATGGAAAGCTGTCATGAGGGAAATCTAATCGCGGGATTCAATGGGACGATTCATGAGAGAATGAGAAGTAATTCCAAAACCGAAAGTAACCTAGGGCCAGTCATTCTTTTTTAATATAATACTAAATTTTTATTTTTTTATGTATGGCCGATAAACACAAGACATACTAAAAATAAGAGGAAGAAAAATGGAAAACTTCGTGCAAAGACGAAAGAGGGTAAATGAGTAATACGTTTTGTAATGCACTAAGGTGTGTTAATAAATATCAGAACATAGCATATCAATGACAGAGCGAGTTTGAGGGCCGAAAGAGACTAATGGCACTGGAAAGAACGGGGGAGGGGATGGGTGGATCCTCGTGAAAAGAGCGCGTGCGGCTCTGCACTTCGGAGGATTTGCGTCGGCTGCTCGAGCACATAATGACGACAATTTGGAGTCATTTGCTAACGAACCTTTCCGTCCGAGTCTCCAGCAGAGCAACGCATTTGCCTCGCAGCGGGTCCTACGCAGAGAAAATCCGCGTTGATTCAAATTGGCCGTTTCGTTCAAAATTCGTCTTTTTCTATTGATTCACTATGCTAATTTTTACTTTCTCGCCTTAGGCATACTTCGTAAAAAGAGAAAGTTATGTTATCGTGCGCCAGAAAACGGCGAATTTTTGCCAGAAAAACTCTTCTTTCCCAGATGTGGTACCGAAAAAGTGGATAAAACCTGTTGTTATATTTTAGAAAAAAATTCTCTAACTCGTGGTGTAGCTAGAATTAAAGTTTTGATGGTTCTTGTAACCAAAAAATCAACTGACGGCAAAACGTGTGTCTGTCTGTCCGTATGTCCGTCCATCTGTGCGCAACGCTAGCTCCTAAACCGTTCAGCTGAGTTTCTTCAAAATTGATATTCCGCAATGGCTTTGGCTGATGTCGAGGCTCTTGGAATTTGCAATCGATATTTTAATTTTAGGGCTACTTAATATGATGCCCCTAGGACATTTTCAAAGTTTTCAAAAAAATTGAAGAAAATTGAAACTTTTGTAATTTTCGAAAATTCAGAATTAACCGTGAAAATCGGACTTACGGCACCTTAATAAGTGTATTTTACTCTATTCTTACAAAAAATTTGAAGGAAAAATTTGGAGCCGTATTTGAAAAAAAATTGAAAATGGCAGGGGGTCTTCACGTAAAATACCCACGAATTTTGAAGAACGTTTTTCGAAATCTTAAAGCTTCGACTGGAACCAGATCGACAGGGGTTTGTTAAATTTGAAAAAATTTTACGAATGATTTAGACGCTAGTGGTGATTACAGACAGACGGACGTTTTGTTTTCAATTGGTTTTTCGGTATCGAGGACCCACAGGCTATCAAGGACCCAGTCAAGGGATTCAGGCTACACCACGTGTTAGGGGATATTTTTCTTAATTTAACAAGTGGGTTTATCCATTTTTTCGTAACCAGGGCCCGGCAATGTTTCTTTTTCTGCCGAAAACATGCCGTTCTTTTCGTGCAGCATTACATACACTCATAGTTTAAAAAAAAGCTGAATCCCAGAGGACCCTACTGATCCGTTGGAAACTCGGTGGGTATTTTGCACACCATACGCTAACCCAGAGATTTCGTTTCCATGATCGACCGCGCACTGGGGGGTATGTGACATCGCACCCAACGGTCTACATAAGACGGCCGCACTAGCCATTGCGACATCGGATAGCGTCGCCAGAGCGTCACCTGCACGTAGACTAGTCTGTATATACGTACACATATCTAGGCGACGCGTCTGACAGCCAGTTGTCCAGTTAGGCGCATTCGAGACGGGCTGCGTCGTGGGTGTGCGGGAGGCTGGTTTGTCCTGTCGTCGTATTGCACGCTACACCGGTCGAACGTACACCACCATCGACCGTTGTTAGCGGCAATGGATTTAGGAAGGCACGCACATACGAAATGGAGGATCTGGACGTCCACCACGCACCACGAAGAGGGAGGTCCTACAGATTGTCCGCCACGCGCCAACAAATCCAACGGCAACGATAGGTGCTATTCAGCGGGCTGTGAAGCCTGCACTATCACATTGTATAAGTGCCAGTTCCATTGGTCGGCGGTTGCACAACGCAGGGTTCGCCTCATGCCGACCGTTACGACCCCTGCCATTCACACCACAGCAATGTCGCTACAGACTCGCCTGGTTTTGGCAACAACGGATATGCATGTTGAGGCAATGTATATTGGCAGCGGGTCATCTTCAGCGACAAATACCGCTTCTATCTTAAAGGCGACGGCCAAAGGGTACGTGTCTGGAGGTGTAGTGGGGTAGCACCACGACGAGTGGTTTTGTGGTATCCCATCACACGTCTCGCCAGCTTGGTGATGGTGTGGAGCGCGATATCTCATGATTCCTATTCACCGTTAGTGTTCCTCGGAGTCACTGTGACAGTTGCACGGTAGGTTCAGGAGATCCTGTAACCGGTGGCTCTGCCGTTCGTGAACGCCCACGTCCATGTCCTATATCAGTAGGGCAACGCTCGTCTGCATACAAGAGACATCTTCCAAACATGTATTGCAGTCTCTGATACTCTGCCATCGAGAGCCTCATCGTCAGACCTCTCTCCGATTGAGAATAAGATGCTACGGAATGTGCGATCAGGATTGCATCCCTACCCACCAATCTACAAGAACAGCACGCTGAGGTGAAAGCTGCATGGGATGGATTAGCACAGGACTCCATTCGTGATGTCTACAACTCCATACCACGACGTCTGGACGCGTGTGTTTGCCATCATGGTGGCCCCATGCCATATTGACTTGGTATGAAATTTCATACTAAGGCCAAATAGTTGAATAATGACTGGAAGTATGTTTGAACCGAATGAAGTTTTTTGCCTTTTCTTACATAATACGTATGATATTATAGCATTTTGAAAAACATACTAGAAAATAGTAATTTAAGCAATCCAAAATTATCGCCGGACTTGATAATATTCAAAGACTTCTTTTGAAAGCACACCAACATTTCACATCATGCTCTGAATAGTTATGCATGTCTTACACTCTGCACATTTCGACTGTTTACCTCATGTGACTATCCAGTGTCCTACGTTGTGATTACGAATTTCCTCCTTTATCTGCTTACAGGTTTTAGGTCGCACTCCTCGAGGTTTTCCGTTCCCGGTGTTACAAGAATGGCAATTACTATCCTTGGGGTAAAACCGAGAATACGCAAATCTTTATCAATGCATCTGCATGAGAACCATGCATTCACATCCGTTCCATTGAGGCAGAGAGGGAAGTTCGAGTAGTACCATTTATAGAACGCACGTAAAACATTCTCAAAGCCATTCTATTTATCTGTTTTAAGGAAATGTGTAGAGGAGATACGTCGGCGCGAGCTGCGTGAGCTGTGCCGCTCTTTAGCGAAAGAAGAATTTCCATTTCTGAGCAGGCGCCGTGCGGGGCCGAAGAGATTGATCGCGGCGCTGGCGCGTGCGAGGGCGAGAGGCGCGTGCTACGACGGGTGCGTGGGCTGCGCGCCAACGCGTGCACGCCGCCGCACGCGTTGCCTCACGGGGAGGGGTGCGCTGGCGGGTGAGGACGAAAGGGGAAACGGAGTTGTCGAGGAATTAAGAGGGATAGCGACTGCAAAGATCCCGCCAGCGCCAGGTGAAGTTAATGAAAGCGAGAACGATTCCGGTGATAGTTAATTCCTGGTGAGCGTTGCAACGCTTCTGTCTGGGAGGTCCTAGGGTTTGTGTCGCGACGGTGGTTCAATATTCGTCAATAGAATTAAGTCTTTATTAGGATTATTTGAGATAACGGCTGCTCTAACCGGTAGTTTTTCGTGATTTCTCCGATCAATACCAGGTGAATGGCATATATAAACCTTAACAAACGGGCCACGATCCGCGCGCAATTTTTCCTTCCGTATCCTATCCTCACACCGTTCTCGCACACACTTATATTTACATGCACTGCACCAGCACACATATTGAGAGACCGGACAGGAGCTTGCCCCGGATGCCTTGCAGGTGGAAAATAGTTGGGGAAAGCCCCACAAATGGACTGTAGGTGAGCACCAGATCTTGGCATCACGTAAAGAGAAGATCAATGACATATCTCAAGGGAAAGTATACACAACACTTATGGGACTAATGACATTAGCAGTTGACGCACCCGGAAGCCCAAATGAACCAACCAAGTCTCAATGAACCAAGCAAAAATAATCATCGATGGTAGAGCTTGTACTGAGCAAGGGGATGGAAAGGAAATATCTGGTAGTGGTAATGGAGGGAGGGGTGGCAGGAAGTTAGTGATTTTGTCACTATGAGTGTGAGCGATGAAAGGTGTTGGTGATGATGGTGAAGACTTGCAAAGGGGTTGTCAACGTCTGGAGGGGTGATATGCAACTTCGGGGGTTGTCAAAGGGGCAGTCAAAGGGGTTGTCAACGTCGGGGGTGGTGATTTAGAGCTAGAAACATTTTCATTACAAACAGAGAGTTTTCAGGCCCCATAGTGAGTATTTATCGTTTCCTTATCCTCCTCAACCCATCAGATTCGCAAAATAAGGCCAACATTTGGATACAACAGAACAAAACTCCTACGAACTTATTTGTTTGTATGTATGTACTTTGCGCGACAGCCCGTGAGCGGGTTCAGGCCTACCGGCGACGTCGATGCCTCGGCCATGGGTAAAGGGGGTACATGTGGTTAGCATGTAGATATCCCCATGCCGTATTCCGGTCTTCTCAACCTGAGAAGTGAATTTTCTCATCGAGCCATATATACTGGGATATTGCAAGGAAAACGCACACTGTAGTCTTGCCTCGTTCGGGAATCGAACCCGGAGCCGCGTAGTGGTAAGCGAGCACGCTGGCCAAGAGCTAGCCGCAAGACGAAGATCTTATTTACCTGATGAATTTCGTCAGTTTGAATCTTGCCAACTCGCCAGTCTGGGAACGGAGTCATACACAACTCGCTTATGTGGGGCAAGTCTCTCCACCATTTCTCCTGTGAGTGTGTGTGTGTGGAGAGGGAGGGCTGTCAAGACGTAGCCAGGGCCCATCGGACTGAGTACCCCGGAGAGTATGAGGCACCACCTTCCTCCTCACTGCGCCCAATCCCACTATCAATCACACTAACCTTGTGAAGCTGCGAAACTGGGCAAGAAGAAGTAAGTTTCCACATCTTTACCAGAGCTTTTATCAGGGGTACCGAGGACCTAAACTTCCCATCAGAAAGAGTCCTGTGTGTTTTGTCATCCCACACAACTTGTTCTTTACAAGGGTGTTTTCACACACCTCTGGGGAGCTACCTAAACAATGGCGCTTATCATCACCCCCACGGTTGTACGTATACACCGTCGGTCTGATATCTGCATACATTGGAACGGGATGCGCACATCTAACCATAACCTGGGTGGAGTCATCACCAAGCACGAGAGCTACCTACTATACCCATTGGTGTCTAATTCGTTGCATACTTCTCACAGAGCCGGAACAAAAACCCTCCTCAAAACTGCCAAGAATTGTTACGACAAAGCTCATATTCCAACTTAATTCGAACCGGCCTGTTACACGGGGTAGGTGCACGGACCTCCTAGCCCAACCCCTCAATGTAATCTCCTTTCTGCTAACGACGTGAGTACCATCGGAAATCTGCGCACCTGGCGGGAGGTCTCAATTCCCCGCCAGAGCGTCTCTATCTGGGACCACAACACACTGCTCGCGACTCTAATCCTGCGCGGGAGGAGTGGCAACGAGGCCAAGAAAGCCTAGATGGGAAGGCGGGCATTTCTATGCATCTTAGGCGCTTTCGAACGACAAAACGCTAGAGGCGATGCGCACATCTGTCCATCTTGCCTAATTGTGACGGTGACGAGAAGAATTTAGAGGAGATGAGGATGTCGGTAGTAACGGGTGCAATATAGCGTAAACAAGTGCAGTGTTGCGTAGGGATGGCGGTTGTGAAGTGGGAGTGGCGCCAGCGAGAGCCGCTGTGGGGGTTGCGGAGGGCGGCGGCGGAGAGGCGCACCCTCGTGGGGCCCGCTGGGGGCGCCAGGCGGGCGGCGCGGCCGCGCACGCACCTCGCTTACTCGCAGCGTTTCCGTTCCACGCAACGCGCTTATTACTCTGTCGCTTCAGATCCGGGAAGAAACTCGTAGCTGCTTGGTTCGTGATTCTTCCGCTTGTTGTTGGGGGCTGGGGAGATCCCCACTCAAGCTATCTTCGGATCACGATCGTGCCAGAATTAAATTCGAAAGAGTGAATTTATACCACTTACACTAATGGGAAACCATAGTTTTCTCGCCTTAGGTGATAGATGAATTTGATTCTAAAACTAGTGATGTTACAACAGCACATAATTTCATGCAATATTTGTAACTTTACGTAATATGCATTGATATTGGAATTTAATATTCTAATCTTTTCAAGAAATAAAAAGACTTCAAGAAAATGGATGTGAGATTTGAATTTGCAATTTTTGATTTTTTGAGGTGTTAATGAAAATCAGCATTGTACCAAATGTGTAAGCCCACTTTGCTCTAATACACAAACGACTGTAGAACATTATTATAACATTGTGACGTATATCAACACAATGAAATACGTTTTTTCGATTTAAAAAATGTAATTCCAATACAACCGGGCAGTGGCTGCTATCGATACAGCTCAGTCACCGGAGCGTTGTTGCATTGCGTTGTTGCCAGCATGGCGTAGTTAAAAGCAAAATGTGCGTTTTGTTTGGCATATATACGTCACGTGGTTAGGCGGAAGAGCAGGCCCTATGGCCTGAGCCTCGCCATTAATAAAGGCATTTTTATTATTATTATTATTATTATTATTATTATTATTATTATTATTATATACTAGGCGAATACTTTTTATCCTTCCCAAAATCGTATATTCCCATCTATACACATAATTCAATCTGTTTATGGGTTAGAGTAGCAATCCTAGAATTTGAGAAATCATATACAGAATACACTTATCTTCATAGTTACAGGAAGACGCCAAAGAAAGTTAAAACTTTAGCAATTTTCGAAAATTTAGAGTTAATTTAAAGGAGTGGAACACAACAGAATACAGTCACAACACGTGACTCATGAAATATTTACACAAAGTTTACAAGTATATCTCACAAAAATTGTGCGACGGGAATCGCTGTAGACATTATCCACTCAATGACTTACATTAGGAAGTTAAAATATTATTTCTGAAAAACCGCTGTCAATAGAAAATTCAGTGCTGCTGATGTGTTAACGTGGGTTCACGTAAATACGTGAATGAAATTTAATAAGATTTTTAAATGGGAATTAGTAGATTTCTCATCAAGGGATACCTGAAAGTATAAACGAATGAAATTCGTAAGTGGTGACGATTGTTTTGATAGTTGTTTGGCACTGCCTAATTGCATAATAAAACGAATGTATTAGCGACCTCTTATCCCTCACACCCTGCATATTGAATTCGTGAAGGTCGTGCCTCATCTGTTAGGAAGTACTGCAGCCGTAAATGCGGCGCAGGCAAAAAATCCCTGCCTCTCCTCTATTGCGGTAGCTTCACGCCCCTGCCACGCACTTTCCCCGATAAGCGAAAGTAATAAAGATGAAGCGCGCGGGAGACGTCGCAGGCGGGCCCAGCGCGGGGCGGGGCCGGGCGGGGGGGGGAGGGGCGGGCGGAGGCGGAGGCGCGGCGGGTCTTCGGCGCCGCCGCCATGAAACATTCATGTGCTGGCGGCAGCCACGCACGCGGCCCCGTGCGGTCCCACAGCCCCCTCACGAGGCAACGGCGGCACATGCTCGCGCTCCACTCCGCTCCGCCCCATTCCGTCTCGTCTTCATCCTGCCCCGGGAGCACACAAGCTGATCTTCGCCGCCCCTCTCCACCTCGACCTCCTCTTCTCCACCGCCGCCCGCTATATTTCGGCCAACACACGCCCGCACTCCGCCCCGCCCGCTGATACGCTCCACTTCTCGTTCCATCCCCACCCCGCAGGGTCTCGTCCCATCTCCCCGTGCTAGAGCCCGCGCCAGAAGACGCCCGTGCCCCAACTCGGTCCACCCCGCCTCTCCCGCCCCCCTCGGCACGCCTTCGCCATCACCACGCGAGTAATGCTAATCTGCCCCTCCCAACTCCACCACGATTCACACTTCATCCGCCCCCGCTTCGCAAGGTCCCGCGCTCCATCTTGGATCGCTCGGCATTGACCCACCCCCCGGGAAAAGTTGTGAAGGGAAACAACTTTTGTCACTGCAGTGTCTCTGTCCGGGTGGTTCTATAATTCAAGTCCCGACGGTGACAGGTTTTCTTCACTAGCTACAAAGCTAGATCGAGTTCAATCACGGTCTGGAGGAGAATTCTTGCGGCCGGCTGCTCTGATTGGTAGTTTTCCGTGGTTTCTCCGATCAAAACCAGGAGAATGCGAGAGCAGTACCCTGTCAAACAGGCCACAGAACGCGCGCGCGTAAATACTGCTTACTTATCACTTATCTTGAATAAGTACGTGAATACAAAACGACAAATATTAAAACATATTATTATTTTATAGAACCCCTTTTAATTAACCAGAGGTATCCTCTCTACATAATGTCATTTTCATAAAACTTTCCCATAAAAATACGTTATTCTTTCCCTCCTCTTCCTTGCCCTTTCTTCACCCCTTGCTTACACACTCACTTACAAGGACTACACTACCACACATATCGGAAGATCGGCCGAACGTTTAGAGCTCATCATGGCTGGGGCGGTGCCCCGCTGGTGGAAGTTACCTGATGGGGGAAACCCCGCGAGCCGACGACAGGTCAGCGCCGGATCTTACAATCCAGCGGGGGAAGATCACTGCCAACTTCTGTGAAAAAATGCAGTGTGAATGTTCTTAGCAGTTGGTGCGCCCAAAATCACTACTCAATCAAAAGAAAATCGCACCACCCGTCCCCGCTGCGTCACACGAGTTCCGCTGAACACGACGCTCTCGTACGCCCCAAACCATGGATATGGACACTGGCACGTAAGGTTGAACAGATAAAAATCTGACATTTCACGTTTCGTAGGAATATGAAAAGCGATAACACTGCGTACCCTAAACGAGCTGCATGTGCCGTAATATATGAGTGATTTGCCAGTCTCCTTGAAACCATTAATTTACTATAGAGAGCTACACCCTCTCGTTGATGAAAGCTGAAGATCTCGTTTTCCCCAAATCGTCACATGCTAATTTTTACGTTGAAAGGCGTTCGCTCAGAGCTTAATTTCAAGCTATTTATTTTCAAGATATACCAGATATACACTTGTATATCATGTATCGGTTACTCCATTTTAAAGTACGATTGTACCAAAAGATCTGGACTGCTCGTTTTGACGGAGTGATGACCAAGCAAGTGTTTTTTCTTTTCCTTAACATGAGTCCAACGTCCTGTAGAAATTCGCATTTCTTCGTTATTGTTATTGTGGAAACAAACATATGAAAGCTCATAAACAATAAAATATCATGAGGTTCGAAGTAAAAATATAGATTCAGTACGTGATTTTAATTATCAGTGATATCAAAAATTAAATCTCCAGGAATATTATGATTGAGAGTTGCAGATAGATATCGTATGTTTGAAATACCATTTATTTATATTCACACTTCTGCCTTAGCAGCCTAAGCCGTAACCTTTTTATGCGCTTTATTTTACTTACGTGCTTCTTGAATTCCTATTTTTTCAAAAAGAAAATTTACGGTTAATGTCTGTCCAATATAATGTCAATGTCATATTTTGAAATTATTTCACAACAAGTTTTTCACCAAATAAAATACCTTTCTGGTTTAAAAGTGACAAAAAATACTACTTACTCTTATTCTGAAAGATGGAACTTTGAAAAATTTGTGTTTATCTTGAGACAAAACATTGGTACATTATTTTCAGAAAGATTTACTTAACAAAGTATTTTTTATGGGAACGATTTAGGAAAATGGCATTACATAAAGAGGTCTCATTATAACCTCTGATTAATTAAAAGAGATTTTATAAAATATTAATATCTTGTAATATTTCTCATTTACATACTTATTCAAGATAACTGGTAAATATATAATATTCACACGCCGCTCATGTGATTGTTCTTCAGCAGCAAAACTCGTAAATAGAAACATAGCAGAAAGGGAAAGCGTAATCCGTAATACCTATACAGTTTTGTTTGTTTCAGTTTATTTCGCGTTTTAAATAATTAAATTTACTGATGAGAGAGAATCAATGACATTCCATGACATCGACAAACATTATTCCCTTTGAATCGAAAGTTTAAAGGATAATTCAATCGGCTTCGAAATGTCACGGGGCACCGTTCTACATACACCTGCACAAATCAAACCAGTAAACAGCAAGAGACTGAGCCAGGATTCACGCGTCGGTTGTTTCGCGGCGTCCGAGGGACAGCGGTGGGAGCTGGCCGCTTGACCGGCCAACTCCACGAAGGCGCAATCTAACTTGCTGAACGAAGCCGGGCGTGACAGCGCTTTGGCGACCAGCCTCTGTTCCCAGCCTTCTCCCACCGCTCGCCACCGCCCGCGGGTGACTGTGGGTAGGTCGAATGCAGCTGCTGTCTAGAGGAGAATTCTAGCGGTCGGCAGCCCCGATTGGTAGTTTCCTGTGGTTTACCGATCAATACCAGGAAGGTACCCTATCAAACAAGGACACGAACCGTGTTCCATATTTCCTTCCTCTTGTCCCATCCTCACCCCTTACGCACAATTTCACTTACATGCACTACGCTACCACACATGCCAGGAGAGCAATCTAGAGCTTAGAGAATATCCCGACTAGGAGAAGGGAAAATGCCCGGTAAGCCGACCTGGAAGTCGGCGTCGGATCTCACTACCCAGCAGTGGAAGAACACCGCCACTCCCGTGATGAAAACATGCGCTACATTTACGGGACTAATAACCACCCGCAATTATCTCTCCCTAAATACGAAATAATTAATCCATTCCCGCGCACTCCCCCAATTTCTCTCTCCAGGCTGCCCCTCCCCACAACGACGGCGGGCGATAGCAATCGACGCGGCAGTGCAGCCCCTCACCGACGCCCGTTCGCGCCTCCTGACACAAAATGGGCAAAACTTTAGATGGGATTCTTTTGTGAAAGCGATTAACAGTTATACCTTCCACGAAACGGTGGATAATCATCTTGCTTCAGAAGGTTTTAATCAACACGTAAATTATAATGGTAATAGTATTACCGGAGCCAATTAAAGAGGTTCACAATTTACGAAATAGAGACTTCAGCGTGTTCCACGTTGTTACGTTATGAAAAAAATAATGAAAACATTTATAAAGAAATAAAAAATATATCTCCCGTTGTAAAATCTAAAAAAATGTGATAAATTCCTTTTGTCAACTACTTCAGCCATGATTCATCTAGCAACTTTTGTAAACTGTAAAAGAATTTTCTTCTTTTGGAATAGAGATATTAAGCATATTTCTGCCTTTGATTTATCGTCATTTAGCAATTTATCATTACATATTTCTTTCTTTGATTAATTTTTCAATAGGTTCTTTGGTGTATCTGGGAACAAGTTAATTTGCAAAATTTAATCTTCCCAATCTGGCTGTGGGCACGTTCCAGACAGTCTGGCAATATCGGCTACGAGCGGCGTGTCATGGTCTATCATTCTGAAGATTCCAAAGTAGTTTCAGATACACGGATTATGACCGCGGAAGATTTCGCCTCCACTGGAAAATTTAATTTAGCCACTAAGAAAAAATGACAATTTTTTCAACAAAAGTATCTAATTTTAGCATGGTCTCGATTGGAGCGACAAATTTATTATTTTGGAACGCACCATGTCCTTGTCAGGAAGTATTGGATATGAAATGACACACATTTTTAATGCTACACATTTTCAAATTTTCTCTCCATGCTTTCAAATTTTGTAATAGTTTTGTAATTAGATATTCGACATTTTCAACTAATATCTGAGAACACACGGTAGTTATGTTCCAAACAACAAAAATTTAACTACGCGAAAAATTTTATTTTATTTCATTTTGCAAAATGTAATTATAGTAAGTAGTCTCCTGGCGTAGAGTAGGCTAATTTTGATGAGAATATTTTATAATATGACAAATATACTGTTCAAATATACTCTTTCTGGTTAGTCTTTTTCTATTGTTATCTAGGGTGGTGGGTTGCAGGCGTAATCTGCTTGTCATTGAGTCTCTGCGACAGAGTCAGGAAAGGACGCTATCGCGTTAATCACGTCGCTTGAAGCGCGTATAGGGCCGCGCGACCGCAACCACAGGCGCTCTTTGCCCTTCTCCTCCCTCGCGCCACCGCAAGCAGCGACAGCGTCAGGACCCTAATAGAGGGTGTCAAAAAGGTACTTGCGGTCCACGACGTTATAATGAACTGAGCAGATTTGATACTTGATGTATTGTAATATCAAGTATAGATTAGGAGTTGCATTGTTGACGATTGGTTAACTTACAAATTCAGCAGAGAAATACAGGCTGAATATTTTACTATTAGTTCTATATTCCAAAGAGAATTAATTCTAAGACTATTTTGTGCAGAAAACAAAAATACGTTTTTAAACAAAGCCAAAAATATAATTAAATATAATAAAATATTAAATATGCTATAAAAATATTACTATGAGCCGTTTGCAAATGACCCTTAGTTTGTGATTTATTGCGTTGCTGTGAACTTCTGCAAGTTTCTTCGAAAAGTACTTCTTAGTATTTCAAGTTAATGGTTAACGAATTAACCAAGAAGTATAGAGTATTTCTTGGTTAACGGTGCTATTTTTCAATATGTACCCCTTACAAATCAAACTTGAAGGTCATGTTATTCTGAGCAAGGGATAGAGAATTCACACATCAAGAACTTGAAATATATGAATACTAACAAGTTTCTAGTGTTCGTATGAAGATACAGTTGTCCCAACTTAATGCTTATCTAAACGAAATAAAACACAAGCAGACCTTACTCGAGTGCTCCGTGTTTGGCGTGCAGTATTGAGGATCAATTCAGCAGATTAATAAATAACACAAAACTTTAATCGGTGCCCAAAAGATTTGGCCAGCAGTACTTCAACGTCTATCTGAAAAAGCGACTCAACTCAATCACATCCTCCTTACTTAGTCTCTCGTTTCCATCAACTATCCCATCTCTCGAGACAAATCATGTTATATTTTCCATCCAGCAAGCTGTCACCTCCACGCGAAGCCACCTCTCGAGGAAATAAACGCGTCAAGCAGCCGCTCGCCCATGCGCATCCTCGCCCACGCGCGCGTCAAAAGCCGCTCCGGCGAGAGGCAGGCCGGGCGCGTGCCGCGGCGGCCGGGGTAATGAGATGCCGGAGATACGCAGCGCTCGAGGGCTCTCCCCTTGAGAGGATCCACAAACGCGCGTCGCTCCGGCGCGGCGGGAGGGCGATGGCGCCAGTGATGTACACTGGCCGAATATCCAATCTCCACGAGAGCAAACGGCTCCAAGAACTGCACTAGCGCGAGAGCTAGATCAAAGCAACTGTAGCAAACTGTAGCAACTGTATGGAGGACAATTCTAGCGGCCGCGCCGCCTGCTCTGATTGGTGGGTTTCCATGATTTCACCGTTCAATACCAGGCGAATGGCGGAACAACGATACGCGATATTTCCTTCCTCTATCTTCATTTATCCTTACCCCTTACTTACGCGCACTTAAACTTACAATACACTCCCGCACATGTCTGGAGACCAAATCGGTAGTTAAAAGTTGACCGGTCTGTGGAAGTGCCCTGTTAGGGGGAGATACGTGGTAGAGGAATATATTGCAAGACGACGATATATTCACAACAATAGGGCAGCTGTAAACTGACACAAAATATTTAAGAATAAATCTATTTCAACACACAAAAGATCTTTTCAGTACGTGGTCCAAGACAAAACTATTAGGTAACGATCCGTAACAAGATGTTGCTAATATGAGCAAAAACGAACGCTCAGTTTGAAGAAGAGGTATTCTTTACAACGCGTTCCGTGAAAGACAATTCAAATGGACTCCGTTTTATTATCAATCAATGAATCAACGATGGCTAATTTTACGTGGCAGAGGCTTGGACTATCAAGCTTTTCCTCCTGACCACGCAAATTTTGCTAAGCTCCTTTCGCCATCTAGCACCAAAATGGAGAATTGGCGAATGACTTTGGGCGGCGAAACAGGACGACTAGAATTGTTCAGGGATTTCTTTTAGGATTGAGAATCTTTTACGTGTAGTAAATCTGCAACTGGAACATCCGGCTTTACTTTCCCTCAAACGATCTTTTACCCTTAAAAGTTCACAGATGCGATCGAGTTTGAAATTTTCAATCAAAAACAGAACTCTTGAAAACAGAACGATCAACATGAAAGTATTCGGTTCAATAAAGATAAACTTTTCATTAAAATGTATTTCACATCTATGAGTGAACTCCTGAAAATCTCAGATGAAGAGGAATCCGATTTGAAGGCGATTCAGCTGCCATATAGCTTTCGAATACTAGGACGTGTACATTCTCCATTAGGAACCATTCTCCATTAGAGACCATGAAATGAGATCCATTATATTTTTTTAAACGTGTCTGCATTTCAAAATGTATTATTGTTTGAACATGGGGATATGTGATACTTTATTATTGACTGAAAAATAACCAAACCCCACAAAACAATTAATCACATTAAGAATGATATATTTTTATATGTTTAAAAGCTACATCCAGATAAAACAACTTTGTGTTGTAACTTACGACCATTGATTTCTTCGGCTCTTTGTCACAGACACCCCTATTCCTTTGCTGACATGACACGACGAAAGTGGTTCTGCAGTATTTTACAGTTACAACTCTGTACGAGCCGTTCGAGTTAGACGACAGCCAAGACGCGACAAGCGTGGGGGCAAAAGGTGCCCAATGCTCAAGCGTCGACGCTCAGGCGCAGTTAGTGAGTATTTTGTGTTTCTGGCAATGACTGCATTAGCCCCGTGAGTGTCGACGGTCCATGTTGCATTTTGAGAAGTGGCGGTGTTCCTCCTGCACTGGAATGTGAGATACAGCACCGCCATTCACGTCGGATCCCGGCGTTCTTCCTCCAGATATTTCCCCCATTGGGGCATCCCCCCAGTCGTGACAAGCTCTAAGCTCCCAACTGGTCTCCCAATATGGTGACAGAGTAGTGCACATAAGTATATGTACGTGTGAGATAGGAGGGGACATGGATGACGAAGAGAAGACTATGCACTGTCCGTGTCCTTTTGTTAACTTTGCTCCGATATTCACGTATAATTAGTCAAAAATCCTTACAGTTGGAACTCAAATTCTAGAACGTCGCTGTTAATGACACAGTTATTCCCCAAACTATCACAGTCGGTATATTTAACATTTAATACATAGTGACTGTGCATAGTCTACAACAATAGATTGCTAATAGACACATATAATCGTACATACAGACTACACCATTACAGCCGCTACGCGCGAGGAAGATCGCAAATAGGCGCGCGCGAGCGACGGAGCGGGCGGGCGACGGAGCGGGCGGGCGGGTTCGGCGACCGCATGCGGGCGAGCCAACGCGACGCGGCAGGGCGCGGCGCTCCGCTGGGCAAAGCCGGTTCGCTTCAGCTGCGCAGTTACACGCCCATCGTGGAAATCGCCACCGCAATTCATAGCGCCGAGTGCATCTTTATAGCGCCCGCCCAGGCCCAGCCCGCTGGGCCGGCGCGGGCCGCGCGGTCACGCCGAGTGCGGAAGAGGCGGGCTGCAATCAGCTCGGATTAGCGCGCCCCAATGGCTCTTGAGCCGCGCGCGGAGTTTCAACGCTTGCCAGTGGCGCCAAGCGGATTCAACTGCAAGCAGCGACTTTCATAAAGCAGTGGGATACTTTAATTAAGCAATAATCGAAACCATGATTTGTAAATGAAAGCAATACATAAATTATACGAAATTGTATGGTCTGTTTTATACTCATCAAATAAGAAGAGAACGCAATATTTATATATGTATTTAATATAGCGTACCAATAATATTTCTACCTCTAAAAATTTCTTGGTAATAATGAATACCACAAATTGACTTTAATTGAAGAGGACATGAAACCAGATCTAAACATTTTGTAATACATGTTCAGCACTTTAAAATATATTAATACGCAAACATATTACTACAGAAATGATTGTTGTTATTATTATTGACTGAAAAATAAACGAACCATTAAAACATTTTATTAATGAAAATCAGAATTAATTACTCTTGCAACATGAGTTTAAAAACTAACGCCAGAGAAGAAGTTAACTTTAGAGCCGTTATCGTGATTATCTGTTTTTTCTGCTCTTTATTGTTATCTTTATTGTAATCTTTATTGTTATTCATACGACTAAAGATTTTTGCCACTTGCCAAAGCTATTTGGTACATGACCATTTGAATAAACAATTAAATGCGTAAAATATTACAGGTATAAGCAGATAAATCATTAAGAAAATATGAGCTTTCAGGAACTAAATATTATACAAATAATTCTGTTAGCTCTGTGCACCCAATGTTCGAGGAAGTATAGAAGTTCTAAAAACAACACACTTCTAATGTTTTTTTCTAATTAGTCAGTACACATAGAAACGCTGAAACCATAATGTAATCATAAAATACATTATTGAGGAAAGACAAAGTAATAATGCATAATTTGTGGAAGTTATGTACAAAAGAAGAAAATAGCACTTGAAAGAAAACGAGATTCAGGGAAATTTAGTATAATGTGGCTTTTCGTGAATGCCAAATACAAATGTACCAATCTTTCGCATACATCTTTAAAACCATTTATTGTTCAACGATTGGCATTGAATTCTATAGTCATGAAGACCACACTGAAAGTTAAACATTGACAGCAGACAGTGCAATTTTCTACTAAACATTATTCCGTGTTTTAACAATACGTTTTATCAAATTCTCACAATAATACTTGAGTTATTACATTGAATAATAACAATAGCAAATTCAAGGGAAGAATATCGTATTTTTAGGATCTAAACCTAACCAGCATTTAAAAACAAACACACTGTGCTTGTAAATCAATGTCATGCAAATGTGTATTTTTCCTAAAGGACCCTTTTAACCAAGCGTGGTCACCAAAACAAATCTAGCGCACGGAAAGCAAAGCTAGTTTGGATCAAAAACACCGCCGACGGCGCCAATGTCAATGGAGGTCCGTAGGTAAAGAGCGCTATTGCCATCGCTCCCCTGAATTCGTGGATGTGCGATTCTCGCTTTAATTTTCCACGTGTGTGGATTGCTTCTCATTTATTTTCCGTTGTTACCAAATGCAAGTCGTTACATGTCTATACTGTTATCTCATTACGTAAAATAAACTTGAACGTATTTGTTAAATTATTTACATGTTAGGCGGAGCTCTCGCTGAATTGCAGTTGCTAATGGATTTCAAAGTAATTGATTTTTCAAACAGCACAGTTAAACACGTTTGTACAAGTTTATCTTTAAAATTACAATAGTACTCCTACTACAATAATAATATTCAAGGTAAATTAGTTGATTCTTGTAGTTTGTCTTACACCAAAATACAATGCCTTTCTGTAACGGAATTCAGTAAATGGTAGAGGCGAAATGTTGTTAACGTGGAAATTCTTCTAGATGACACTGACATAACACGTATTGTTGTCAAAGAAACAACATTCAAAAACCTACAAAATCCAAACCGGTGAATTTTGGAACTATCCATTTCTTCTTAGAATATATTTGATATGAATTGCTTGCTTGCGATATTGGTTGCATACATACGTTTTACACAGCCCCATGTTGCATTATATTTTCAATAAATAATAAATAAAATACGAACGTGCCATTGTCATTTGTCCGTTGCAAATGTTTCTGTAATATGATGTTGTTTAGGGAATGTTGCTGGATGAAGTTGAGTTATGTGATATTCAATAAATTTTTTTTAGCTTGATGTATCTGTTAAAAATATCCCTGTGCTCTATTATCCAATATTCATAGAGTAATAGATACGTAAGGGTTCTTCTTGTTGTATTCTGATATTGACACACTTCCAAAAAATGATGGAAATAAAACGCCTAGTATAGTTCAAAATAATAAGTGTGAAAATTGACATTACTCTTACAACACGATGTGTGCTTTTCAACACATTCGTTTCCGACCTTTAAATACCATGCAAAAAATGAAGAGGAATGTTATTGTTCTCGCAAATGGGTGTCTGGTAGTGCGTCTCCTCTCATTTCAACAACTATCCATTAATCTTCATCTCGAAGCACAATTGGCCAACTACCCCGCGCGCACTCGTCGCGTCGCGTCGCGTCGCGTCGCCTCGTGCGGCATCGCGCGTCGCGCGGCCGCCCGGCGAGGGTGCGGGCGCGGGCGAGGGCGCTTTGATGGCGAGAGCCCAACACAATGGGCGCCACCGTCATGGCGCCGCCGTCTCCCACCCCCGGGCGCCCTGCTGCCAATGCACACATCAGCTGAGTAAACACGCGGCCCGCTCCCAGCCCCGCGGGCCTCCGCCTCCCGCCCGGATCCCATCGCCGCTGTCGCCAGGCGCTCCCGCTACCCTCAGCCAACGCTGCTTCCGACTTGCTCATCCGCTCGCCGGCGCCGGGGCCACGGACGTCTCCATTAGCAGCACACCTCCTAACAACCTCCTCTTCCACATCCCCTTCCTCTAGCTCATCCTCGTTTAGTCCCCCGACAGTGGCAGATCTTTTACTTTAGCTAGATAGAATTCAGCCGCTGCCTGGAGAATTCTAGAAGCAATTGTTGCTGTCTGGAGAATTCTAGAGGCCGCTGTCTGGAGAGTTCTTGGTTCGATCTTTTGTTTTCCTTGTTTGTTTGTTTTTTTGAATGCCAGACCAGTACCCTGATAAACGGGCTACGGTCTTATCCTATTCTCACCCCTGATGTACACATACACACACACACACACACACACATTCGCTGTTACGTGCACTGCACTAATACACATATCGGAAGGCCAGTCGAGAGCTTAGGGCTTGTTCTGCCTGGAGCGAAACCTTAGCTGGAGTCAACTTAGAGGAAAAGCCCCCACAAAACGACATTGCACCATTCAGCGTGGGAGGCCGTAATAGTGGTCGTAACAGTGGAAGTGAACGGGAAAATTCAATCAACTACCGCCGACAAGACAATGCATCTACCAAACATTCTCTTTTCCATCGTCACTAATGCAAACACCATCACTCTTTATCAAGAACACACCTCTCTGCTAAAGTGCCACGACAACCACCAAATTCCATTGTGTACGCCATTACCATTATGATTGCGACACCTTTCCCTTCACTGTCTACATTGCGTTATTCGAATGGATCTCCCGAAGCACATGCGTATGCCAACACAGCCTATTTGCGATGTGCTGCTGCGCAATCCATTCCCGCTTGCCGCTACCATCGCCGCCACCGCTGTTCTCGTCTCCGCGCGGGGCAAACGCCCTAATTAAAACTCACCAAATGTTACGGAGCGTAATCCCTTCGTTAAACATCCCGAGGCTTCGAATCCATTTGCCGCGCTATAATTTTCTCTGCAGATCGACAGGGCGCGCATGCAGTGTCAATGGATGTTGGACGCGGGTTGCAACCACACAATATAGAGGTCCAGGCTTCCAGGGCAGAAGGAGCGATGGTGCAACTACATTTCAACGCAAATGCTACGCTTTATTAAGTGTTCCTTCGTCTTTATTAAACGTTGGACGCCACAACTAAGTACTTAACTGTAAAAGAAAGAAAATAGTATCGTTATGTTTCAGTTGGGGCAATGGTAAAAGCCCAGATGAGCCAGAATTAGAACGTAACTAGTGTAGAACCTTTGGTGGAAGTTAATATATTATAACATTATTGTTTCTTGTAATACATTAGACAGGAAACAAATGTGTACCATAAAGTTCAATATTATTCCAATGCAATGGTTTGTATTTTATGAGAAATATTTTTAAATGAAGAACTAGATCAAATTTCGTAGTGAACCGTTGTTGTACTTAATCATGCATTTACTAAAAGTTATACCCAATATTATTTTCACAATACACAAAAATGGCTCCTAGGGCATGCAAGTGCATTACTAATAGGGTAATACGTTTGAAATACATTTAATTACTAATAAAATTTGGAAGAACATTAAACGATGGCTGATTAAAACGTATTTATATATTTACAAAGAAGCAGATTGACGTTAATGATGTATCAGCTTTCTAGAATTCATCACATTTAAATAAATACCTAAGTTCTGATCACAAAGCAAAACTTTGAACAAAAATCGTTATCATAACATAATAGACAATATCTTTGATAAACCTGAGCAAAATGATCTAAAATTATCAATGAAAGGCACACATACTGTGTTGATCAATTGGAGCGCAACATTGCAACATAATACTGTAATAGTTGTGACTGGCCTACGCGGAGGTGGTGCCCCAAATTCCTCGCAACCTTTCCTTTCCCCCTTCCTCTGAGACGACACCAGATTGCGGTACCCGTCTGCGCCTCTGCGCCTGCCTCTGACCACCTTGGTGGTGATCTAGTTACGCTGCCTACAGAGAAGCAGCCCTCAGGGCACTGAAAGTGGCGCGGATACTGGAGAGCTAAAGGGATAGTTTCAGTGTCACGGAGGGGATCAAAATGAGATTTACGGAGGACATTGTTTCAGGCACAACTAATGACTGAGGAGTTGAAATTACCTAAGTTAACTTAAACAAGTTTATTAGCTTTGATAGCACGATGAATGTTAAGAAAAGTACCCGTTCAAAACCTTTTGAACTACTGTGAGCGTGAAACAAAATATCTTACAAATTTTGTATAAAAAGTAGTCGTCAATTGCATTCCAAGTTCATTAAAGGACATCGTCATTCATCAAAGACAGTGTTCAGTGTTCAAGTTCATGTTGATGTTTGAATACTTTTTAGTAAATTTCTTCAATGAGCCTTGCGTTTTTGATTCACTGGGTTGATGCGGCAGTACGGAACCAATGCTGAGAATGGAGATAGGAGGCGTGCGAGAGAGCACGGGAGGGGAACGGGGCAGAGACGGAGCTGGCGCGTGCCGCCCACTCGTAATGCACCGCACGGAAGATGTCGGATATGTAAATGTGGAGTCCCGCAGGGAGCAAACAAGACGTCGACCGCTGCGCCCCTCATCTCCGGAGCGATCGCAGTCGACTCCATCTTCGCCCATCAGCCCCATCACGTCGTCTCTGACAGTTCCTCTCCTCTTATATTCCCGTATGTGGTTCACGTATCTCTTTGAATTTCTGGGTAGCAATATTTCCTTTTACCAAATACGTCTAAACCATAACAATAATTCTCATTTTATAGCAATATTCGCTATTCCTAAAGTTGATACATTTTTTGATTTCTATTGCAATTGTCTTCTCTTACATTTTTACTTTTCATTATGTTGCTGATAATTTTCAACTTTAGTATCAATTCCATATAAGAATTAAGCGTCAAATCTTCTCTTTATTTTTGAAGTTGCAAGCTTGTACATATTTCCAAATATTTGAATATTTTTAATAAACGTTCCATTTCCGTTTAAAAGGGGTGGCCCGTGTATAGTTTTGCTGTAGCAGCTATATCGCTCGTTTTCCAGTTATGAGGCCGGAGTTTAATTCCCGGTCGATCAAAATAGATTAGGTTGTGAATAAATGGCTCGTTTTTCCATTGTATATTCATAATCACAAACCCATTAAATCATGGTCTATTCTAGGTATAGCCAAAAAGACTTACGCACTGCCTTAATAATAAGAAGAAGAAACTTTATAATCAACCGACTCACAACATCTTTACTCGTGAATTAGAGAAATAATAATAATAATAATAATAATAGTAATAGTAATAGTAATAACAATAAAAATAAAAATCCATTGTAGACATTAACTTAAAACTTTGTCTTACAAGTGTAAGTGTCATTTTAAACATTATTATATTAAACATATCAAGTTAGGTCTTTTTATATATAATACAAAATATTATTTTTAACAGTCAATTATTTAATTATATCTCCTTGTTTTGCATTAAATACAACTTGGGGAAGTGAAAAATCTTATTTCATTCTCCCATTCTTGTGATGTTAAACTTGTGTCATTTTGAGTAATATACATGTTAAGTATTCAGATACACACACGCAAATTATACCTGCCAGCGATTCTATTGTTTTATTATTGATTGCTCCTAGAATTTGAAGGACGGAAATATTATTACTACTTAAGAGGCACTAATTTTAATTAAGTATGAAATAACATTATAATACAGAGAAGTATCTAGAAATTAAATAATGAAATAGAAAATGAAAATTCTTAAAGAGAAAAAAGCAATGAAATTCTAAAGGAGTAATAAATTAACACGTTATAGTGAATGAGCGTATGAGCATTAAAAATTACATTATTTGTTTGAACTTAGTATAATAAATGCAAATATTTAGTAACAGTTGGGAGCACATTCTGCAATAATTTCTTTATCAGGCATAATATGTATTGCTTATGGAAAGTTTATGTTTAATTCGTTTCTGTTTAATAATTCACAGGAAAAACATTAATAATTCACATTAGACAGCACATATTGTGTTTAAAGTGATAAAGGTTTTGATGCAAGCTTGTATCAAGTTAAATCATACATAATGAGCCTCTTTATTCAATTAAAGGTAAAACGGCGGACGCTCCTTATCAGCTTCGATTTGAAGGATTGGGGGTACAAGAAGCTATTCGGAGATGGATGTTTGATTGTGTGCTATGAAATTCCAACCACAATGGATCAGCATTTAAACATCTTTATTTCCTATCCGGCCTGGGTTGCTTAGGTCCTGGGATATTTTGGCCTAAGGACGCGTTATATGCAGAAAGTGAATGTGTCATATAAGCCATATATACTATCCACAAAATATGCCTTAACATACATCCCTCAAAAACCAACCTTCATTTTTCCCCATTTCCCGGTGTGTTGTGTAAGTAGGGATAGGACAGATGCTCGACGGAAGGGTTTCGGATCGTAGCGTCAACAGCATTTAGGTTGCCTTGTTCACTTCCTCCAATACAGAACTAAAATCGATAGGATGACGAGCTACTCTTGTTGAACTACAGGGACATTATCTGATATCGGCTCTTGGACGACATCGACGAAATGCATGAGGGGTGTGATAAGTAGCACAGTGGGTAAACCGGAATCCTCGCCCTAGATGCGTGAATGGGAATTCGTAGGCACCGGAAGGTGAACAGGAAAGTGTACAGGAATACATATTCGTTCATACCTCCTCGTACAATACATGAGCAAGGTGCTTAGTGATCGATAACAAGGTGGAGACAATTCGGGGCCTGCGGAGACAGGCGCTTCCCCGCTGTCGCACCACGCGCCCCGCGGGGCTGACAAAGAAAGAGAGAGGGTGAGAGCGAGAGCGGAGGGCGCGAGAAGGACAGAGAGAAGAGGAGGCGCGTCGGCGCGGCGCCGAGGGCGAGGCCGGGGTGCGAGGACCCCCGAATGTCGGCGGGCGCCGATCGATGCCCGAGAGAGGCGCCAGCGTCTATTTATAGCGCAGCGTCCGCGCGCACGGAGGTGAATGGAGGTGGCGGCGGGGAGGGGGCGCAACGTCATGGCCATGGGGTCCCTGAGGACACGAAGCTCCTCGCGCACTTTGACAATGTTCCTCGCGCTGCGCCCTTTCCTTACTCCTCTTTCTCGTATCTACTCGGCTCTTCCTTTTCCAGGAGGCTCTTTGTCAACCATTAACACCTTCTTTTGCTCCACATGCTTCTTTCTGTTTTGCTTTCTTATTTCATAGATATTTTATTTCGTGTCAAACATTTACATTTGTGGTGCTCGATATGAGAGAATGAGTGGCCAACTCAAAAGATTTTTACTGGAGAGGTTATCACAGTAATTCGAAGAATTCTATAATTCTATAAATGAATATTTACTGCATTAAAAGACTGAATACATTACTGGATATATCTGCATATTACTGCATATATCACTGTGTTGTTTTACACTAATTTTCCCATGGCTTGTCAAACGAAAAATAGATATATCTCTTTGCCTGTTGAGTGGCTTGCCACTATCTAATTCTAAGGGCCTTATTTTTAATCGGCTTTTCATTTTCTACCTGTCTCTTCTGGTATCTGTCTCTTTACACTTTTTTCATCTAACTTATTTCTACTCTTATTTATTTCTAGATTCTCAATTTTTCTCCATTTATATAAATGTTTCTTTTAATTTGTGGTTGATATTTGATAATATACTCTATTTTTCAAATTTTCCTTAAGTTAAGAAGTTATTATTTATCTTAGTTTGTAAAAGTTCTTCTTATAATATTCTTATTTTATTCAATTATCCTGTACTCTCAACTTTTTTTTCTAAGCCATTTCCAAATCATACATCCCTCTCTTTATGTAGACACGAAAATATATAAATATATTTGGTAATTACACATGAGGGTGCGACATTAATTTTGGAATTTTATCTTCGTCCTGCCAACAAAAGCGTTTTGAGGTTTAAAATAGTTTTTAAAAACAATGATTTTGAAAGCATACTTTTTAGGGACACAGACTTATTATTGTCAACACTCGCCTTTTGCTTTATTCACAAAAAGTCATCATTTGTAAAAAATACGCACTATCGTCAACGTAATCATTGTCTATACCGTTATCCTTCTTTTCTTTCTTTCCTTTACAACCTAGTTAAATCAGTTAAGCAAAAATCCATATTTACCACGGTATCGTTCAGCAGTTATTTTCACAGTAACTCACCGAGATACTATTAAGTACATGACATTTCATCAAATGGAACTCAGACTAAAATAAACACGTGAATAAACGCAAAACAGAACTAAAAACTTCTAGAGCTAAAATTAACTAGCATTTTATCTCCACGTCAAAAAACAGGAATGAAAAGCGTGACTCGATGACTGCACGCCGGAGGTTCTCTGTGTTTAATTGACGTAATTCGTTACTTATAAACTCTTGTTGTGTGTACAGAACGTAAATAGTACTGTTGTGTGTTGTAAATAGTACTGTTGTGTGTACGTTACGTAAATAGTACTGGAAATGAGACTTCGCAGTTCGAAAGAAATGTTTCCTGACGATGCAACACTATACGTCGAGAAACGATATACTGAGCTAATGGTGCTACAGAATGACTCAGACTTTCTCGTTTAAGTTTTCTGTTCTCTTTGGTCTGGGCTTCTATTCTTTCTATTCTCTTTGGTATTGGGACTTGCCACATAGTATTGCCAACTGCCATCTCACTCAAATCGCCACTCAAAGTACATATTTTGAACTTTTCTCACTTTTTCGGTTTCCTAATGGCAGATCCGAAATATTACTCGAAAAATATTAAGAGCAGTAAAACCTTGCCGTAAATGGCAATCTTTACTGAAAAATTTGGAACCATTTTTAAGAAAATGGCGTTCTATCTTTACTGTAATTGCGAAATTAAAGCTCCTTTTCACAGAAAATGTTTGTTTTTGAAAAACTTCGTTTAAAATACTTTTAAGAACTTTAACTCACAGATATAATAGCGTTTACAAATCTCAGGAAACGTGCATATTAACGGACATGACAGGTATTTAATTTTTTAATGTAATTACAAAAAGTAGCACAATGAATCTTATGTCATCTCAAAGAGTACGATTAGCGCAACAAGCACGAAAAGTGTGAAGAAAAAATATGGAGCCGTTTTTTGAGAAATTGGCAACTGATCATTTTTCCACAGGTGGAATTTTGAGTTCGTTTTCACAGAAAACTTTTGAGTTTTTGAGAAACCTTACATGGCATTATTTAAAGAACACATACTCCTAAACACTAATGTAAACGAATCACCGTTATTTAAATATTAACGACGTGAGAGAAAATTCAAAACAATTACATTTTTCTAATTTTTGAAAAAAACCAAAAGATAGAGCAAGTGGGCGTTAATGTCATCTAACAGAGTGCCCTTAACATTATCCCTATCAAATATTTAAAAACGATATGGAGCCTTTTTTCGAAAATTTTGTTTTTGTAATTTTTAAATATCAAATATTGCACTAACTATTGCGCGAAAACTTCTAAAATTTTCCAAAAAAATGTTAATGACCTCCATTAAAAAACTAATAATGCTCAAAAAATTGCATTTAAAGGGAAAATCACTATCTTCAATTTTCTAGTTCTACAAAGACGTCGAAAAAAATTCAAAATTTTGCAATTTTCGAAAATTCGGAGTCAGCCGTGAATAGTACATTACATTTTTTAAACATTTTAGTTTTTGTGCAATATTACTTACAATACGTGCAATTTAAAAAAATAGAAAATCCTCAAAAACGGCCCCGTATTTTTTCTTTAAATTCTTGGTAGGGATAGTAGCTAACATATTCAATGAGATGACGTAAACGTTCACATGCAATTTTCTTTTGTTTTTTCAAAAGTCATAAAAATGTAATTTTTTTGACTAGCTATTGTTTACCTGTCTCTCACATTATTATGTTTGTGAGTACATGTGCTTTAAATAATGTCCTATAAAGTTTCTCGAAAACTCAACCGTTTTCTGCGCAAACTAGCTCAAAATTGCGCGTTTTCAGAGACGCTCAAACGTCATATTCTCATAAATGGCTATAAATTGTTTATTGAAACTTTTCTAACGGATAGTGCTAATTGCAATCTTTAATATAACGGTAAGTTTGTTTTCGGGTATTTCTTTGTTTTTTCAAAAATTTACACAAAGCTAATTTTTTGAAAGATCTCTGTAACAGTTAATATTCATGTTTCTAGTAATTTGTAAACACTACTGTATTTTTGCGTTGATTTACTTTAAATGACTTCTAATGATGCTTTTGAAATTTAAAAATGTTCTGTGAAAAAGAGCTTCACATTTCGAATTGACAGTGGCGCTAAAACGCCATTTTCTTAATTACGGCTCCCAATTTTTCAAAGAAAACTGCCATTTAGGACGAGGTTTTTCTGTTCTTTAATATTCTTAAAATAATATTCCGTTCTACTATTAGGAAACCGAAAAATTAATAAAATGTCTAAAAATTTACTATGGACGGCGATAGATGGCAGCTGGCAAGAGTATGTGGCAAGTCCGAATAGGTCGCCGAGACCAAGGGAAATAGAAAACGAATACGGGAAAGTCTGTGCCATTCTGTAGCACCACTAGTTCTTAAAGTAATATTTCGATTTTACCATTAGGAAATCGAAAAATTTAGAAAATTTTTAAAAAAATGTGTGTTGCGTGGCAATAGACAGCAACTGGCAAGTGATGGGGCAAGACTGAAAAGATAGCCCAGACTAAAGAAATCAGGAAACTAAGTAGTATGAGGAAGTCTGTGCCTTTCTCAAGCACCACTTGTTTTAAATTGTCACAACTACTCTAAAAATTGCGCAAAAACTGCTCAGACGTTCAAAAATGTGTACACAATTTGGAATATTTGTAAACAATTTTGGACCTGCGCTGATTTTTAAGTTTACTTTGGTCTATTCAAGCAACAAATATCCACAAAAATTTTAATACTATTGTGACATTTTCAAAAAATATCCTAAACATTTCATTTTAAATACAAAAATGAAAAAAATTCGTTTCCAATTTGAGAGACTGCAAAGTCAGTCAGATCAGATGAAGGGAAAATCATTTTGGTCAAATCCTGGGCACGATTTAAGCGCTGGTGTTGTCTACAGATAATTACAGACCTTTTGAAAGAAACAACGTTTTCTTGCTTTAAAAAATATCTCTCTAACGTGGATTTTGATTGTACTGCATATAGGAGAAACTATAATACTTCAACAAACGCGGTTTACCTACGGCATCACAAAACTTTCTTTATACAGCTTTACGAGGAAGTATAAAGGGATAGAGTTCCTTGTTTAATACGCATAGATAGAAAATCCAACTTTATCCTGACCTTCATCCTTACGAAATGAAGCTCTTCTCCGATCACGAAATGGTAGATGAACATGTCGGATTTTGAAGCAATCATAATTTGATCCCCACTTTTGGAAGGTTAACAAATGTACACAAAGAAATTACAAAAAAAAAGAAATAATACATTTCCGGAGCTTTAGAAACACCTTTCCGAAAACAATAATCGTTTAATTCTATGTGAGTCAGCCTTTTAAGAAAAGCATGAAAAAAATATTTCCACATTTTACTCTGTTCAGAAACAGGAAAGAGATATTAAACTGAAAATGTTGTTAAAATAAAAATATAGTTTTCTTTTGAATCCTTTGGTTATTACTACAATACAATGTTAAATCTCAAAGGAAGATAATATTCTTATTTATTTCATAAACGTAATATATATTACTATACTAAATGCTAGAGAAGGGTTAAGTAGTGATTAAACTGATAATGTGTTTGCTTCCACAACAGGATTAGTAGCCCTCCTGTACCAGAACCCTTTCCAGGTTTTCCATGAAGGAAATTTCAAGCAAACTACTTCACATTTGATTTAGTTTGTAAACTTGTTCATTCATTATCATGCGTCCATTAGGTAGGACTTGAGAAATTGTTGTACTTGATATATTCAATAAATATTCAAATTATCAAGAATATTGTAAATTGCTTATTTACGTTTAATTACTTTTGTTTTCATTTTTCACCATCCTCTAGTCCAAAAGCTCGTTTTCTTATTGAACCACTTGAATTACCCACTTCGTCGTCAATATTGTCAGAACGGTTAAAAAAGTGCAAGATTGCACAGCACGTCATTAAATATTGTCAGACAGCTATTCAAGAAATTGAGATTTTGACATATGCTTCATTTCGATGTAAGAATGTGTTACCTTTGGTCCTTAGAGTGTCAATAGTTTCTTTTATCCATCGTACATATTCAGAGTTACATAGCTTTTGTTACTGTACTTCCCAACACTCCTAGAGGCTATAATAAAGTCAGGAGAACAAAGATCATTAGTGGGACCATGATTTGTTGGATACTCGTAACTAATGTCCATACACTAATTGTGTTACCTCTATGCAGAGACAGATCCAGGCGATGGGTTGGCGGAGGCTCTGGCCCCCTTCATCGTAGATTTTTGTTAAATAATAATATTTGTAATTATATTGTGTCTTATTTATGTACAGTAGATACGATACTCCACAATAATATTGTTTAAATAGTTACATAATTCGAACATAAATAAACATTTAAATCAATTTTGCCAAAGAAAGGAAGGTAAACGAAAAATCTAGTCCTTTTTGGACAGGGGGGAGGCATGCCTCCTCTCTGGATCCGCCAGTGCATCTATGCATGTAATATATAAAGGAAAGTTATTCAGGCGACTGCATGGTATGGTAGCCTGCTGTCGGAGGTGGCCTGTAAGTCTCATATCCGAGGGTCACTATGCAGGACTGTCATAGTACACCGTACGCCATAGTTTCGACTTTTGGAAGCTGGTTTGGAAAATAATATATGTCTATATTGTAACCGCTTTCTCTACTTGGTTACAAAAGTAAATCTTTAATTTACTTATTCCGTGACAAGCTTCTGCACCGTCACGCAAACCTGGGATTATTTCTAATGAAAGGTAAAATTCCATGTCAGGGGTGGGTTCGTCATGGTTCAACTAATTACCAATTAGCAAGTAAACACAATTCATTAGTTTGAAACAATATTGAACGTATATTCTAATGAATGAAATATGATCTACAACTGTATTTACAAATTTTACCTATGTTCTCAATATTTTTCCCATTAAATCCTGGTAGTTACCTTTCCTACCTAAACTGCAGTTATGATTTTCTAATGTAATCTTAACTTTGATCCCTTGTTTTCTAATAATAACTTATACACACAGAGATACACTTTACATAACAAAAATCACTAATAAAACACACGAAATACAATTCAAATAATGATCCTGAAAAAGAAATACATGCACACACAATGTTCAAAATTTTTAACATCTTTGAATCAATTAATAATATAACACTTAATTCTTACAATTGAAATTTGGCTCATCCTTAGCCTTTCAGTATAAAAAAAATTCGTTTAACAAAGTCTTTAGCCAGTCCTTCAAATGCTATTATGAAATAAATAGTCGGACGGCTTTTCTCCTCTTCAGTATTTCATACAGCTCACTTTTGCTAAGTGTTATTTATACTCTTAAATCAATTATACGTGAATTCAGTTAAATAGTTTTACGTAAGAACACAATATTTACATTATTCACAAGAAATATCTGAATCTGATTCTAATTACGACTTTATGAGAAAAGGAAATGACTCGATTAGTTACCAAGACAACTGTTCTGTGAAATTCTAATTTGAAATTTCGTGAAAGTTCTTTCGGTATTTGTTCAACTCACGGCCGGTGACCTCCCTTTACTCTGCGCTGCGTAGCCGGCTGCAAAACGGCGTCCACGCCTCCAAGGTCGCTGGATTTCTGCACCGCTCCGTGTTGCCTGCCGCGTTGAAAAATGGGATGCCCCCGAGCGCCGTCTCTCATTGCTTAGCGACGTTTTACCATCGGTCACTCCAAGATGATGGTCGCATAAGAATGCAAGTTGAGAGCTTCCAATTATGACTTCGTAATGGTAATGAGCCAAACTAGTTGTAATATCAAACAGAGTTCTTATATAATTCTTGAGATTCAATAAGTACATTTCAAGAATGAGATTTCCGAAAATTAATACAGACTTTCTTATACGTCGTAGCCTACTACGTATCACTCGTCGTCTATGTCGTGCACAAAATAGTTAACTGTTCTCCTCGGCGGCTCAAACACGATAAGAAGCGAATTCTTTTGACTGTTCACCTCGGCGACTCCAACTAGAGTAGAATGAATTCTCTCGACATCAGTTCATGCCGTTTCCGTTTGTTCCCCAAAAGTTTCTGATTGGTTACTATCAGAGTGCGTTCTGAAATGAATCTCCTGGCTGTCGCCATCTCTACGCCACCAGAGAAACTATTAGTTAATAATATGGTGTCGAGTTTTCTCTTCTATTTTTCTCCTTGGTTTAAAATGTAATCGACAATTAGCGGTTACAATATTGGCAAGCAACTGGATTTTAAGGATGATACAGGACGGTTGGGTCTGTCCCTCTATGTCACAACACTCAACATTCATGTCTTTCTCGGGATTCGAATCCACTGCCTTCGTGAAATGTGAAGGGCGTATCGGCCCTAAGCCCCGACGCCGTCAGACCGGGTGGAAGGAATGGGGCTCCATCGTATCACAACTCACCAGCAAACATTCATCGAATGCGCGGGCAATCGATCACGCAACCTTTCGAAACCGAGACCAAGTCGTTTTCGAATCTCAATGATCTGCGCTAATGGCATTACTGGCTAAGTCAGCTAGTAACACTATTCTGTTATTATGATGTAAGGAGAGGGAAAGATACGTTACTCTCGATTCTATATCTACTTAATAAAATTAATATTTCAATACGATTCTATAAAATTATTATAGCAATAAAAGATACCCCTGTGCACACACGCTGATGGGGCTGATCCATTCCTCGCCGTCGGCACCAAGGAGTTGTGTGGCGAGCACGCCGCTTCGGCCTCCATTCCCCCAGGAAAGTTCCTGGTACCCACTTAGGAAGGAGGCTGAGTCGATCTCTGAGTCTCCCTCTTACTCCATCTTACCATAAAAGAGCCCCGACCTATGTCGGGATTCGAACCTGGGATCTTCGGGACAGGCATCCAGCCCACAACCACTGAGCCATCGCGGCTCCAATTATAATAGTATTATTAACTGCAAATAGTAAGAAAATGGATACCTCTTATGGCAATAAAGTTACGTAACTACATTACATAACTTCGAACGGGAGGCAAGGAGGTTGCAAAAAGGACGTTCTGAGGGTGAACGGAGAGCGAAACGACCGGGGAAGATTTCGCAAACGCGCACAAAACCATCTCTTGCGTGCATTCTCCTGCTCTGGCTCATTGGCCGGCGGCAGCGCTGCGCAGGGCGGGGCGTCCTTTCTCCGATACACGCCCCGTAACGACACAATTAGAGGCTTCAAAGGCAAAGGAGTCCGCGCGCGCACGTCAGACAGCAAGCAGACGGACACTGGGTCCCTTAACAAGGTCCCTGCTCCGTTGGGCGTTCGCCTCGAACGCTTGCCCTGCTATCTGCCTACCTACCTGCCTGCCCTCCTGCCTGCCGATGTGCCTGCCTTCTTACCTACTTCTTGTATGCCTGTCTTCCCACCTGCCTGCTTGCATGCTTTCCTACTTGTCTGTCCTTCTGCCTGTCTACCTGACTGTATACCCCCTTCCTTCCTGCCTGATTGCTCTAACTGCTTATCTTCTTTCCTGCCCTCCAATCTGCCAGCCTCTTGCTTACTTGTTTGCTTACCTACCCTCCTGCCTGTCTGTCCTCCTGCTTCCCTGCATACCCTCCTTCCTGCTCTCTTGCCTGACTGCCTGCTCTTCTGGGTGTCCTGGACACCCTGCCTGTTCTATTGCATCCCTGTGCACTAACCTGCCTTTCTGCCTCCTTCCCCTCCTGCCTGCCTTTCTCCCCTCCTTCCTCCTGTCTGCCTTGCTTCCCTCCTGCCTGCCTGCCCTCCTGACCTGCTACCTGCATGACCCCCACCTGCTTACCCCCTGCCTGCAAGCTCTTCTTCATTACCGCTTGCTCGTGCCGACTGTCGGAGCTCCGCTGTGTCACAGAGTCCCGGTGGGAGCGGCAGGCGATACTCGACAATAGGGAGGTGAGCAGGGATGGAGCTTCTCGACAAATGTCAATTGGGAATCATTAGTTGCGGAAAGGAAGTTGTAGAAAGGAAAAGACGGTGTGCCCTCTTCCAGACGTATACAAAGCAAAACCGACATGGAAAGCTAACAGTGAAAGACTTGAAATGTTAAGTAGGAGTGACTATTCACACAAAATAAAACGCAGAAACCAAAGAACGAATATTACAGGAAATTTTAACTTTGCAAATAGAATCATTATTAAGTGCAACAATATACCTGCGGTGGTGCTAGCGACCCTTCCCAAAAGCGCGCTTGATATGCGCTCGAGAGTTATCTAGAGCGCAAGAGTACAATGATGTGCAGTGACGTCTTTCAAGATAAGGAACGGTCAACGTAAAGTACGGGCAAATGGCATATACTTGCCTGTATAAATTACTGGTTACAGAAAAATACAGAGAAGTGAGATAAAGTAAAGTAAAGGGACGATGTGGATTAGGTATAGGCACAGGTATGTTTCTTTTTTACAAGTTGTGTCTTTGTGTTTTTATTCTATTTTTGTTTACTTTTTGTTTTGTTATTTTTGTATTACTCACCTTTTAATATTTGCATTTTTTCTATTGTATTTTTATTTTATCTATTTTTGTTTTGTTTTAGTTTTAGCTTTTGTTGTATTATTTATGTTGCTTATCTTTTTTAATATTTGTGAGTATCGTTTCTTTTCATTTTTAATTTTTGTTTCACCACTAAATATGTTATGAGTCGGTTGATTATAAAGTCTATTCCGGTGGCAACCAGCCACCTAAGGAGCGCATGGGGTTCTACCTGGGGTCTGTAGAAACTCATTTAAAGCAAAATTTACTCTTTCTATCACTCTAGGCAGCTTTAGCATTGTCCTCAGCGGTGCACGAGATTCGAATGGCAGTAGACGATCTCGTTCTATCTTGCGAAGAAGGATCTTCTGCATCATGTTCTTAGCATGTGATTCATAGATTAATTTTCATCATTGACGGATGTTTCACTAGGAAGAGATGAACCTTCAAAAGGACCATAATTTTCGGAGATGGTTCTAAATTTTGGTCATGTGGATAGTTTGATCGAAGAGTGCCTGCAAGTTGTTTTGGTGTGAATTTTCCACTGCTGAGTATGTATCGTCGTTGACTGGCAAGTTTCTTTGAATCAAGGGTAGGTCTCATGTCTGGGTTCCGCTCTCTCCATATCTTGAAAAAGTCTATTTCTGAGCCCCCATTTTTCCGCTTTTGCATAGTAAAAGAACCACATCATCTCCTTAATTCATTCCGTATTCATCTCTGACGATGGCTTCGAGCTACTGCCGGATCTGGGTCCCTGGCACTAACATCCGCTGGATAGCCAGAAGTGACATTAACTTGGTTTCTGAGCAGGTATGAGACATTGGTAGAACAAGGCACGTTAAGATTTATTACATTTCTGGTATTATCCATATTTATTATTGGTTTTAAGTGAAGATTCGAGTTCACAGATTACTGCGACCCACATGTGGCCACGGGACATCCCCCTGCAGGGCTCAGCAAGGAGTCCTTCCGATCGCCAGTCGATTACTACGGGGTTTTCACTGACTGCTGAATGCAGCCTCCTTTGCTGGCTAAAGCAAGGTTCGGGCCTCCTCTCTAATCAGTAGCCTGGTGTGCCAACCCGGTTTGTCTCCTGTACCCTCCATGGGCAGGTAACAGGAAGTCCAAAGGCTCATGACCCTTTCCTCTCTACTTGCTCTCGAGTACTTCTTCGTCTAATCTCTCATCTTCAACCTATTCAGCATGGGAGGCCCTACAAGTAGATAGATTCCGTCGACATAGCTCTCAGGCTAATTGGAGTACAAGATCTCTACCACCAACTACAAGTTTTTGTTGTTGTTAATATTATTATTATTATCGTCAAATTCAGAAATGTCGTAAGCGTGACCCGTGGTCAGCCCGCTCGCCTTCCACCGCTGGGACTACGGCCAGATAGGTTAGTGAAGTCGGCTCGCGGCAGATTTTCGCGGAATTCTCTCATTTACCCTGCCTCTTATTCTAGCATTGCTACATATCACATCGTCCTAATCCATCAAATCGTTCAACCATTCCAGGTGTGGCCTTAAATCTCAGTCACTTACATCATAATAATAAAGAATTAATCCAAAACATGCTGAAAATAATACGTGTCATTGATAATGAAAAGTGGGTTTCATGAAGCTAATAGTGTCAGTTGGATAGCTAGGGTTCAGAAAGCTTTGTGGGATTGCGAAATGATGTCAAGTTTGGTAATCGGTGCAATTTGTGAAGTTTATCATGACCATATTTTACATTGAATAAAATGTTAACTAAGAAAAACAACACGTACTTATTTTCATCCCAAATTGTGAAGATATTAGTGACGATGACGGAGATGAGGGGAATAAGAGCATCGATTTAGTTGTCTATTCACCAGAAACAGCGTTAACCAATGGCACGACAGTAAATAATGACCTATTTGTTGTGTAACATCTACAGCTTATATATTTTGAAACATTTGTTTTTAAAAC
Organism: Acheta domesticus; assembly: GCA_031308135.1. NCBI lineage: Eukaryota > Metazoa > Arthropoda > Insecta > Orthoptera > Gryllidae > Acheta > Acheta domesticus. The sequence continues at coordinate 144,952,471 of JAHLJT010002406.1, read as the reverse complement.
ACTTATGGATATGCACACGAGACCCTGTTGTGTGTAAATACATTAACTCAATGATAACGATGTAACGTAGATTGCCGATAAAAGTAGATTCTCGGAAAAGGCGCTTGTAATATGTTTTTTTAGAATTGGTCTCTATCAACAGATCCCCATTAACAAAGGAAACTACGCTGAATTGATTTAATTATTTATCATTTGAAAAAAAAATAAACATGGAAATTTCAAAATAAACGGATATTAGAAGTTACTTGTTCAAAATAAAACCATGTTGGAAGTGAACAATCTATTTGTTTTTACTCAGCGTCTACTCGCACAAAACAACTGTGTACATCACTTCAGAATTCACAAAAACTGAAAGGTTCTTAGAAATGGCAATTAGCACTTCGTAATAAATGCAGAAAAAGTTCCAACCAGTATACTCAGCGCTCGGTGTGTTGTCTTCTCTCTCTGACATCGAAAGACAACAAATGAATAAACAATAATGAATGAAGAGTCGAAATATGAATGAACTTCCTGTGAAAAAGTCAACAGCAAAACTTCAAAAGTTGTATTCAAAACTCGTTCCAAATCCGTCCCCTAATTTCACACTTCACCTCGCAGAGCGTGGGTTAGAAAAGGGGTAAGGAGAGGAAAATGACCGCGTCGGTTATGAGTCAAAGTTCTCGAAGCAGCTATTTTTGAAAGTTCACCGACAGGGCAAAACCTACAGGAAAACTCGCGGCGTGTCTCACCGAGGTTGCAGCAGCGACGACATGGACGATGGTGGAAGCGCCGAGTGGCAAGTTGCTAACAAGATCGAAGCGCGGCCGCGCCTAGGTGGCCTTCTGGCTGAGTTCCGCCCAGAGCCAGCATGGCCGCTCTCTCTCAAGGGTCTTAGAGTTCAAGACTCAACAGTGGTGAATTTTCGACACTACCTTTGTAGCTGGATATATTCGGTCTGGAGGAGGAGAATCTTAGAGGTAGGCTGCTCGGATAGGTTGTTTTCTGTGGTTGCTACGATCAAAACCAGGAGAATGCTGGAACATTACCTTAATAAACGTGACACGGATCGCACGCTATATTTGTTTTTCTTTGCCTTCACCTCTTCGTTTACTTGATTTTACGTACGTTAAACTACCACACAATTCGGGGGACCTATCGGAAACTTAAGTGGCCCCTAGACGATCAATATTTTCGTCAATATATCGCACTACATTGGATATTGTGCAATAATAATACCCGTCTGTAAATCATATTGAAAGATCGCGCAATATATTGAGTAAATTAAACTGTTTAATTTTTATTGTGCAATCTAGAAAATATTGTATCGTCTGTGGCTAATATCGCGCAATTCTGATTAATTTGTAGCTTCACAGTGTTAAATTTTACACCGGCTAAAATGGCTAGGAACACAAACAGAAAGGAGGTTTCAGCTGTAACCATTTTCAACAGTGTTCATCAAGAATATGTCGTTTAGTAGCAGAAAGTTTTGAAAATCACTTGGTTAACTAATTATTAGTTCTCTTAATAAGGTTTCATGGGTGTATTCATTTCTTTTGATGAACCATTCCTTCATCCACCTTCGCTTCTTTTTCTGCTTGTTTTTTGAAACTTTATGTAACACAATGGCCACACAACTTGCTGTTTTCTTATTATTGAGGAAACATTTTGTATCCTATAAATTGGCCCAGCAATATTTCTATACTATATATTGAGCAATATATTGTCAAATATTGACCGTCTAGGGGCCGCTTTAGAGCTTGTCCCGGCTGGGGCAGTGCCCCTCTGGGAGAGACCTGGAGGAGGATTCCCTACAAGCCCACGGTAGATCAGCGCCGGATCTCATCATCCAAAGGGGAAGAACACAGCTACTACACTAACGGGACTGGCAGTTGATATGGACACATCAATCAATCACAGGTGGCCACCGGCGGCGGCGGCAGCGGCGGCGGCAAAACTGAAGGGAACGAGGGGTCGTGGCGCGGCGCGGCGTGGCGCGGCCTTGCTAAAATATAGAAAAGCCCTGTTCGCGTGACGTCAGCAGTTCATTCACGAGCGCTGGCGGCGCAAGGCGGCGATGGGGCGGTCGTCCGTAGCATACAGAGCAACGCGGCGGCGGGAGCTCGGGCCGCACGCTGCCCGCATTCTGACGAGCCCGGGGCCCGCAGTGCTCCCCCGGCAGCCTCGCCCCCGCGCCGCCTCCGCCAATCCGCCTGCACCACTCGAACCCCGCCTCGCCGCCTCTCCCCTCACTTCCGCCCGGCCCCCGCGTTCGCCGACCTCCAATTCCGCTTATGACCTGTCGTAGCCGCCACTTATGTGCTGATGCTGCTGCGCACTTTCTCTTCGGAACGTTTCCCGCCATCGCATTCTCAGCCGACCCCTTGCTCGACAGAAACTCTACGATTATCATTATCGTTCGTACGACCTCCCAGTTCTGCCACCGACGACGCCATTTCTCTCATCTTTTCGCCGTTTCCGCCACCCCCTCACCCTGCGTCGTCGCTTCACGCACCTTCCACGCCCCCGTCCCCCCCCCCGCCGCAAGAGCGGCCGCCCACGCCGCGCCGGTGCCGGCGTTGCCGCCGCCCGCGCTGCATACCAATGCGCCGGGCGGGCTTCTTGGGCGAACTTCGCCCCGCGCACTCACCGCCGTCCCCAGTGGGGCGAGCGAAGAGCCGACGACGGCGGAACGGGGATGGAAGGGCGGCAGTGTTTGTCGTCAAACAGGTCTGACGTCGTCCCGGCGCCCGCGCCCCCCCCCCTTGCGATTGCATCGTCGCCCCGCCCCTCCCCGTCGCCCCGCCGCATCCGGCCCTCTTGCCACCCTCGCCAGTCGCCCCGCCCCGCCCCGCCCCGGCCCGACCTCGCCGTCGCCACCGCCGCCGCGGCTTTTAAACGGATTGGATGCGGCGTGGGTGGCAGGTGGGCACGCGACCTCGACCGGCCAGCCGGACGGCGCGCGAGCAAGGAGCGACGCACCCGCCCCAAAATGAGGCCAGGCTCACTCACGTGAGAGCAAGGGTGGTTGAAATACATTTTTTAAAAATATTGCGTCCTTTTCTAAGTTACTGAAATATACTCATAAATACGAATACCGGGAATAAGAAAATAGCCATCACCCGATGGTCTAATGAAAACCAAATAAACTACAAAATACAAAAATCTGTATAAAATTCGCTGAACATACGCTGATATATTATTATATGTGAGTAGGAATGATGTATACTACCTGAAAAGATATGATAGTCGTAAAAAGAAACAAACGAACGGGCATGAAAATTACTTTACAGGTATGTGTAATGCACATTTGGTGTTCCGCCTTTTTACTGTAGTCGTTAACTTACGCTCTCCTGCGTACTTTCCTTTCAAAATATCACTAAATCCTTATTTTCATTTTCCTCTAAAAGATTATATATCTATCTCTGACTTGAAATAGATCTCTACATCTGTTTTCATGGAGGCTTTCCTTTGTATTATGAAAATACTCCCACCAAAAACAGAAATGTGTTCTAACAGCATGTGCTTTATAAGAACATACGTACGTTATGACGAATTAATCCATACTTGACAAACAAATAATTTTACCATTACTAATTTGTAAAACATTATGTGAAGATAGGGATAATATAACGACTTGTTTTAGTTGTTGCAAAGTAAAGAATTTGCGATAAATATTGGATACATCCACTTATCTTTAAGGGAAATATTGAAAAAAAAATAATAAAATGAGGCATTATTTTCAAACCTTGGCACCTGGATATGACAATATGAGAGTAACATAATACAAAGAAGACAAAGGGTAGCCATACTGAACAGAACAAGCATTATATGCAATATTACGATGTAAATATTAAGACTTAACAATGTTCTAGACCAGAAGAAACAGTGAATATGGGACATTGAATATTCCTAATATAAAATAAATACAGCCATGTTTTGGGACTCGCCTATTATATTTTTTTTTATTTGGATAGCGTCATTTGATGGAATGCAGGAAATATGGACTACCAATTGTGACAAGTTTTAATACAGGTGTAGACATCATAACAGAATAGGCGATTGTCGGCAGAGGGGTGTAAGCTAATGGCATAATTAAAGAGTTAAGAAAAATGAAAATGGGGATGACAGGTTTCATCGAGATCGTAAATTTTGCAAAAGTTATTTGGTTGTCATAGCAAGCATTTGAGAAGCTTTTTAGACGTCAAAAATATCTATGTAGCAAAGACGTTGAGTTAACGTGATTTGATGTAGTGTTGGAGTAGAAATGTCCATCCAAAAACTTTCAGGAAATAATTTAAAGTAAATAGTTTGTGCTAGTTAATATTACATTTAGGGACATTAACTTTCGTTCAATATTAACATCAAGACAGAAGAACAGAGGATTCCCGGTGGGCGTCAAGACTCTACGTGGCATGTTCTTCATATCAGCAGCACGTAGTCGACGAGTACAACTCCTTCACAAACCGTAAGCGTTGCCGGAAACGTCGTACAAGTAAATTAAATAATTCTTTGCAAAGAGGAGAGTAACCTCACATTCAACAGGCCTTGAATGGACAAAATAATTAATATTAAAATTTAATGGCATGCCAATGATACTTTATTTAATCAAAACTTGTAAATAAAATAATGAAGTTAGTATTAATAGTTGATGTAAATACATTATTGGAAAAATAAAATTCATTAATGTTGATAGATAAACTCCGCAGACCAACCATTTTATTTTTTTCAACAGAGTCAGATTACATAGAATTTCCGCATGGATGGAACGTCGACCCGCGTAAGTATTACTCAATCATCCAAGAACATTGGAGTCGGGCATTCATAAAAATTATACATACTTTTTAAATTTCAGTATACAACCTGAATATAAAAGCGTTTCAAATTAACTTGCACCACGTGGGCAGATTGTGCTAATAATACCCTCACGTATATTCAATACGTTTCAATATAATTTAAGAAAAAAGCAGCCATTATTTCCTCGTTATTCCTGTGACACTTTATTTTCGAATACCTTCGGTTCTTTGGAAAAATGTATGATTAAGAGACATATTTAAGATGGAGAAGTATCCACGTTGAAATATTTTGCTGTAGTAAGGTCACAGACTCTTTACCTATAATCACAAATATTGGACGAATTTAAAAAAACCATATGAGCGCAAATTCATGGCTAAGGCAATGCATAAAGATTAAGTTGTAACTTTTAACTTTTTTTGTCTAAATTCCATTAATCTTGACAAGGATCTGAACAGTTATTGAAAGATATCACTGACAAAATCTACTAACTGAAGAAAATGAATTATTAAAAAGCGTTCAGAGAAAGATCGTAAAAGTACGCTGATTGTATTTTATCAAAGTAAAAAGAGCATAAAAACGTTACTGTCCTGATGACTTAATACTTTTTTTCTAACATCTACCCTTCCCTGCATTTGGTTAAGATATTTATAGTAATATTAATTACTGACACTGTCATTAGATGCAAATTTATTCCACAAACAACCACGGTCTTCTTGTTCCCTCCGAAACTGTAACATCCAGAAACTATTTCCTTCTCTCTGTAGTGAGCATCACCATTTCTCAATTCATATTCTCTCTTGAGTTGTTAACAGCTTCATCACCGTTTCCAGCGGAGGGTTCGCACACCGCTTCGTCTTTCGCTCCGGCCGCCGCGCCTCCCGCTCCGCGTCATCCCCCCGCGCTGGCGGCGGCGGCCGGGGCGGGGGCGCGTACCTGCACAGCGGTCTCATCCGCCCGCAATCCCGCGCGGCGTCGCCGAAGGCCCTAAATTCAAGCCATCTCTCCCGCGCGACGATTCGCAGCGGCGGAGCAACGGCGCCATCTATCTTGTCGGTGGGCACCTGCGAACCGCCCGCCCGCCCGCAGCCCGCCCCGCCCCGCCCCCCCTCGCCCGTCGCACCGCCGCAGCTATTCTTAGCCCACGGACAACTCCGCGCCCTCCTCCTCTTGAATCTTTGGCCTGTGACGTCGTCGCCATCACTGCTCTCACACGCGCACCCTTCTCCCGAGGCGTTGGCGCTCCTTTTCTCTCTTCGCGATGTTTTTGCTGCTCACTCTGCTCCCCGTCGCCAATGTCCCTGCACGGTTAAGTACGTCTCACATAATTAGAGCCACGGTATCATTCTTGGGTAAACAAGCGAATACTGCTAAGCGTTTATTAAAAAGCACAAAGCTTGTGAGATGAAATTGTACAGAATATCAAATGGCTCAACTAAAAGTTACATAGATTTGAAGATACTGCTCATTTGTGGCACCTTTGCTACGAACTGGGGATATTCAGAGGAACAAAATTGCAAAAATTTTGTTACAAAATTCAAAATGGTCTTATTTTGTAGGTTACGATGAAATAAACATCCCACATACTCCCCCACGTGTTCACTACTACTTATTCCTCTCATGATCTATCGTGTTCCTTTAATATGCCCTTACATTTTCACCGCACGTATCATCACATGGTTTTCTGGAAATTCAGAATATTTATGTCAGTTTTTATTGTGACATATTTCCCTAAACCTTGTAGTGGTGGATATTGTAGTAGCTTCCTTGGGGAATCAAACTGGAAATTTTTAATTATTAGAGTACTCAAAAGAGAAGAACCCCTCAAAATTTAATAGATGGGTTCAAAAGATCTTCCAACTTCGTAGAATATAGTTTAAAAGACACGAAGAACCGACCCTGTATGGCGGCTCGAAAATCAGGTTTTAATGACCTAAGGTGCACCCTTCTTGCTTTTACAAAAAAGCTTAGTTATTTACAATGAGTGTCAGGAAACCAGTGCAAATAACATTAAAGAAGTAGCCATTCAGACTGAATTATTAAATGTTGATCTTGCAGAGACAAACGGTACACCAGGAAGTCACAACTCGAAAATAGGTTGCAAGGAGACCGGTGTTCCGCATAAAAGAAATTACGTTCAGAATCGTGGAAGCCGATTCCCAGAGACCGAGATCGCTAAAGCAGTAGTACCATGAAGCTCTTGGACCGAAGGATATTGGGTTCGAGTCCCACCTCGGGGATGGCTGTGTGTGTTGTCTATGTGTGTTGTGCTTGTGCGTCCCTCGTGTTTTGGGTCAGTAAGGGCATCCGGCCGCAAAAACGTTGCCAAATCTGTATAAAAATGGAGTGACGGAAAAATTAATAAAACTTTAGCCCGCACCAATTAGCGCCGACCCCGTAGAAACGGAAAAAAGGCAAAAGAAGAAGACGTTCAGAATCCTGGAAAAGAAATATTGCGAAGGACAAAAATATACGAAAAGATAACGTTAAAATAAGACATGTAATGAAGTGTAGAGTCATTTGTGCGACATGAATAAGCATTAGTGTGCAACATAACTATGCAAACGTCGGTTTGCTGTTTAGGTACGCTTCCAAGGATTCCCGAAAATGCAGTTTAAGTCAACAGTTTAAGTTTTTTATAAAGCATAATTTCAAAAACTCATTGAAATTAGTAACAAAACTCTCGTTTTTATTGTTTTGACCAAATTACCAACTTTCAGTAGAAATTAACCTTCGCGAAGATGCATGCTTAATCTCGTAATTTGTTATTGTGAGCATATTAATTTAGAACATTTTGAAAGTGTCTGAAGCATTTGGCAGGTTTTGCAAGTGAATACGTTAACAAGATGACCGAGCATCTACTAGCAAACACGTCTTAATTGTTTTACACTTGCAAAATTTGTTAAGCGTAAACAACAATGTTAAATATAAAAGAAACTGTTATAATAAGATTAGTACAGATTTTAACAATCTACTCGGGAATTCTTTGGCCTTTTTTGGCCAAAAAATCGTTGTTGGGCAAAGTGGCATTCAGTTGTAAAATGTGTTCCCCAAATTCCTCGGTTGCGTCTAAGATGCATTTAGCAAGTTTTACAAATGATTGTTCAATATTTATTTCTGCTACTGACGAGGACTCCCAACCTCAAAGTTCTTTCAACGAGAGCAGATCGCCACCGTTTTCGACTAGCATTGCTTTCCGAATGTGTAAAATGAATTCAGTTGTCACTTACTGAATAAAGTTTCTTAACTGAGGCGTAAAAATGAAAAATGCGGATATTTACCTTCATATGTGAATATTTTTGTTAACTAGTGAACATAGTTTCAACATTGAAAATTTTGTTCACAACGATGTGGACAAAGAGCTTTCTTTGGCAAAAGCCAGCGTAATTATTTCATTTACTTTGTCAATATTGTAACATGAGGCCAATGTTAAAAACTTGTATTTCTATCTAATACCTTATCTTGGTTTTCACGGATAACAAGTCGAAAACTTGCACTACTTGCAATTTCTAAAATATCGACTGGCATATTCTCAATCTTAAAATGTGGAACATCTGCTTAAATGTATTTAGAAACAAAACTATCACATCTCAAGCGACAATTGTATCGAAATGGAAGACAGTTGCGTCTGATGCATCGAAGAATCGAATTGAATTGAAGTGGAAGATGGCGTTGTTCTCATACGGAATAAAAATTATTATTTTATTTTGCTTATAAGAATATGGTGGTACAAAAAGTATTGAACGACACACGACCGGTAACACAAATAGCAGACTTGGCTGTCTTCTCGCTTTACAAACTTCAATAGTGCCTGTTATTTGGTGTCTATCGGCCTTATAACATTAATAACTATAATAGGACGCCGACTGTTTGTGTTGTACCTGTTCAGATTAACTTCCGATTACATAACTACAACACAATGCCATGGGTCTTAGATAATTCGATCTTGCATTATATTAAATTCTTGTTAATTCGAAGATTTGTGCCTGTTCTTTGAATTTCATATCTAACCAATGAAAAAGAATCGTGGTTAATTCGAAGTTTACCTTTCTTAATTCTAAGTGTTTGAACCAAATGTTTTCAAAAGGCATAATTTCTCAAGCAAAGCGTTCCCATGCTTAGTTGCGTTAAATAGCAAGCTTAGTTGCGTATAAATTTAACTAATGAATTTAGCACATACTCTCTTTCGTGTCCTTATGTTTCCAACGAATGCTCATTTTCGTTGATACCATTCTTCTATGTGCTTTATTTAAAATAGCAAAATACCATTTTTCAATCTTCAGTGAAATAATAGAGGAAAATATAATATGTAACTCGCACACGATCATAGACGCGCTTCGCATTCAATGGAAATTCGAGATATTGATATCCTGCCAACGACAAAGAGAAGATGCGTATCTAAACACACAACTATTCAAATACACATTTAATCTTCAAGTCAATTACGACGCAATCCTTAGGCCCTCTGGAGGAGTTCAGTTGCGCTGCGCCTGTCTCCCGGTCCGGCGCCGCGCACAGCGCTCGCCTGCCCCGGGAGGGCGTGTGGGAGCTCTAATCGCTCGGCGGAAGCTCCTTAATTTCGCGTAATGCTGATTGCGACCACTCGTGGCATCGCCCTAATTGCATATTGACCCACAAAAGACGCCTGTCCCGCTCCCTGTCCCAGGCGATAGCCGCGCCACACCGCGCCCTGTCTTTGATGGTTCTCAAGAACACTTTGCTTCGTCTCCAACGCCAAAGATCCGAGGGACGCCCGATTTTTTTTCTGCAACGTTTCTGCCCAAACATTTCGTTATAATTTTTAAGTGCATAAACAATACTCTCTCACGAAAGTATCGCGAGTCGGAAATTTTCTGTCACGAACCAAATATCTTTACAGCAAGTATATAGTCTAAAATAATAAACTGTTTATAAACCATCGACGGATCCAAGGTGGGGAGCACAGGGGCCATGCTCCCCCGAAAGGCCTAGAGTTTTCGTTTATCCTCCTTTATTTGGTAAAATTGATTTAAATGCTTATTTATGTTTGAATTATGTAATTATTTAAACAACAATATTGCATAGTATCATATCCACACTACATAAATTATATACAAAATAAAAATACGTTTATTTTTTAACAAAAATTTACGAGGCTCCTCGCCCCCTCCCAAAAAAATCGTCTGGATCCGTCCCTGGTTTAAATCTATAAAGCAATGAAATATTTTAACACCAGCAACCTGCATAAGCAAAAATGCTGCTGAATTAACCAGGTAAAATTGTTATCCAAAAAGTAGTTCGCACACTGCTTTAAGCAACAAATAAAATGAATGGTTTATTTCAGAAACAACATAAGTCAGGTCTTGAATGGGTTCTGAAATAACCCACTCAAATACTCTCGCATAACACTCCCGTAAATTATTTTAACAAAAACAGGCTTCATATATCTTGCAATAACATTGTGTAATATATAAACAATAGCACTGTTCTATATTTAGCAAGAATATAAAAAGTCCCTGTTCCATAACGCAACGTGAAAATCAAGTATATAATGGCGTGCGGTTTCTTCTTTCGTGTCGCATGACGTCAGCTGTCTTAAACAGCAATGCACTGAGTGTGAGAATTCAGTCGGTACATGTAGAATAAAAATAAGAGGAATAACATAATCAAATTTTGTTGGTTTTTTTGTAGTAAAAATTCCGATTTTCTAGGAAACTAACGATATTTTTCACATGACTGGAGACTGCAAAATTTTGTTTCAGTTTATGCACGTATTGGAAATTAGTAATGTAGATAAATAATTACTAGTATGCGAAATCTGTTTTATACAAAAAACCTTTGAAATTGCTATCCTAAAAAATTATTAGAAGAATTACAAACATTCAAATAATTCTGAATTGTGTTTGTGCCTCTATATGATCTTACCAAATCATGCTGTTCATGTTGACCGGATATTAATAACAAGTACTAACTGATGTGATAAGCAATGCGTTGATTACGATATTATTCATCCAAACAAATACATTTATGTGCCAAAAGGATTGATGTGGGTGTTGTTTTTTATTTGTTCGTTTAATTGTTTGTTCCCCTTTCGTATCATCTTCGACCATGCACGGATATGCATTTCTGAAGTCTTATTTCTTTGCAATAATTGGCATATTTATTCTATGTCTTCTACATTTCGTTCTGCAAGTATTTTCTTTTAACGTTAATACCTCATAAAATACTGACGTCCATCAATCTGGAACAAGCTAATAGTAAAAAGCTAAAATACACTCTAAAGTTGACTCCCAGATTGTATGGTTTATACGTCCGCTCACACAATTTCCCAGCTGGGCCAATGTGTGATATTTTAACAAAATATTAATGATCAATACATAATAAATGAGACATTTCATAGTAATTTGGTATCAATGAACCAGGGATTAACAATCCACTTTATTGGATACCAAATAAACCTAAGTCTGTTTTCCCCTCTATTAATATAGTATTACACTGCAATATCAATCGCACTCTCATTCATAATACAAATAAACAATGTGTACTAAATGAATACTATAATACGTATAACTTTGCATCTTTCAAATGTTTCACGTACACAAACGTGTTGTTTTATAATAACTGCGTCAAATCATATCAGAGAAACAGATGTTATAATTCCTAGTTACAACAATGGAAAGTTTTTTAATAAGTTATAGAATAAAACATAAATAAAACTAATAATAAATGTATGTATTGTAATTGTTATTTTTGGTCGATGTCCGATTTGCTGTGCCCCCTGCCTGGGCCTTGTTTAATTCTCACGCTTGAAGGGTAAGAGAAATACGTGGCGAACATGATGCGTTTCCCTCCACAGTAGGTAGCAAACTGCCGCCTGAGAATTCGCTGTGCGCATGTGCGCGATTGCAGATTTCGAAATTTTCGTGAAAATAAAGCCTGTAAATCGGGTCTTGAGTCTTTATGTCTTTAATTTTAGCCCCATTAAGAGTATCTGCAGTTTCAATAATGAACCATCCACCAACAAAAGTAACGAAAATCATTGCGCATTCTGCCAAAACATTGACACAATTAGCCACCTTAGCAACATAAAGGAGACTAAAATGCCAGCAAGGTGACAAAAAAGAGAATGCTACAAACAGAAGTAGGTGCAACAGTTTAAATAGCTGCAGCAGTCAAAACAGAGGCATCTAAACTCTTTTCCATCCGACTGCCTCGTTTCGGCAGGTGAGAATAACACTAGGGCGAAACTTGTAAAATGCACGAGCGATGCTGTACTGTTGTTAGCGACACCCAGGGATAAAACGCAGTGTAGGGGGACTCTTGTTTCTGCCCCTCTCCCCCTCCAGGGGATGGAGCTGGGGGGGAGGGGTGGCGTCGAGTTGCGAGCACCGGGGATTTTCCCTGCGGCGGCGCGCCGCGTGCCGCCCGCCCCCGCCGCCGCCTCCGCCGCCGCCCCCGCCGCCGCCCCCGCCGCCGCCCCCGCCGCCGCCCCCGCCGCCGCCCCCCCCGCCGCCGCCCCCGCCGCCGCCCCCGCCGCCGCCCCCGCCGCCGCCCCCGCCGCCGCCCCCGCCGCCGCCCCCGCCGCCGCCCCCGCCGCCGCCCCCGCCGCCGCCCCCGCCGCCGCCCCCGCCGCCGCCCCCGCCGCCGCCCCCGCCGCCGCCCCCGCCGCCGCCCCCGCCGCCGCCCCCGCCGCCGCCCCCGCCGCCTCGCGCGCTCGCGGCGCGCAACAGCAGCGGCCACCCACGCGCCGCGCGGTGTGGAAGTTTCCAGAAACGCGACAGTGGCGGCGCCAACTGCTGACGTGCCAATGCAGTGCCGGGTTGGGTTGCAACTCTCCGGAACTCCGGGTTAAAAAGTGCATAACGATAAAATTAGCTCCGGAACAATTGTCGCTAACACAATTTGGCCCTGGTGTGTTATTTTAGAAAGTTGACATTCAGAAGCCGTTAATATTCCTATGATTTGAAATCAACATTATTTGCAAGCTCACGCTCATGTTGTAAAATGCTTATTTCATTAGTTTTCATAATTGAACGTTTCCAAGATTATTTTACCTCAAAATATAATTATATGTATTCCATACCAAGGTCTCTTTTTTTTAGCGGGAAACAATTACTACCAATTAAATTGTTTTAAAGAGATCAATTTGCGAGGATTAAAACGCCGAATCATTAGAGCAATTTCCTGACTACAATGCTTAATGCATTCTTTAAATTGCTGCGCACATATACGAGTACACACTGACGCATTAGTTTCAAATTCATAAACCGCAATAAATGTGCTTCTAATCAATTCTACTTTAATTTTACAATAAAATGTCCATATTAACCAATCGAGAATGAAAATGTATAATAATAACTATTATTTTATTATTAGTTTAATAATCTTTAAAAATGGCCAAAACCAAACAAAAATTACATAAATGCAAAAACTTCCGGTAATAGCATTTTAGAATCCGTGATAATACATTGGTATACACAAAGTTAGAAGCCAAAATATTTTCTAACTTCTTTGGTGGTGTAGATACATAAAATTATTAAGGGATGAAAAATTCTGTGCGATTCTAAACAAAGGACGAATACAATGTGCATAACAATGGCGCTTTTACACTTTCCAAAGTTTAAAAACAAACTTATGGTCTACAGACTGGCAGAGACTTTTACGTATTAGTTTTCTATTTCTTGGGTCTGGGCTAGCTAATCGGAATTGCCACACACTCTTGCCAGCGGCCATCTATCGCCGCCCAATTCACATTTTTTGACATTTTCTTAATTTTCTGGTTTCGTAACGATAGAACGGAAATATTATTTTACGAATATTAAAGAACACAAAAACCTCGTCCTAAATGAACAAAACAACAAAACATAATACCCAAAATTAACTTAAAGTCATATTAAAGAGTGCAACTAGCACTATCCGTTCGTTAAGTTCGAAGAAACAATTTAGAGACATTTATGAGAAAATAGCGTTTGAGCTTTTCCGAAAAGGCGGAATTTTGAGCTAGTTTTCACAGAAAACAGTTGAGTTCTCAGAAAATTTTGTACTGATATTATTTAAAGCACGTGAGCTGGTAATAAATATATGTGAACAAATCGTTAGTAATGTAAATATTAACGACGTAAGAGACAAGTAAAAATATTTTTTTAATAGTTTTTGAACGAACAAAAGAATAGAGCAATATGGCGTTTATATCATCTCATAGAATACATTTAGTACTATCCCTAACAAAAGTTTAAAGAAAAAATTTGGAGGCTCTTTTCAGAAAATCTTGTTTTTGTTTAAAATTGCACATTTTGTACGCAATATCGCGCGAAACTACTAACATATTCAAAAAAAACATGCAGGACTTTAATGAAAGAACTCACTTTGGAGAGCAAATTTTATTTGGAGGAAAAATCTCTATCTTCAATTTTGTAGTTGTAGGAAGACACCGAAAAATATTCAAATATTTGCAATTTTCAAAAATGCGAGGTAACCGTGAGCATTAGACCTATGCAACCTTAATACGAGTATTTTACTCTATTCTTACAAGAAATTTAAAGATAAAATTTGGAGCCGTTTTTGAGAAAAGTTTGAAAATGTTCGGGGGACTTCATGTAAAGTACCCATAAATTTTGAAGAATGTGTTTCAAAATTGCGGCGCGTCGAGTGTAACTTGATCGGCAGGGGCTTATCCATTTTGGAAGAAATCGTATTATGGTTTAGGCGCTAGAGTTGTTAACAAACACTGGACAGACGGACGGACAGACGGGCGTTAAAAAAAAACACTTTTTCGCCATCAGTGGACCCCGAAACGTGTATTTCCGTTAAAACCTCGAAATCGATTTTCCGCACCATTAACTTTCCCTGTACTACCTATATTACTTCGTAAATACGTACGTGTACGGCAAAGTAAAATATTGTTTTTGCATATTAAATTTTCAGCTTAAAAGAATAGTACAAAAGATTACCTCATAATAACACTGACGAACTCTGTATTGTGACAATATGGACCCCTAACTTTATTGCATTTACGCATTCACAAAATTACGGTTGGCCAGCTCAGTTTAATTCTTGGAATTGGCGTTTTATACTTGCAATCTGAGAGCCCGTTCTTTCTTCTCCTGTGGGCTGAAAATACCGCTTTTACGAGAATTCGTTGGTGAAATGTTTCTATTTACGATACGATTGGTTTGTTTTACTGGATCAGCTAATTTAGAAATATCAACACAATGTTTTCTGAATTCTTACTCAGCGTCATGAAGTGCTGGACTGCTTATAATTTATTTCTTTAAAAGCAAAGTTTCCTTGTTTAATCTTTCTTTTCAATTTTAGGTTGCAAAAAACCTTTGTTTAATTAAACTCATTTACCTAATAATCTGTTATTTTGATAGCCATCGAATTATTTTTAAAAACTTAATTTTGTTTACTCTTATAATCGCAATCTATTTCCTTACTTTTAACTTAATAACTAAATATTCTTTTCCTTTGAACAAGAATTTAGAAAGTTCTTTTTTTTCTAATTTTCACTTTCCTTTTTGAAGCAGCATGCTTGGATGACGTCTGGATCCCACGAACACTTCGTTCTTCGTTTAACCTTGCAGCACTCTGCTCCACATTCGAAAGTTAAAGTTCCATTTTCTTCGCTCGAATTAAATGATCACAAGTGTTGTCATTGCCAACAATGTTGTTTATTACAAGAGCAGCTTTCGATGGCTTAGCCATCATCATCAGTTTTCTGCTGTCTGGAAGCCACGAAACGACTACCTTCGTGACGCTTCCAGACAGCAGAAACTGATGATGATGGCTAAGCCATCGAAAGCTGCTCTTGTAATAAACAACATTGTTGGCAATGACAACACTTGTGATCATTTAATTTTAAATGCCAACGACATTTCACTACTAAACCAATATTCTTCGCTCGAACTAAATTTCTATTATCACTATATGAGTTTACATTTCTTTCCCTTAATTACCTGCAACAGGAGTTCTACCAATTCAAAAAGAAAAACTTATTTTCGCTGTACGAGACTGTCTACTACATACTTCATATCCTATCTGCTTTACGTCCTCTATAACCATTTTACATCGACCTTCTCGCTACACGTCCGAACTCTACTAGACAGAGAATAATACTGACGGACAATTCTCTTCCATCGGATCCGCTTGTCTTTTCATATTCACATGTTTCGTATTGTTATGGCACTGAAAACGATGCTAACTTGTCCCTGCTCCAGGCTTATTGGGATTTTGTCAATTGTAACAATGGTTCTTGGTTTATGATAATTTATTAAAAACTATTTTTTCTAATATTTTAGATACGAGTATTTACGCAAACACATTTTTATTGTCATTTATCGACACTTCTTTTAAGTCCCCAATGTCTCATTTCTGTTTATATTTTTCAGTATTTTCCTTCCTTCATATCTTATTCCGTCGACGATAGGTATTTTTACCTGTCTCAGTATATGTCAGACTTCAACTAAAGAGAGTAAACAATCTTCCACATTTCAGGTGTTCAAAGCCTCGAGTAAATATTAATCAATAATCAACGGCACTAAAAACTCAGTTACCGTCGAATGAAAGAAAGAATTTTATATTATGAGAAAGATATTACACATAATTCACGCCATGAAAACTGGACTTGCTAAATGTATGTCAGAATGTATTACGGTTTCTCTTTGTTTTTTTAGTGAATTTCAAAACCAACTCAGAGAGTTTGCGCCCTGAGGCAAAAACAATGATACCAAACACTGAGAGCTCCCGCCTGGGATTGAAGATGGAAGCATGCTAAATTGAAATCAAAATATTTGTAGACGTTGCATTCAGTTCATGCTTCATAAACATGATAGGACAATAATTCTTTACGAGTTATTTTAATTTACCTAACAAATAATATGAATTGGAGAAGAAATATTAGAAACGACAAAACTTCCCCTTAATCTTGGAGGAATATTAATCTAAAACATTTGTTGCTGGGATATGGTAAGAACATTTTACATGGGCAACTTATTTCTATCTACAAGTGTTGTAATATTTATTTTCAACCACTTCGAAAAATAAATTAAAGAAATCCATCCAACTTTTTTCTTTCATTTATATTTGATAAAAGTACCGTACTGAATCAACAAAAAGCTTCTAACCAATTAACACCCTTATTTCCATTATGAATATCATTTTCATTATGAAAATTAATATTGGCGCGAAAAGCATCATGTCAATGAAATCATTTCGCAAGTGCAAAAATTAAATATTTCTCAAAACTTTTTCTTGTGTGTTCCAGGTGAGTACACTGACTGCCGTGGCTGTGCTGCGTGTCGGTGAGTAGTGTCTGAAGCATTGCGTAACTGTGATTTTTGTTCATGCGTTAGCAAACTAAACCCATAATATAGTTTCAAAATATTCAAGTGAAATGAATATCAAAAACATGAATGATTCAGAATCAAGACACTATGGTTACAGACAGTAATGGATGACATTGTGGTCATAAGAACGCTTCCGAAAACAAGAGTTCCGATTGGAGTTTTGTGAAAACAATCTGAGGGAGCATTTATCGACTTTGCGTCACATTACTGTGAGTAAGCATCTGGAAAGAAATGAAAAACATTTCTTAAGAAATACGCGCTCATTTAATAACATTTTAACAATAACATAAAATTAATACTAACAATCATTATAAAATTAATAATACAAAATAAAAATATTTTCAACTTAAACAATTAAAAAAAAATTTTCCTAACCTTGCTTTCCTTGAATGGGACCCCCATTAAATTTTCCAATTATTATTATTATTATTATTATTATTATTATTATTATTATTATTATTATTATTATTATTGTTATTCCCCAAATTCACAACTAAAAATGATATGAGTCGGTTGAATAAAAAATCTACTTCACGCTGCAACCAGCTTCCTAGGACCAGATCCAGGGACTGTCCATGCCCCTACAATATTTTGCGTAAAACGGGGGATTTTCTAAACAAAACAGTGTCTTGCACTTCCCCGTCTTTCGAATGACCTGGGAGTTTAGCCAAGTTCTTACACAAATCCCACAGCTCCGAAAACTACCGAGACGACCTAAGCTTTGACGCTCCACATTCAGCTGATCTCAGTTTCCAAACTCTTTTATTTAATACGAATCCCTGCCTCCTTGAATACCCCGTTTTGATCGCACGGTACAGTAACATTTACAAGTACACGCGTTTTTTAATCCAAATCTCCAATAACAACATGCGGTTTGTCAGTTTGAATTTGTTGGTCGTACACTATTGTACCCAGTTCAATAGACGTCGCTTTCGCCAGTTTTGGTGTTGGTTCCACTTAGAGCATGTGTTTGGAACTTTGAGAGCTAGCAGAGGTAACTACACACCCTTTTGTGTATTTTCATTTATTCGTTCTTTGCTACAACAAGCTGTCGCAAATACGTTCAATGATCAACTTGTTCCTGGCAAATGCTGCATTAATCATTTTCAAATTTTGAGAACTGCTTTATCATTATATCGTGAACTCAAAACCTGGTCTTGGGCAGGTATTAAAACAGTGGTTTTTAATTCAGGGTTTAGGGTGGCACGGTCCCTTTGATACACTGATTCGGTTCATTATAGAGAAATCGATTCCATGAACTGAATCCTTATTACACGTGCTAGTCACCTGAAGTGAAGTTTGTGATGTTAACGCAACGAATATAATTATTTAAAATAAACTATATTTTACAAACTTATACTTTTTAAACTTTTATTACGCCAACCTCCCCCCTTTTTAACGCTAAAAATTTGTCGAGATAGTTACGTTCATAATGTTAACACCATAAATATGAACATTTAAAATATATTATTTTTCACAAACACATGCTACTTTTAAGCTTTTGTTATTCCGCTCCCAACCCCCCTCTTAATACTAAGCAATCAACTTGTCTATTTTTAAACAATTTCTTTTTAATATATTAAATATACCAATATTTAAATAGAAAAAAGAAAAATTAACTCACATTTTAATTGAAATGATAAAATTTTATTAGTATTACCACCACTATAGAAAACTTAAAATTAGTGTAGTGCATCTGCATCAATTACATCCTTACAACACGAAAAACTTCAATGTTTACCACCAAATCTGCTTACTTCTGAAAAAAAGACATACTTTTTATGAACTGAAGCTTAATAAATAAGAAATAAAAAATAACTAGTAAAGTTCATGATGCTAACGAAATAAATATTTGAAATAATTTCTATTTTACAAACACATGCTACAATCACCTTTCAAGCCCTCCATTTTAATACTCAAAACAACTCGTAATGTTTAACCAAATACTACACAATAATCTATATGCATTTTTTAAAAAAAATTAAGAAACCAACTCGCGTATTCGTTGATATTATAAGCTTTTTAATCATTTCTAGAAAAAGACAGAATTTTTGCTAATCCTTCCTCCATTTTCAACATGTGTTTTCAGAGAGATAGCTATGAAAATTGCATAAAGAAAAGTTCCATTTATTATAGACAAACAGGTGATAACATAATTCATAAAACAAAGTTGAAGTTTGTACAACGTTTCAGAGAACTGTTTGTCTCCATTATCAGGTACTTTTTGGCTTATAATAGATATAAGTTTCAAGTTTAGTTCATGACACGTAAGAAAAACGAAAGTTTTTTCTTACAACAAACAGTTATCTCAAAGGTTGTACAAACTTCAACCTTGTTTTATGCAGAAACTTCAACTTTGTTTTATGAATTGTATTATATCATCACCTGATTGTCTATAATAAATATAACTTTTCTTTATGCAATTATGAAATACATCAATAAAAACTTAAAGCTATGAAAATTACTTTCAACTTTGTGGCGTGGAATTGCCCACTTAATTACACTTCGTGTCCCTTCAATGGCATTTGTATGGACGTCACATTCATGGTCCTCAAACGTAGTAGAATTATTAACCCACAAATTCGAAAAACTTTCGTCATTAAGACAATTATGTTTCCCATAAATCCAAAACCGAAAAATCTTAATGATGTCCAAGAATACCTTCTTGCTACGATTTTCAACGACCTTGAAAAAGATCGTGTCGACTCTCTTTCACGTCGAGCAGCTGACAAAGCAACATTTCTACACAATTTAATTACATTCAAATTTTCCTGTCGGTGCAAGTTTTCAATAAATTCAGCATCCAAGACAACCATCCCCGTAAGCATTACAAACCTATTAAATGGTCTAAAAATGCAAAAAGGTAACTCCACACCACAAATATCTAGAAAGTGTGTTCACCTTTAACGATATTCAATTTTTCAACAGTAAAAATGTATAGCTTTATATGTCTTTGTTAACGCAGCAAATATAGCTTCAGATTCAGATTCAGATTGGGAGAGCTATGAATTGGGTTACGGCGAGACGAATGTTATGGACAATCCTCGCTCGCTCGATCTCTGGAAAGACACAATGTATCCCTCTTATTAGAAAATAATATGAAGAAATATGCAATCATTGAATAAATCGTTCACCTTTTTACCTCTTTCTAACATGAAAAGCAATCGCCTTCTTTTAATTTGTATTGCACAAAATTTCACTCGTGCCTTCAGCGTAGTTCCCGCGTAAAAGCGGTAGCGTAAAAACTAGTACCAACTTTGGTAGCTCAACCTGTTCTCATGGAACTTTAATGCACGCTCACTGAAGCCCGTTCACTGAGCGGAGCAACTACTGTGAAGTGCCTGTTTCGGCGTTTGAATTTGGCGACAATGCTGTCAGAGGTTAAAAACGGAGATCTAGTGTGTCTAAATAGTCTTCTCTGTACCAGAGTGCTTGGTGGCGGAACCCGGTAGGAGCTGCCCCCTGGCGAAGGGAGATGAAACTAACAAGTAGCCCGCCAGATCAAATGTAAGACGTCGAAAGGCAAAGAAGACAAAGAAATTTTATATACCCACTCTTTTCGCAGCCAGCACGCGGTTTTAGAGGGAATTTTTTATAAGTCCCACGCGGTACGTTTATAATGCAAATTTTGAGCTGGTAATAAAGGCCAAAGATTGTTACTAAAAGCCAATCTCCCGCCACGGCGCCAAATTTGAATCATTTTGATTCCAATGTCCCAACAGTCTTTGACCCGTAGTCATACTGTATGTTGATGCTTTGGCCTAAGAAAATTAATCAATGCCAGAAAAATTATTTTGGAGCACTCAACCACTGATTCAAATGAACCGCGTCACTGGAAACTTAGGAATCACGAGAAATAATGAATCATAAGAGGAACCGTGGCACACTAAACCCGGTATCAACCAAATTGGCTTCCGATTCTGGCTTCATTCTTCCCTTTTTAAGCCACATAAATGATTGATCTTTATTGATCTGCATCTTATCCATTCTTTTCAAGTTTGTACATGGAATGGTTTGCCCGTCCACGATCTTTTAAACATTTTTTGTTTTTCACATTTCATGTTAAGTAGCATCAGACGTTCAGTGACTGTTATTCTGCGTGTCTTTACTTCCCAATGCTTCTTGCAACACCCACAATGCCTCTGTTTTTCATTCCTCGGTCAGATTTAATGAACTCTCTGATTATTGTATCATCTTGATGGCTGACTACATACTTTCCCATCCCGACTATTGCATTGTGCCAGGTGGCGTCAATTTGTCTAAGATATCTTCCTCCTTCCTTGTGTGACGCATAAAGTCTATGTACATCAGCTCGAGGGTGGGCAACATGATGCATTGTTAGCAGTTTTCTGTTTTTTCGATCCTCAATTCGAATTTCTTGCTCAGTCCAATCCACTAATTAGAAACTGTATTCGTGTACAGGCAACGCCAAACTACTAATTGCAGATATTTTATTTTAGGAATTTAAAGAGGATTTCAAGACAAGTTTCACTCTTCTGTAATAGCCCCTGCTAATTATTTCATTATGTCGTTGGAGTTTGTCTCACATTCTTCAATGCACAGATATTTGTAAGTTTTACCTGGCTCAAGTTATTGAATCATAGTGAGCATAACAACGTTAACGCTCTCTGACGTCTCTTTCACCTCTCTTTAAATTGACTCTTGCACATTTGTCAAGATCAAATTTCATGCAGATGTCATTACAAAAATCGTTTGCAACAGACAGCATTTGGGAGAGAATCGCTTCATTCTAGCAAACACTTTGGGATCATCCATGTAAAACAAATGTGATACTGGCCTTTCATCACCATGGAGCTTGTAACCAAAGTCAGTGTGCGACAACTATCTAGATAGTGGGATGAAACTAATGCAAAACAGTAGATGGGGCAATGAATTTCCTTGAAAAATACCTTTGTTAATCTGAATACTTCTGGTTTCTACTGCTTGCTTTCCGCTGTGTATTAGTAACCTGGTACTCCATGACTTCATACTAGCCTTGCAAAACTCAATAAGTCTAGGATGAAATCGATAGATATCCAGGGTCTTCAAAATCCAATCGTGCGGTACACTATCAAAGGCATTTTAGTAGTCAATCCAAGCCATGCTCAAATTACGCTTTCGTTTCTTTACATCATTCAAGATGACTTTGTTCACTAGTAAGATTTTCTTTCAGCAATGTCCTTTCTATTCCACTGGCAATATTTGCTAAGTGTGTCTACATTTTGTTAGCTATGGTAGCAGACGACTAAAGATGTTATTAGTCGGCTGAATATAAAATATACTCTAGGTTGCAAACAACTGCCTGAGGAGCAGATCTAGGGACTGTCAGTGCCTCTACAATACTTTGCGCAAAATGTGGGCTGTTCCAAATAAAGCTATTTCTTTCACTTCCCAGTCCTTTGAATGACCTGAAAGTTTAGCCAAGTTCTTACACAAATTTTTCGGAAGGAATTCCAGAGCTCCGATAAATATCGTGACGACCTGTCCTTTTACGCCCCCACATTCGGCTGATCTCGACTTCCAAACTCTTGTATTTAAGACGTTGCTCTGCCTCCTTGGTAACGACATTTTGATCACAGAGCACAGCAACACGTAGACACAATTTTTTCTCAAAATCCCGGATAACAATATCCGGTTTGTTTTCTTCTATCGTGTGATCCGTTTGAATTTGTTGGTCGTACAATATCGTACACAATCCAACAGACGTCACCGGTTTTGGTGAGTGTTCGTAGCACTTGGGTCATGTGTTTGGAACTTCGAGGGCAGTACAAATCTACCAGTGGAGGTAACTACACACCCTGTCGTGTCTTTCCAAGTATTCGGTCTTTGCTAGAATTGGCCAAGCTGAGACGATATGATGTTGTTTTTATTATTATCATTATTATCATAAAATTGCGTTGAATTTTTACACTGTCTTCTACTCCCATTGGCTTTAATGCACGTATAATTTGAGGAATCTTATGCATATAGATGACTACTAATCACTAGTAAAACATTTATTCACACCAAATCCACAATAGTACATGCACTGAAATCCCCCAGTTGAGAAAAGTATCCACACTTTTCACGGAAGGCCCGATATTGTCCGCCAAAAACGAGGGTCCGCGCCGATCGGAATCTCGCAGAAAACTGTGGAGGTACGAGCAGGAGAAAACAAAGCGAAGGCGTGAGTATAGTAGGAAAAGAGAGAGACGCGCGCCGCGGCAAGGAAGAATCGCCGGAAAGTACATCTCGCGAGAGACGGAGACGCCTCAGTAGGATAAGATGGATCGCGAGCTTCTTTGATGCTAAAGCCCGCAGGATGCAGGACGAACGAAATTTCAAACCCGTGTCAGGTGTGCAGAGACTTTTCCGGAAACGCGAGCCGACTGTCGCGGAGAAGGAAGGAATATCGGGGGGATTTCTCGTCTGGGCAAGAAAACATGCAGTTCAGAAAGCACTGAAGACGCTTTTAGTAATAAATTCTGCTAGACAAGTCGCGCTATCATAATGTTTTACAACACAAAGACCTGTTGTAATTACTTTTACAAGAATATTTATTTTCTTTCAAAGAAACACATTAACTTAAATCTCGTTTTTTTGAATCATTACACCTTATGAATAACTGCTAAACTAATTGATGTGCATGTATTGTAGCACGTTCATTTGAAGTTTGCGTGAAAAAATAATACAAAAAACACATTATCTGCCGACCCAGTCACGCTACATCGAATACGTGTAAGCCATTGTCTCAAGGCTATCAATATTTCTTTGCTTCCGCACTAAAATTTAAGCTCCTGAATGTACGATGCAAAATGCGAATTCATGCATTAAGAATTACTTCCACAGAACGTTAATAATGATAGCTAAGAATATTTCTTTCAAATTTCTACACAGTCGTAAAGAATTCATGTTGAATAATTAAGAATAGTATGTAACCTGTGATTTTTTCGAGTAAAGAGAATGTGCAAAGCATGATTAGATGTTACTTTTTGTTTTGGGGCGATCATTGGTCTCATATGTGCATGATATAACGAGATGTGGTGGTGTTACTCTCCCACTAGTAAATAATTTACGTGAATCGATGTACGAGAGATCCAGCGCCGCCTTATACAAATACCAGCTGAGCACCGCGCTAGCTGAGACAAGCGTGAAACTCCCGATTGGTCTCCCGGGAAGTGTAGTGAGGGAAGGGCGTGTAAGGGAAGAGAAGGTGACAAGGATGGGGAAGGAAAGATCGTGTGCGATCCGCACGGCGTTTGTCAGTGTACTCCAGCTCCACCAATCGCCATGTATTTCTCCGGGGAAACCACCGATCAAATCTGCCTACGACTAGATTTCTTCAGACAGCGATTGAACTCAACCAAAAACGTAGATTGTGTAAAAAATCCTCCACCTTTAGGACTTTAATCTTACGACCTCCCAGTTGATGATACGGCAGAGACAAACGTGTTGCTGCCGGGCTATTACAGCGATGACGGTGGAGAAACATATAAGTTTTTCTCTCCTCCGAGGAAATAGAGTATTGTAGATGTGTCCTTGTGGCCTCTGGAGGACATGCCTTGCAAGGTGAACAATGGAAATAATGGAAAGAAAGAGCTGCAGGAGGAGACATACGACACGCTTAAGTGGTCGGGCAAAACTGAGGATTTGTGTTCGCATGGAGGTTACTGTTAAATACGAGTCACGTAAACAGATAACAGTCTTCTATTGCAAGCGCCAAAGGGCTGTGTGCAACTAGGGATACCTTGAGTACCTACCTAAACATTCTCTTACTTCCTCTGGTCATTGGCTGTTTGGTTTGAAATATCACTCACCAACGCTTGTTTCATAAATTTATCAAAATCCGCATTTGCGTTCTCTTGCAGTGGTAAAGTTACATTACACGGGAAGTTCAGTTGTAACACTGATATCCGTTGCAGCTGAGAAATGCTCTTTGAGACTCCTGAGCATGAACCGATCAGTCGGTATCTTGGGTATCAAATTTTGAGGACGGTGAATGTGAATAGTTATAATTTACATGTTCATGTAATATTCACATGAAGATTGACTAGACCCTTCAGCTTAGACCTTATTTCACATTTTTCTTGGCAGGCGACTTAGACATTCACGCATTGTAGCAAGCACTTTAAATTTGTAAAGAGTGGTAGCTGCTACAACCATAAAACGTAACAGTTCTGTATTATCATTTCTTGCACATTTGCCTAGGGGTGGCCCAGGCTAAAGGAATCAATAACACTAGTAATTTGATGGTCTAACAAAAAAGATTCGTATCTTTATCCAGAAGTGGAAATATAACACGCCAGCTCTTACGCTACAGATCGTCTACAGTGATTGACCTTGGTTATGAGCACAACAGACCACAAGTAGGCAATTGTAAGAACAAAGTAAAGTGAAGTTAAATGTTTTGACAGCAAGTCACGCGAAAGAGAACAGTAATGTACTGTAATGAAAATGATACTTCCCACGCTCACAAGAATATTAATGGTAGCAATTACGATACCAAAATGGGAAATATTGGTAGCACGGTTTTGTTGATCTTATCGCGTTGTGACGGAAATAAAGGAAGAGATTATGGTTTTGATTGTTGAGAAACATGAGATGTTCAGTGTTCTTTTGGAAGGAGTGGAAATGATATCTTGATGAAACGTGTGCAGAGAGTGAGTGACTGAATTTTTTGTTCAATTGAAAATTATTTTTACTGGAGTTAATAATGTTGACATCGGAATGGTTGACGTGGACATTGTAATACAGGTAAGATATGGCGAGGTGTCTATTCAGAGAAGCAATCTGGGAGGCCGAACTGACAAGACACACGTGATAATTGCGGCGACAATGATACCGTTGTGGTGGTGAGGCCGGCGGCGACGACGGCGGCGGCGGCGGCGGCGGTGGTGATGCTCGTGCTGGCGGCGGGGGCGGCACCGGGCCGAGCCGCGCGGATCGATCCGCAGGTCGACACGTCAGCGCTGACGTCAGAGCAGCGCGGCGGCGGGGACTGAGCGGGGTGGGGCAGGGCGGACCCGCGAAGGGGGGGAGGGCGGGCGGCGCGAGGTGAATGGGGCTGCGGCGCGAGACCCGAGCTGCCGAGGGCCGCAGCGCAGCCACCGCCTGTTGCTTGCGGCCGAAACTGGTTCCATGTTCCCAGAGATGTCTTTCTGAAGCACACAAGATTCTGTGGTGTATGCTAATACAACCCATTCTGTTGTATCGTGTCTATCTGTGACCAAAACGACGCTCTTAAACGCACCTACGAATGTTTATTATACGACACACGATGTACTGAAGTTTCAACAGTTCATTACGTACAATGGGCGTCCTGTCTCTGTATTTTCAGATAATATTACATATCCACCCAGGATGTTGCGTGATATGAATTGCAGATCAGTGGATGATACTTATCTTTGTCTAAAATTATTTATGAAGTGCAAATGAGCAAAGACGGATTGAAATAGTTTCGTTGAATAGAGTAAGGAACTTTCCTGATTCTATACATGCCATTGAACAATAATCATGTATCAGTGGATAACACCTTTCGCCAAAGTCCGAAATGAATAGTACGATCCAAAGTTCCTTCTGTTATTTAAAGTTTCCTGTCAATTTGTTTTATAGTTGTATATTACAATAATACCTTTGAAAGGTTGAGGAAAACCGTTTACTAACACGAGAGTCAGTTCGTCTACAAAGTGAAAATTATGGCATTGACTACTTAGCGGAATGGAAGTACGAGATTGAAAATTGTAAATATGTGAGGAATTAGAAATGCATCGCTGTGAACAAGAATGTTCGTTAAATGTGATGTCCGTATTTTACATAATTTATTAACTGTGAGTATTATTAACGGTGTGCCTCGACCACGACTCATGGACAGCATGCTAGCTTTCCGTGGTGTGATACCGGTTCCATTCTCGGTCGAGGCAAAAATAGAGTTGTAACTTTGTTTTGAAAATCGTCCCCGGTTTCTGTAGCTGGGTGATGAAAAAAAGCTCAGGCATACGGAGTTTGATACTTACAGTGAAGGGTATACGTCGTGTTCGCCACTTGTCTCTCTTAGCCCCCGAGCGTGGGAAATAAAGTAAGACCAGGCATGGGAGACATAGTTAGCTAACCGCCAAATTCGGACAATCCACCCAAAATGCCGAACCCAATACGTACTTGCATTATTAATGGTAATAATTAGCAACAGTAACTGTTATGGTTTAGTTACAGTTTTAGTTATAGTAAATTATAGTTTATATACTGTTGAATAATGCAATTATTATCTGAGAGGTAAAAATACATTAAATTTCCTAATAGAACGTAATATCGCTTCACTGGCTTTTGTTAACATTCCATTGGTTAAAACCCAGCCACTTCTAATTATGTATCAACACTAATAGAACACAAGATAAACAAAATGAGAACACCATTCCTTGCGTACTCTTTCTGGTTCCCATTTCCTGAGAACGTCGTAGGCCTAACAAATGACGGATGATCCCCGCATTTCGCGGACACATGGTTATAAACGCAGGTAAAGGAAAATGAGATTGTTTTGACAAAAGAGCAAATAGCGGAGGAGTAAAAAGGAATTGAGAGAAAATATATGACGCCCAGCGTGACAGAATTCAGTCCGAGGTGAAGAGAGGTTTCCAGAGGGCGGCGTGCTGTAAGAGGATTGATGAGACACTGAGGGTGCTGGCTGAAGGCTAGGCGAAGGCGAAGGCGGGGTTGGGGGAAAGGGAGGGGTGGAGGGTAGGGGAAAAGACGGGGTAAGGGGCGCGGTAGAGGTGGAGGCGGTGGTAGCAGGAGGGTGGGGGCAGGTGCGCTGGTAGGGGCGGGGGCGTGGCGGGGACAGGAATGAGAAGCAGTGGTAGCGGCTGTGGTGGGCGAGGCGGGGCGCGGGTAGTGCCGAGCGCAGGGCGAGCCAGGGGCGAGGGCGCGGGCGAGGGCGAAGAAGCGGCGGAGGGGTAAAGAAGGTGCGCGACGTAACAGAATCAGCGTCAAAGGCGGAAGGTCTGACGGAGCGCGATTGGGTTTCGTGGGCGAGGGCCCCGCGATGGCGCCGTGGGGGCGACCGCCAAGCTTTCCGGTTCGCCTTACTTTCCTCTGACAAGTTTCTTCGTCGGCGCGGAAATGGGCACGACCTTATACCGTTTTCTTAATCTCCTACACAATTTGTTGAGGTTGAACTCGCGCGCAGACTCGTCTACAAAAACAGATATACAAACGTGCGCACAAACAAATCTACTTACACAAACATACATGCATAAACATGCACATATTCACAAACATGCACAAATATGCCCACATAGATGCTTCGCTGTCCGATAGATCTGCATCCTAGGCTGTTGTCAACGTTTCAGCCGTCATCCTGCATGTACGAAAGCTGAATCGCTTACAGTTTTTGTGCAATAAATTAACAAAAGCTTTACCGTACTTTATGAACACATCATTTTGAATGTTAAGACAAATTACTGTAAGTTACTATTTACAACAAGTGATGCTGTAATAGCACATACTTTCTCGAATCAGTGGTAACGGTTGTATAATATTATATAACCTTCTAGCATAGTAACACATCGGACAACACACGAAAAACAAAAACAATAAAATTCAAAGAGCCCACATATTAACTGTAAGTAAATGTTAGTTGTTTCTAACACAAAGCCGTGGCGGCGGCTACTATCTTTTCCCGCGTCGTTGACTCGCGACAAGTACTAATTTGCTAGAAGTATTCGCTCGTTTTGTAAACGTTTCGCTACTCCTCTTTCCGAAGATTTCAAACTTGCACAGCCCCTACCTCAACCTTTCTTTTCGTCTCGGTCTTCCAGTTTGGGTGGGTACCTCACAGATTTGAGTCACCCGACGCCTTTGACATCTTAGAAGTCGCCTAACAACTCCTCGGGGATGACGCGCGTCGTCGCCTCGTGACCCAGAAGCCAGACGCTTTGTGAGGTTGATCAGGACATCAACTGATGCCACTGCAGTTCCTCTGACCGGGAGGTGGTAACAGTTTCGACATTAGCTAAATGATAGGTCGAATTAAGCCGCTGTTTGGGCGAGAATTGTAGCGGTCAGCTATTCTGATCTTTCCGTGATTTCTCTGATGAACACCATGCGAATGCCACAGCGGTACCTTAACAACCGAGCCACGGACCGCGTGCGATCTTTTCTTGCTCTCCTTCATTCGATTCTCACCCCTTACGTACACATACATACACTACACCTCCACACATGTCGGGAGTTGGGAACTTAGAGCGTGTCCTGATGAGCGCGATGCCTCGTTGTTGGGAGATTCGTGGAGGGAGAAGATCTTGCTACCGACGGGTAGGTCGGCGCCAGATCTCACCATCCATCGGGAAAGATCACCGCCACATCCCATGATAATACATGCGACATGTTTACGTGTCTAATGACTAAAGGAGTTTCCTCTCCCGGAACCAAAATAATCAACCACCAAGACGCCTTATGTCGCCTCCGACGGCATCGACTGCGTCCAGCGCACGACATGTAGGACACAGAGCGAAGGCGGCAGGCTGCTTCTTTCTAAAGCCTTAAGATGCGCTAGCGTTTAAAAGGAAATTCGCCTCAATGGATTCACGGTTGCCAATCAACTGATTCCGCGAGCATTCTTCTTCTACGTTAGTGCATTTTTCTGCCGCAATGTTTGTCCAACAAATTATTCACGCTTACGCTTACAGCAGTTTATAAAATAATATATCAATATTTAAATGATAAGAGAAGTATTCTCTTCGCTACATTCAAGTAAGCATAAATATTTGAGTACTGTTATTCAAAATCACAAAGTTCGCCAACTTTGTACAAGAGAAATTTGACGATTTGCGAGAAATACTAATTACGCAGGAATTAAAATTATACAATCATTTATTTCCTAGTCTAATATATATATATATAATGCAAGGGCCAATAGTATACAATGGGCCAATGGTGTATAATGCATGACCAATAATATTTATGGTATAATATGGTAATAACATTTATGGTATATGTTTATGGTATGAGCCAATGGTATACAATGCATGGCCAATAATACTTATCCCATCACTTTATTCTAATTTTGTATTTACAATATTTATAATTTGTCTAACTACATCGTGTACACTTCTGATATTTCTTACTTGTTCTTGTTTTGGGTCCTGCATTGAGCTTCTTCCGGAAGAAGATTTTATTTTGCCAAGCATGCAGCACGATTCACCGAATTTCACTATTCACTAGAACCAGATGTAATTTCACTTCATTGCTCTCTTTCATCCTATTGCACACTCTAACAATACTTTCATGAAAGTTACCTGTAAATAGCATAAAGTGGCTGTCGCGTACGAGCACGAACATCAGCGAAGGCTCCTCCACCGGGCGCGCCACCTTGCGTCCTCCGTCCCCACACCTATTCCAAGCGCCTTCTCAACAATGTTGGCAGCAGACTGTCTTTCAGTTCCTGTAAAGAAGTGCAGGGATAGAGCCAGTCGCAGTAATCGTCGTCAGTGTATCGTAGTTTATACTGGAGTTGAAAGGCTCTGTTCAGGGCTCTCCAGCGTAGTGCTGCGCCACTGCCGCCCCCGTGTCGTTGCGTGGCTCTAATAGCAGAGTGCTGACGCGTTCAGCTCGACAGATCGACCCAGCAATCGACAAGGACGATGGCCTCCCGCATATCGATGTCGCCTCTCGCGCGCGGCCCTCGAAATAGACGCGACGTCGCACAAGTGCTGTGAACAAGCAGGCACGTAGGCAGCCAGCGAGGAAGACCGGCAACAAGGCAGGCAGCCAGCTAGCCAGACAAGTAGACAGGCAGGAAGGCAATCAAGTAGCCAGTGAGGCAATCAGTTAGCCAGGCAGGTAAACAGGTAAGCAGGCAGGCAGACAGGCAGGAAGGCTGGCAGGAAGGCTGGCAGACAGCGAGACAGGCAGGCAGGAATGCAGGCAGGAAGGCAGGCAGGAAGGCAGGCAGCAAGGCAGGCAGCAAGGCAGGCAGCAAGGCAGGCAGCAAGGCAGGCAGCAAGGCAGGCAGCAAGGCAGGCAGCAAGGCAGGCAGCAAGGCAGGCAGCAAGGCAGGCAACAAGGCAGGCAGCAAGGCAGGCAGGCAGCTAAGCAGTCCGTCAAGCAGACAGACAGGCAGGCAGGCAGAAAAGCAGGCTAGCAGGCTGACAGGCTGGAAGACAGGCAGCGAGGCAGCCAGCCAGACAGCAAGCCAGCCAAGAAGCCCGCCAAGCACACAGGCAGGCAGGTCGGCAATCATATAGTCAGGCAGGCAAGCGGGCAGGCAAGCTGCCCTGCGGCAGCCGGCTTCATGCCGGTGCTGCGGAGTTGGCAGAGCCTCTAGTAATGGCCCCTCACACGGGATAATGCATTTCAGAGTTTTCACCGTTTTTGAAAATTTCAACATTCAGAAGTAATGGTTGGAATCACTTAAAAATCGGTAGATGTGTAGAATAGAGTATCCATGAGAAGTGATTAAATTTGCTTGGAGATGGCGTGATAGTTGGGCTAGCAGCGCTCTCTTGTGACAGTTAGGGTCAGGGTTACGTTACACGTAGTCGGTGTTGAGCCGTCAAAGAACGTTCAAAAGTGCAAGAAGGTGTCAGCATGCTTTTTCGACGCCAAAGGACGCACTAACAGCATCTGAGTAAGTTCAAACGGGACAGAATGATCGGTCTCCGAGAAGCGGGTTTGTCATACCGTGACAATGCGGCTCGAACGGGGCGCGCTGCTACAGTGATGTGTGAGTGGAACCAGTTGATAGGGAAGGGTTTTACACAGCAACGAGTATGTACACGACCACAGAATGAGACCACAACGCGAGATCACCGCCATCTTACCCACATGGCCGTAACTGACATAATGGCGTCGTCCAGTGTTAGCTCGACTTCGGAGCACTACAACGGGTGTGGTCATGTCTGCTTCGACAGTTCGACGACTTGTTCGACTTGTTCGTTCGAAGACTTGAACGACTTGTTCGTTCTGGTCCTCCTGCATCCACTGTCGATGCTTTGTGGTCACCTTTAGAAACCGCGTTTCAGTGTATTCCTCAACAACATGTTCAGGCTTTCTTTAAATCCATACCACAACCTCTTCTGATGGCAGCGCGTGGCGATTTCACAACGTGTTAAATTTTCAAGGTCAAAATGAAGGTACGGTTCTGTATTTCTAATCATTTGTATATTGTGATATTTATAATCTGTGAAATAAATTTCATTTTAACTGTATGTCTAACTCGTTGGTAATGACCAAAGTAGGTTTTGCACCGGGAAACAATTGTCTATTTTGTGAATGTGGCAGGAAATAATTAAATGTGCATTTGGCGACCCTGATCACGGTGGGAGCAATGGAAGCGATGGAATGGCTTTGGACTGCCACGGGACTGCCAGCGTTGCGACAACAATGGCGTCTTTGGGTGTGGCGGCATTAGTGCGAGAGCAATTTCGTAATACTATTTTCTGTGAACATTGGAGTTCATAGATAGAAACTGTGAAAATTGTTAACACTTTTTGAAGCAAAAAGCCTTCTTTAGAATTTAGCAGTTTGATAATGTGTTATGTTAATCAACTAATGCGTGAAGATTAACTAATGACATCGTTTAAATAGTTCTTTGGGTTAACTTGCCTTAAGAATGCCCGGAACAGCCGCACTAATGTTAGCGCTCAAGCGAAGATGGAGCATCTTGGGAAGGCAGCTAAGTATAGTACGAACGTGACAGCAAAGTGACACAGTTAGAGAGGGCGCCACTACTAATGCAGTTAAAGACGAGAATTGAATAGGAATAAAAATACCGTGACTGGCCTAACTTTTATTCTTACGTTTAGAGCATATATAACAAGAGCGTGATAAGATGTGTCCTCATCTAAATAAATCACTGAGCAAAGGCGGCTTCAATATACAACAATCTTAAAATATCTGAAAGCTAAAGCGCTTATTTTCATGAATTGCCAATTATTCTAAATATAAATAAATGTACCAAACCAAAGAGACAAACAAAATAAACCTGTAAGTAATGAACATTCAACTTTGCATACTTTTGCCCGCGAGAAATCCATCAACTTGACATTTCACTAGAAATGTGGTTAAAAACGCAATCAACAGGTATAAGTTCCTCGCATAATTATCTTATAGACGGAAATAAATGTTTAACATTCTAATCAAGATGATGAGTTAAACAGATGTGAAGCTCTCCGGCTATCCAACAGTGCGTTCAAAGTGGAATTGAAATGTGGGTCAAGGGGCTGAAAGGGAGGGGGCGGGTGAAGGTCGTGTTGGCGGGCGAGCAGCGGCGTTTTCCAGCGAAGGGCGTTACGCGGCGTGACACCCAGCGTTCATCCACAGCGCGGCAATCGAGCGAAGTGGAGCGAGCAATCGGTATTGACTAATCGACGTTACACAATCAGTGTATCAACAACGAATGAAACGGCCCAAGCACGGCAAAACAAGTCAATACATTGACCAAGAAGTCAAGGAGTGAGAGAATTAGCCTTTGTTTTACTAAAAAAATAAAATAATGTGTGGAAGATTTAAAGTGATAGAATACAATCGAGCGTAGCAAGAAAATGAAAGTGCGTTGAACTTTTGTGGGGATAGGTGTAAGATGTCAATGTGCATTATGTTGTTCGTGTTACATGTCTTGCGCGCTAAGCTAACTTTATCACGAGTTTCTTAAGCTATCACACCGAGTAACATTATTCGAGCGATCTGACTAATGACCGGAGCAGCAAAATATCAATTTCCCCAGAATAAATAATATTCATGATGAGTAAATAATATTCATGATAAATAATATTCATGTCACATCTAATCTACTTCGAGCCTTCATACAAGTCTAATTATTAATGAGTTTTATTCCTCGACATTACATACGTAAATGACAATGTTCTTAACCCTCAAATGTATACAGGAGTAGTGTGTTATTCCACGATTTTCGTTTTCTGTTTGAGTTTTTTGCAAATGAAATTTCACGAGCAGTGAAATTTTGTTTTTGAGTTTAGGGTTTGTCTGTCTCATATGTAGTTCGTCTGGAACTTTTGTAATGCAAATTAAAAGTAAGTTGGGGTAAGGAAATACGTGTATGTGTGCAGGTTTTTAAGTCTTCCCATTCCCCCAAACATCTCTTATTTTGAACTCAATCATGAAAACTAACTTTATAATCCTCTATTATGCACACAATCCCTTCACTATCAGTTCACAGTTTTCCATCACATAGAATGTGAATAAAAAATAAGTTTCCATTTCATATTTTCCTCAAGAAATTCTCCGAACTAGATTTCGACCAGAGGAGCCCGACGGATTACTTCAATCCTTTGTATTGGTCTAAGTTTTAATTTAAGTTAGCTACCAAGACATTTAACATATGTATAGTTAATTTAAACTGATCTTTTCATTCACAATTTGTGTAAATAAATGAAAAACAAAGAAAGAAAAAACTGTGCAGTCTGATAAAAGGATAAACTAGAGTACGAACAAAAATAATTGAATGACTGAAATGAAATGTGTGTGTAAGGTCATAAAACAATAGTACAAGCAAACATACGTGCTTCAAATGCAAAAAAAACAAAAAAACAAACAAACAAGAATGCAAAATCTTCCAAGAACAAGGATTAAACAGGTGTATTGAGTCACTTACGAGTTGACTTGCAATATCAACTCATAAGTGAAAGAAAATTGCTGTTTACTTTACATAAACATTCAGAAATCCTGTTATTTCATTTTATTCTTTGGAGTAACAGATTACCCCACGTATCCATATACCGATGTAGCATTCATGAATCCATTTGAAAGTTAACATTCAATATGGAAAAATATACAAGATTAAAATAAAAATAATTCACTAAACTGTCGTTGCAATGTTTACTTAATTCTATAATAATATTATAAAATGACGGATAAAACTGAAGTGAAGATTTAGGCAGCTCAAAATAATAATCATTTTGTATTTTGCAAAAGCAGGTGTAAAATAATTAAATAATGACGCGAACAATTGTTTCAATCATTGCCTATTGCCTACGCAACTACTGGCTGGCACTTCAGTGCAAGTGGCATCCCATTGTCCCCCAATACAAAGACAATCGACGATCGGAGTGGCCGCGGGCAGCGCTGCTCGTAGGCGGCGGGGCGGAAAACCGGTTTAATTTCATGCTCGACGGTTTTTAACCACTAACACGTGCGCGTGACTTCGGGAATGAAACCTTCACCGCTAATTCCCAATAAGCCTCCGAGCTGTCAGCGGCGAAATTACCGAGTATTTGCTGCCTACTCGACTGTCTCTTTCTGGATCGTCCCGCTGGAGCCTGAACGTAATAAGCAACGAAAATAAAAGCAGATGTGTTTCAAGCGAATGCTCCTCTGAATACCATTAGCATCTGGTTAGCTTCTGTCTTCGTGCGAGAAATTGTTGCGGGTGTGCAGCATACACGCCACGGCACTCCTTGTTGGTACGCTGTTCCACTGTTGGTTGTAAAGACGCACAGTCAGTGGCCTCCTATCGTAACTTTTATTAGAGAATAAACTCGTGGAGTTGAAGATTACTTTCTATATAGGAAAAAACGTCAGAATTTGTATTAATTGAACAAGAATGGTTTAAGGATTCTGTATTTTAGTGCGCCACCAATACGCGCCAAGAACACTTTGCATGATGCACAACTGTCAATTAAATATTTGATTCTTCTTCTTTCTACCTACTTCATTAAGTTCAGCACAACAAAAAGTGTAATCAATTGTGAAGTCCGGCATCCTCCTTCTGAGAAAAGGAGTTCTGTTGGATTCGCACATATTCGATCCCGGCTTCCCGTCACTCAAGATTTCTAGCGTTCTGTTTCTTGTACTGCTCTATCTCATTTGGGTGCGTTATTTTCCCATCTTTCTCTTATACATTTACAGTCGTACTATTTCTCTCTTATTCACTGACATTTTCTTCCCTATCCGCTGTTTGTACCGGTGGCACAGGTGGTACGTTGCATTCTATGTTAGACTTGGCGAGTGCGATGTCCGCCATCACTTGTATCATCCGACCACACTCTACGTCATCTACCGAAATTAAAATTGTCTATCTTTATCTCCTTTCACGGCATTTGGCAATGTCTCTCTTTTGCATACAGGTAAGATAATTTCAGGTGGTAAAACACCAGATACTGTAAGTTTCACTCTTAGAGGTATTTCGCTTCTTATTTTGCAAATGACCGACAGCAGTCTTCAAAAAAAGAAACAACACTGGCATTCGAACAAACAGTGCAGAAAGCACTTTCTCGAAAAACAAATCCTAATTCACTTTCAAACAATCCTTCCACTTCGCCACAGAGGAACATTAAACACCCTCCAAAGCGAAGTGAAAAGGAAGCAAGCGCACTCGAGCGTGACGTCACGAAACAACCGCCGCCGGCCTCCAAGGCTACGAATTACCTAAGGACTACCATCCATACGTACGTAAAGCCCGACCTAGCGGGGAATATATTTACAAAGTTTGAGCGGTCGATGGACGAACGACGCTTAGCGGCACGAAACCGAGCGCGCGATCCCGGAGCGCAGCCGCCCCCGCCCCCTGCCCACGCCCGCCTCCCGCAGGCGGAGCAGGGACGGCGCTGAACGCGTTGGTCAAGCGCTAATAAACATTTTCATGAAAAATGCAACATCTGTAGCCACCTATCTTTATTCAAAGAATGGATGAAAATTTTGCATTGTCAATGTTTAATACTTTTCGTAACCTTGTTATATCAACATGAAGCAACCAAACAGAGGAAAGAAAATGCACGTTTTGGGGCCTCCTGACACCTCTTTTTTGTCTGTCTATTCGTGCGACCGACTCTGCGTCTGTCTAACTGCCCGCCTGTCTGTGCATCCCTCCACAGTGAACAACACAAGTGTCTAAACAATCGTAGGATATTTTTCAAAGGGAATATCCCAAAAAAATCTGTCCCGACTCAAAGTCCTACAATTCTGAAAATTATTCTTAAAATTTAAATATTTTGTATTTTCCCATCAAATTTTAATACATTATGTTTAGGTGCTAGTATTACTGACAGATGCATGTATAGACAGTTGTCGAAAATCAAAAACAAATCAGTCAAGAACCCACAAAACATGGATTCTGGTTATTCAATGAGTTAAAGGAAGTAATTTACAACATATAGGAACAAGATTTATTCACTTTTTTGATACTGGTCTAATTACATTACTTCCCCTTAACTACGTAAGGATATATGGGTGAGAATGTAAAAGAAATAATTGTTTGGTAAATGAATCAAGAAAGCTTTTAGAGTACTAAAATAGATATTTATATAACAAGTTCTTAAAGACTTATAGACGACGTGTTACATACAATACTCTTTGTTATTTCTGATTTTTCTAGTTATTCAAAATAAACATTTAACACTTTCATGAGTTCAGAATTGCCATTACTCTCGATGTTCTGGAGCAAGGGTTGTTTGTACAGGATCTTGGTAGTTTTTAACTAACAATCGCAGTGCGCAAATCCATCGCAAGGACCAAAAGGACAAAGGGTGACAAGTGTGACAAACTGGGGAAAGGAGGACAAAGAGGGCAAGGGAACAAATGGGTCAAGGGGACAAATGAGTCAAGAGGACAAAATGGGTCAAGGGGACAAATGGGTCAAGGGGACAAGTGGGTCAAGGGGTCAAATGGGTAAAGGGGACAAATTGGTCAAGGGGACAAATAGGCCAAGGAGACAAGTGGGTCAAGGGGTCAAATGGGTAAAGGGAACAAATGGGTCAAGGGGACAAATGGGTCAAGGGGACAAATGGGTCAAGGGGACAAATGGGTCAATGAGACAAATGGGTCAATGGGACAAATGGGACAATGGGACAAATGGGACAAGGGGACAAATGGATCAAGGGGACAAGTGGGTCAAGGGGACAAGTGGGTCAAGGGGGCAAATGGGTCAAGGGGACAAATGGGTCAACGGGACAAATGGGTCAAGGGGACAAATGGGTCAAGGGGACAAATGAGCCAAGGAGACAGTGGGAGAGGGGGACAAAGCGAGACTAGGAGAGCAAATGGGACGTGGCAAAATGCGGCAGCGAGACAAAATAAGGCAAGGGGACGAATGGGAGAAAATAGGACTGGAGACAAAATGGGACAATGGGACAAATGGAAAAGAGGACAAAATGGGACTAGGAGACAAATGAGTCTACGGGACAAAATGGGACTAGGGGACAAATGGGACCAGAGAAAAATGGGGCAAAATGGGACTAGGGGTCAAAATGGGACAAGATGGACGTCGGGACAAAACGGGACAAGGGGCAAACGGAAAAGGAGACAAATGGAGCAAGTGTGACCAATGGAA
Source organism: Acheta domesticus (assembly GCA_031308135.1). Taxonomy (NCBI): domain Eukaryota; kingdom Metazoa; phylum Arthropoda; class Insecta; order Orthoptera; family Gryllidae; genus Acheta; species Acheta domesticus. The sequence goes on along the minus strand of JAHLJT010002406.1, from coordinate 144,914,122 downwards.
CAAGGGGGTTAAAACGGGGCAAAGAACATGGGCTAAGTGGGATAAGTGGGACATATTTATCCAAAGATATATGAACTCTGGTAAACCGCTAAAATATTTTTAATGGACTCTCGAGCATTTCAGCGGCCGTTGTTATGAAGGCTTAAGCGTCGTTTAGATGGTTGGTTGCTAAGAAGCTAAGCGCGTGTGTATAACGACATAAATAACAAAAATATTTTTATTTGATTTTCAGCAATATCTACTACTAGATTTATGAACTTTTAATGAATTTATATTACATCTACAGTATTACAATTGAATTAAAAATTGAAACATTTATTGAGTAATGCAAAGAGAAATTTCCATGACAAAAACTAACACAGGAAATAAAAAATGACAACTGAAAGCTTGTAGAATTTCACGTTTTATGTAGTAAACATGATAAATGGCTGGCGAGAAGCACATATCCGTTTATAAATGACCATGTATTTTCCAAGCTTCTGATACAGCCGTCAAACGGCTTTCCTCGCGCCACGTTTTATCACCTGCAGATAACCCCCTGATTTTCTCGACACTGTAGCACTCAGTAGGGAGAACATTCACCCATGATAATTTTTCATGCCGTATTAACAGCTTAAATGGTTTAAAAGGATTTGTTTGCGTTTTATGATATTTTGTGTTTACTCACTCTCCCTTGATCAACTACAACAGTTTCTCCATTTTGATTGAGAAATTATTACTCTCTCTGAATTTTAAATTGTTAAATAATACTGCAATATCTATTTCAAAAATTATTTTAAAAGGGAGATAGAAACATTACAGGAACGAATTATGATACAAGCAATTCATTGAAGAAGCAGCGCAAACACACTTTCACTTCTGGCATGCAATAAGAGGAAAAAGTGAATCTTATAGGTAAAACAAATACCAGAGCGGATTTTAACAATTTATCAGTATATACTAAATACATCATTTCATATTGTTAACGAAAATAAATTGAGTGCGTGTCTCACAGTAAAAAAATCTGCGACCTCGTGTACAATAGTGTCATTTATTTCTAAATTTTTGTACTTACGTGATTTAAATAGAGCTTCCTCTCTTCTAGGAAGTTATAAAAAGTCTTTTTAATGATTTAAATAATATCCATTGAAGGATACGCATAGAGGTGTGGCAATCTTTTTTCTGCAACATATAATCCCAAAGCACTCTAAGTTCTCTGTTCAAGCTTTTTTAAAATCTGTAGGAGTCAACAAATAGAAAAAAAACACGTAAAAAATTAGATGGAAGTGTAGTAGTGGAGAAATTCGTCAAGAAGTAATAGGTACTGAAACGAATTACTCTTTCAGACGTGTCGCGGCTTCGTTCAACGTGCCCAAAACCCTTGTCATCGGAACACCGTTATGTCGGGAGCTTTCTTTCGAGACGATCGCAAAACTTTCCCGCCTTCATTTGACTGTCCCTCGCGCAGTTGTCGAACGTCGCCTAACCCACCCACCTACACGTCAGCCTGCAGAGACAGGATGTCCAGAAAAGATAGATGAACGCCCCTTCACGCCACATAAGCTGTAGATCTGGCGACTCGCTTAGCGATTCCGTTCCCCAACCACTCAGTTACCATAGAGATGCCCGCGGGAGACTCATGTCCATTACGTCCAATACGCGCACAGCTAAAATTCTGTGCGGCACGTCCGGAGCTGGTCTACGTAGAACGATACGAAATGTTCCAAGCACCCGGATAAAGGAGTACCCGGATAATTTTGACCAATCAAAATTAAATGATCGCAGAAACATCTAGAAGCAAATCGAAGCGCGGGAGCTCCAGCAAATGAGAGTCCGAAATGTAGTTGCGACTCCAGCGCTCCGAGATTTTCTGAAACGCTGTTGCTCAAAAAACGTGAGGATGATTTGGGTAGGAGATTTTGCGCACAAGCAGAGGTTTTCAAGGCACGAGCGTCTGGCGAGGAAAAGCAAACGATTCTCGATCACGGAGATAGGCGGAGGCGAGAAGTGGCAAACGATTCTCAATCACTCGGAAAGAGACGGAGGCGTGTCGATTTTCGACTACGGAGTGAAACAGACTGAAGAATTCCAATCACGGAGAGATATGGACAATGAGATAACTTACAACTACGGACGGATACCGACGATCCGAAACAGTGAACGACAACACGAAAGCTGTAAACTCACGCGCGGCGAAATACTCGCGTTAGCTTTTCGCGCGCTGCCGCAAATGTCCCTCCTGTTGCTGAGAGCGGGAACCCAGTGGCTTCGTGGTCCGCTCACCGCGGAGGCGCCTACACGCTGCAGGAGACCGCCGCCACAGCTCGCAGTCCACGCCCGCGCTTGCCCCGTCGGCTCCCAGCACAGGCGCGGCCGCTGATCATCTCCGTGCCATAAGCACGACTCACGACGTTTCCAACGACCACTGACTCGCAAACTCGAAATGTCGAAAGTAAGGACAATGTTTTGTAAAGGGTGTGAGTGAAAACATTTCTGTCGATCAGTCAATTTTAAAGACTTCATGAAGTTGATTGTATAACAGCAAGAAAGTAGAATATTGGAAGAATCGGGTACATAAGAGTTAAGACATTTATTGTAAATAAATTGAAACGGATTATCTCATCTGTCATTGTATGCATGTAAATTTCGGGCAACTAATTTTAAATTGGAATAAAAAGGTGGGGATTCCTTCAGGAAACACAGTTAACAGAATTATCTTTTCTTTTGCTTTTATAAATCTCAAAGTACACCAGATTCCTTTTCCTAATCCTTGCAAGGCTAACCCGGAGAGGCACCTTCCTGAGGATTCTATCTACCGGGAGCGAACCAAGATCTCGTCGCGTTCGAGGATCGGGCAGGGCAGGTGAGTCATCGGGTATCCTGTCAAGACCGATTGACCGCCCTGGCGTCCAACACCTCACAGTACCCCCGTGCTCGCGGAGCGGTACAGTACATATAATTACAATAAAGAAAGGGGCTGCAACTTTTCTCCATGTGGGATTAACAAGAAGGTCTACAGTTTTCTCCCTGCACAAATTCTGTATATGGTTCAGGGAATTACGCGTCCCATTATTCGTGGACATCAACTGAACCGTCACGCTGTATTCAATTCATCCCGCGACAGAGCTAGCGCACAAAGAGAACAAATTAACGCAAATAATTTCCCTTATATTCCCGTATATTTTTCCGTATTCCACATTGGTGGCGTTCGAACGGCTAATTACGGCGGGGCTTTGTGCAGATAATCTCATTCAAAGACCAAACAATGAGCAATCTTCACAGAACGTATCTATCTAGCAGGGAGCCTCTAATGGCATTAGTCTTTTTTAAAGAGTCGTTGCACACGCGTGGGTGCGAGCACAGGGTGACGCGGCGGACAAAAGTCATAGCGCGGAATCAAGTCGGAGAATTGAGTACATCGAAAACGGACCCATGAATCTCAAGGACGGCCCACGATCCATTTAATTTGTATTTATCACCAACTTTTTATTTGTCACCACCTTTTTTAATTTTGCAAGTTAATATGTTCTCAAAATTAACCGTCAAGTGCGGTCACAGTGTGTATTATGCCACGTCACTGCGAATCCGGGAAAATGCAGTAAGAGCCGGTTTTTCTGAACTGTCGAGAGCCGCAGAAAATACTAAATTTTATCAATGAACATAATATTTTATAACAAATAATTATATAGACATATGAATGTCTGAAAGATTTTTGGTTTCTCGCTACGGAATAGAGAGAAATTTATGTAATGCTGCGCACAAAAACAGCGAATTTTTGGCATAAAACTCTTACTAAATGGCACTGGTAACAAAAAAGTGGATAAATCCAGATACTAAATTTTAAAATAAATCCTGTAACATGTGGTGTAGCCAGAATTCATTTTTTGTGGGTGGTTGATACCGAAAAAATCCAATTAACGAAAAAACGTGTCTCTCTGTCCGTCCGCCTGTCTGTCCGTCTGTGAACAATACTAGTGTGAAAGACATTCAAGAGAATGGTGAAGGTCTCATGTTCATTAAAAACCCTGATTTTTCGAAACTTTCAAAAGTTCAAAATTTTCAACTGGAGCTGTCACCAGTTGAAAGCAGACAAAACAAATCACTGATGTCATTTACTTTCAAAATTTCCTGGCACTCATCTTGAATATGCATATTTCCGAGGAACTTGTATTTATCTACCATATTTGTCTTTTGGCATTTTTTCGAGTTACTTTAGAACTATACCATGCAAAAATATGTGTTTTATCTGTGTTTATCAAATTCCGATTACTGTATTTCAAAGAAAATAGTATGACGGATGTTGCTCAGAATATGTATTAGAGAAAAGATTCAGTTTGTCAGAAAAAGCCACCCAATAAACTGATAAACGTTCCCAAGTCACCTGATAAACGTTCCTTCAAATGCACGTTGATTTTCAAAAAGAGCTTTCTCTTGTTTAATGTAATTTTTTATTCTGTGTTGTTTTCTGACGTGTCACCTCTCACAACTTTCAGAAACTTTTGTAGGTACAATTGTATTCCAGTTCAATACCTGTTTAAAGTTTTTCACGTATCAAAACACAAAAAAATTACTTTCTTTACGTTTATAATTACTAATATTTTCTGGATTCTACTTCAGTTACAAACATTTCTCTTTAAAAAAACGTGAACCACAAGCAATTGAAAATTGGATGGACTTACGGAATTCTCAAAAATTGTTATAGTAAGTCTTGAATGCTACAATTAAAACGTCAATTTATTCGAAATTAACTAGCATGCAATCATTATGAACAAACCAAAATTTGTCTCTAAGCTGGGAGAAATCAGTCAAATACTAGCTGCCAGCGTTTTGCTAGGTTTTACGTGCGTCTCAATCAAAGCGTCATTAATTAAATTTGTAATTTACAGCGCAAAACAACAGTATTTAATGTTGTGTCCATAGACAGCAAGAAAATTAACACAAATAGGAATATTTTAGTGACAAAAACCATGACTGGTTAATACAACACATCTAAAATTAATGCAACTCAGTATCACCCCCGCGAGAAAATACAAAGTACAATCCATGATTACTATTTGAGATATTATATTTAAAGTAATGAAATTTTATAAAATAGTTCTTTCGTTTTACTTGCAACTGGTTGAGAAGTATTACAGTAAACTGAAATGTATTACGTGTACTGAAATTCACTGTGATCAAGAATATAATTCAACGTGGTATATACTTTGAAGTTTTGCACACATAAAAATGTTTTTGTCATGAATATAATACCTCATCTTCATAAACGTCGTATTTTGTACATTTACACATAACCGCACTCGCACACGCACTTGCACACACAATATTCATATTATCACATATAATTTGAATTATTTATAATATTCATATTAAATCGTAATTAGCCTTTATCGCTGTGAAGATTCAATTGAATGCATTTTAAAATGGATAAAATTGAAGTCATAAATGAAACTATTAATTAAACTGCGATGTTTGTCAACGAGTGCTTTGTTATGGGAATTAATTGTCTACACAAAAATGCGTTACATACTTTCAATCTACTTAATTTATTATTAGTGTTCTCTGTGCAAAATTCAAAAAAGTTACAGCTGTAATTAAATGTCATTTCATAACATTTGACGAGTACATAAACAAACACAAATGCATTCTCTAATTAAATTGCGGTGTATTTAACTGTTGGTCATTCTAATTTAGAATAGCGATGCAGTCATAACGAATTTAGAATAACTGAATTCTAACAAAATTTAGAAAATATCGATGTTAAATCTGAAAAAGAAGGCAGTTGAGAGGATGTGAATTATTTTAAAATGTTGATGCACACTTCAACTGTGAGTAAGGCAAAACGCTCATAAACGTTTAAAAATAACAATTCGTATGTTTTACAACATTCATTACACATTTGTATTTTGCGGGTTGGTTCTTGTGGATCAGTTTCAAAATATGAGCGATCATTTACACGTTTTATCGCAATATTCTACGAGTATATTACATGTACAGCAATATTATGCAATAAAGATTTTGTTGTTACAATTTCACTAGATACTAGGCACCTAGATCACTTGCTCTACTTATTCTCTCTATTATTTCCCCATTTACGACTGACATGGTAGCCCGCTTACGCTATTCAACTGTGTGGAGTCTCATTTCATCTATTCTACGCCCTTCTTTTATATCTTCAGCCGCCGACCAGGCCGAGAAAGATGATCCTCCATGGGTGGAGCTGTGGGGGAATAACGATCGATGGAGAAGTTGACTACCATCCCGACGTAGTGACGCAGCACTACCCCGTCTCTGTCCTGCCGCCTAATGAACAGGAGGTGACCAGCGGTCGCCTGTTCCATCAACCGGATTCTAAACGCAGAGGGTAGGCGGCGGTTCGGCGTAGGCGGCGATGGCGATCGCCATGGGAAAGCGGTGGAGTTGGAGGAGAGTTGGGTTGGGGTGGGGTGGAGTAGGTGGGAGAGAACGGGGTGGCGGGAGAGAACGGTGTGACTCACCGTTTCCTACTTTCAGTGCAAACCTTGATAGTGTGTTGGCACTCCTTTACAAATAGACATCTATTAAATACTTAAAAATGTGTTGTAAGCGTTTTAAATTAATGCCAATAAAATTTTTTCAGTTATTAACGATGTATTTGATTGTTACGATATATCATTTTACAACATGAATTGCAGTTTTTTCACGACATAGCGAACTGCGATCGACTACAATATCTATCTTCTGCGCATGCGCAGATGCACAAAAGTGATGCAAAACGTGAACTGCGCGTTCGCAGAAGATCGAAAGTGCTTTCGATTCTTTAAGCATTCCAGAGTGAAAAACTCCCTATTGTTCGGGGCTGAACCGTAAACGCCCTTAGAGTCCGTAGCTACAGAGACTAACACAACCGCCGCCATTAAATATCCATTCACTCGACAACCTCGACAGGCACCAATCAGGAACTGAATAGAGATTATAACATTTGGTGACATTATGAAGATTTTCAAGAATATTAATATTAGTTTGGGAGAGATTCATGGTTCTCAACATACAGAATATTACGCAGTTCCAATTTTCCTGATAACTGGACATAAAATGGTGGGATCGGTGGAAGAATAGAATGCGCTACTCTGTGAATTTAGGGACTCTAAACGCCGTTGGGTCGAAACGCTGACCTGCGAAATCTGACTACGCATCGGCGGCGCTACCCTCGCTGCTCTTACAATGTGGCAACTGATACGGCAGTTCCCGCAACGGAAGTTTATTTTTTGGCACTGAAAGAGGATTCTCTTTGGTAAAATTCATTCGATTCTGTTTTCAAAAATTTCCATTGCTTTGGAATGACTCATGTTAACTCAAAAGTTTTGAAACGTGGTTGACATGTGCTATTAATACCTTTAAACATTTTACATGATAGCGAAAATTTAATCAAGTTAGAAAAAGTTAGGCTGAGCTGAGTTAGCCCAGAGCCAGCGATGACGCTGTCGCTTATGCGACACTGACCGGGAGGTTGTAGGGTTCGAGTCACAACGGTGGCGTAATATTCAGTACTAGCTTCATTAAGCCAGATCGAATTGAGCCTCTATCTGGAGGAGAATTATGAGGCCTCCTCTGATCCGTAGTTATCCACGATTTCCCTATCAGTTCCCGGTGAATGCCGGAGCAATACCCTACCAAACGGGCCGCACGCGATATTTCATTCTTCTTCGTCTCAAACTCTCTCCTTACACTCACTCACATGCACTACACTACCACACTTGTCTGAAGACCGAGAATTTAAAGTTTGTTCCGGATAGGGGAGATTCTTGAAAGGGGAAAATTCCCTGCAAGCCAACATGTAGGTCAGGGTCGGATCTCACGATCTAGCGTTGTAGAAACACCGCCATCTCCCGGGATGAAACACGCACTACAAACGGGACTGGCAGTTGAGGTTGGAAACTGTCGGAAGCATCAATGCACCAATCAGTCAATGAACCTCAGCCGCCGGAGTCTCTCTCCTGCTATGACGTGAAATGCAGGGGCGGATTAACTGTCGGCTTCAGGAGCGTTTCTTCCCTCCAAATATATCCCACAGGAAATATATCCAGAGGAAGAAAAGATAAAGCGCAATTAGTGGCCTTTTTTTTAAGTATTACTCCAGCATTCACCTGGTACTGATCGGAGAAACCAGAAAATCTACTGTTAAAAAAACTCCACCACTAGAATTATTTTCCAGCCAACGAGTAAATTCGACCTAGCTAGAATAGTATGGCTAGTGTTTAAAATCCACTATCGTCGAGACTAGAAACTTAGGACCTCCCGGTCAGAAACTCTTTAGTACCATTAGTTGTTCCTTTGAGGTAACATCACAATGATTTCCCCAAAAATAGCGGTATGATTCTACTGAAATACCTGCGTTTTCATGAGAAAATACCGATATAATACTTTTAAATAGAGGTATTTTACCGGTATAGACGTCGGATAAAGGTGATACACCTCTAAAAATACCGGGATTTGACATCGTATACCGGGATTTTTAAAGGTATTTCGAATAAAGGTTTAATAAAGATATTTTTTTTCTATAGACGTATAAGTACCTTTACCGCTATAATTTCGGTATTCGGTCCCTGATTATGTTGCATTTTATCTCACGACGTATGTCTTCTGCGAGTGATAGTGTTTATAACACCCGTACTCTACATTGTTTTCTCACAGTTAAGAATAAATAATTATAAGAAGACCGATAACGTATTATCCCTATTCTTCATTTACATTCACTGGAAATAAATAATGTACCAATTCACCCTTTTTTTAAATTTTCAAAATTACTAGGTAAGAAATTGTAATTTACATTCATAAAATAATGTTTAAATATTTTTATATTAACCCTCTCATTAATCTCTAAAGGGTGTACTAGAATGTATATTCACTTTTGAATTAAGATGCTATCTCTATTGCAGGAGATGTCTGCATATCTTCTTGTCCACAGGAAAATATCTAGTCGAGAGGTAAATAATAATTCAAAACTATCGTTTGTGATTCTTTACATGTTTATCTCGTTAAATCACATTAAAAATATATGTTCATTTATTTGCGTGTACGAGGTAATCCAGAAAATATTGCTCTACGTATTTATCAATCAGCTGGAGACACCCAGGTACTTGCTTTCCCAGTCCTGCCGTCCAGCGCCGTGCTCCACGCCGCCAAGCAGCCCTTCGCGACCTCCCCACTCCCGGAGCCTGGAAGCGCGCGCCACTCTCGCCACCGGAAGTGCGGCTCCGGAAGGCAATCGCGGTCGTTACCCTTCGCCTGCCTCCTTGCCTTTTTCTGCCGAAACACTCAATTTACGATAATACAATAGAAACTGAAGACAGGGTGGGTAGTTTGTGTAGCAAATTTCAATATTACAAGAGGCGAGATCCAAGAAATGAACTTTTGACCTGTAAATAACCGTGCACATTTTTAAGAGAGTGCTGCGTCGCTTACGCGACATCAATATTTGTGATAATCTGACCTAAATTTATTTCATATGTTACACTAGTGCAGTAAAACAGAGATGACGGGAATGATGCCTACAATATAATTAAATATGAAATAATTAGATATTGGTGTTTTTTACGAACAATAAAATTCATTAATTCCTACCAAAATCAATGTGTGTTACACTATTACTATAGTATAAAAGATGCCTTATTTAAAAAAATAAATCTAAAAACAAAAGTGTTGTGGTGATTTCATTTCGATAATATAAGCACTTTCCACACAAAAGACAAACATTTGTCGGTAAAAAGTTTTAAATCATGCTAGAGAGTGACGCTTTTTAATGATTTGAATATAAGTTGTTTAAACATTGACGAAAACTTTTTTCAATTACAATTTGGTGCAAATTTCAAATTTTATATTAATAAAATTGGTTCCAGTTTTATTCACTATCATCCTCATTGTTTAAAAATGTGAAAATATGTGATATAGAATATTATAAGATACATTTCAGGGAAAAAATTGAGAACAATACTCCAACATTATCACTTCCAAAATCAATTAAAATTGTTTTCTCTTTGAATTCTGCGCTAAAATTGGTTGACGAAAATACCTTCAAATTACACTGAAAAATAAATTTTAAAAATTGGCGGATATCTAGGTATCTAACAGTTGTTCTAACATAAGTGAAACGTGCCGGAATATACAAACCATTTTTCTCTACCACCCACTGTTTTTTTAGATATACTCCTGCAACCATTTATGTTTCACTAGAACATTTTTTGTTACATGGAGTATTAACGAACATGATATTAGGTTAGAAAATAGTGAGATCGGGCCACATGGCACGTACACTGCATGGTAATACATATTTTAAGGTATAATATACACACTGAAAATACTTAATCTAAGTTGTATTTCGTTTGAATTTCATGACTATAGATTTGCGTTTGGGCTGAGCATTTGGCATGCCACGTTGAAGTGCCCAGAAATAGTTAACATTGCTGCACGCCATATATTACTTCATCACCGAGTTTTCCTGGTAAAAACCATGTTCATCACTGACGGAACCTAGATTTTTAGGGAAGAAGTCAAAATGAGAGTCAAGGAGATGAATTTTGAGAGACATGTTGACACACAGCTTTTTATAGGAACTGATGTACTTCTTCACAACATTTAGCAGAGCAATTTCCAAGTAAATTGTCTACAAGTGAATTGAATGCTCTCCATGCACTTTTTTCAGTATCATTCAATAAGCCTTGGAAGTGGCTGTCAGCAAATATCTTCCTTATTTTTGGACCTGAAAATACACCTTCTTTCACTTTCACATAACTCAACTCTGGAAACTTGCACAGGTAATGAAAAGCGTCTGAATTGTTACCTAGTTTCTTCACAAAATGTTTCATAATACCCAGCTTGATCTGAAGCGGTAGCATGAGTACGTTATCAGGGTAAATCAACGGCACACGAAGGACATTTTTATTTCCTGGCTGCATTCTAGTTCAATAGGCCAATTTTTCATTTTAATGCCAGTGGTGTTTACAGGCGGGTAGACAGGCGACCGCTAGGACGGAGGCGTGGAGAGACGGACAGATGAACGGACGTTTTGACCAAAAAAGCACTTTTGGTCAAATATTGATGTCGCGATGTCACTTTTGGAAAACATGTATTTCCGTTGACAGTTCGAAATCAGTTTTACGCAACGTCACACAACTTTCTCCATGCTACGAATATTATATATACGTATATGAGAAAGTAAAGCATATTTTTGATTGATTGACTCGTGTTTCCGTGTCAATTACTTAGGTCATTAGTACCGTAAGTATAGTGCGTGTTTTTTCTCGGGACGTGGCGGTGATCTTTTTCCCGCTGAATGGCGAGATCCTGCGCCGACCTACCGTCGACTAGCGGGGTCTCCCCTGAACCAGGTATCTCCCACCAGCGGGGCACCGCTCCAGCCGGGACAAGCTGTAAGTTCCTGGCCGGTCTCCCGGTATGTGTGGTAGTGTTGTGAATGTTAGTGTATGTGTGTGTGTAAGAGGAGAGGTTAGGACAAGGAAGAGGAAGGAAACATCGCGCGCGGTCCGTGGCCGTGGTACTGCTCCGGCATTCGCTTCGTGTTGATCGGAGAAACCACAGAAAACTACCGATCAGAGCAGCCGGCCGCTAGAATTCTCCTTCAGACAGCGACTGATCTCGACCTAGCTGGCCAGCTAGTGTCGAAAAAATCCTGCCGCCACCGGGACTCGAACCTAGGACCTCCGGGTCAGAAGGACTGCAGTAACATCAGGTTGATGCACTGAGCCATTTCTCCCGGTGCATATTTTTGACTTGCCGGTCCTAATGACTAATCAGCTCCTAATGACCTCTATGTAACATAGTATAGAATTAAATGATTTATGTACTTGAATTAAAATAAAATGAATGTCAGGAAAGATAGTGTATGGCACACGTAATAAAGTGAATTATTCTTGCTCATAAGATTACATCTCTCGGTCTCTTCCTGTAACAAAATACCTAACTTTTATCACTTGTATCATAAATAACTATTAATTCATCCGAAATTAAAACCGTTGTTTACTTTGCAGAGAACAACAATATCGTATCATATATTATTTCAGTACCATACCTTCCCTTTGCGACTCACACGCAACCAATCTATCTAAATGAGGTCTCTAAAGAAAGAGAATTTCACGGAATATTGACGAATTGAACTTTGACTTTAAATGAAGGATTTATTTAAAAAACGCTGTTAAATATTCGTGTAAAATGCTACCCGCAACGCACGTCAGGATTTCTTAATCTATATCGTTAAATAACTCCCAAACAAAGCGTTCTAGGGCCTTAAATACTAAACTTTTGACGCCAAAGTCCTCAACGAAACGTCCCTCACACCGTAATCTACAGAGATCATTTGAGATCTTCTTGACCATTCTATTACATTTTTAATTGTTCGATGCTTCTCTATTCTAACCCACTTGTTCAGAGCCTGTAGAATCTGTAACTGTATGTGAAATTACTAATTACTGGATATTCTATGCGATTGAATCACTCTTTGCTCGATAATAAAGTTAAATCAGAATAGTTTGTATTAACAAGGGTGTATTACATTATCAATTACAATGTGACATACAGAACAAGTGACGGAGGATAAGAGGGTCTTGAAAAATATATATTACAGGCTTAATACAAAAATAAAAAAATAAGGAAGATGTTGGAGTAAGCATGCAAGAGTTCTCGCAGGGGTACGCTAATCAATTATAATGTAAATAACTGTAATGGTTAAATAAATCGTCATCTAATCTACCTTGTTTGTGGCGGTTTGGAATAGCGTTTTAATGCAAATATATAACAACTGTGTTTTGAAACCTAGACCTCTCTCTTCTTTTTCGTACTGTGGAATCTTGCTCTGTCGCAAATGTTTCCGTACTTTTGCGATTTCCCGACCCACAGATACCTTTGCAGCTCCGATCTCCTCAACGAGCGACGCTCCGTGCGCTGAAAAATGAGTTTGCTAGTAAATAACGACACACGCGCTTCGGGGGCGAGGTAAACTTAGGGCAACGGCGGGAGACTAAAGAGCCATCAGAGCTTTAACTCACAAAGTAACTTGTGCCTTCAGAGGCGCGTGGGGAGGGTTTTGTAAAGGCACGGAATAGACAAGGGGATACGAGAAAAATAGGAAGAAAGAATGTGATAAAAAGAGAAAGGAGAAGCTGCAGTGCTGCTCAAAATAAATGTTATCAACTTCTAGGGTAATGTAAGGAGTCGAAGGGAATCACTTTTTGTCAATGAACTTGAGGTGGGAAAGTCATACAACGAATTTGTATATTTTAATTAAAATAAAATGAAAGAAATAAAAATGTGTCATACACTATTTTTGAAGCATCGGTTCCAAAAATGGTTCCCAAATTGTCTTGTTTACTGGCGAATACCCGAAATATATTTGTTTCAAAACGAGTATTATTTGTCCAATACCAGTGCGCGATGCGTTTCCTACCAGAGACAAATTTCACAAGAGATTTTATGAAATTTTTCTCGTCATATACACTGGCAAAACGTTATCATCTTCGGCTTGATTATCAATGTGCAACTTCGTAATAGGAGATTTTCGAATTCATGCTTTCATGTTCATGGCTAAAAAGTAAGGCTCAAACGTTTTCTAATATTCTAAGTCAGCCTGTGTAGACAGGAAAGCAGATATAGGACGAAAGGGAAGGAGAGGTCAATGTACACTGTGGTCACAAAGGGAACATGCCATGAGGCCAAAATAATGAGTTATAGTTGAGATGGGGAGAAGGAGAGCGAGCTAGGCCAACATTATACGGAAGAATGTAACGAAAAGTTGGTGTAAAAGGGCAGAACGAGCAAGAAGCAATACAAGAGAATAGACGCAGAGTAAAATTGAGAAGTGGAAGAAGAGCGGTGAGATCTGAGAGAGACAACACGTCACCAGGTCTCTTCTTCCGATGGCGACGCCAACGCAAGGCGCGGCGGGGCGAGGAGGGGGAGGAGGTGACGGAGCGCGGGCGGCGGGCGCCCGTCGGCGCCGCAGAATCCCCGGGACGCGCCGCGCCGCGCCGCGAGCTTATGTCGAAGCTCAGCCTCGTTAGGCTCCGGCAGGAGGAGGGCGCGGGGACCGGCCGGAATTTTAATGCTGTCTCTAGCCCGGGACGCGCCTGCAGCGGCGCGCTACAGGCGGCGCGACCGCAGAAGGCGATGACGACGCCTTCACCCAACGCCAGAGGATAAGAGAGATCACAGGGACTCGGAACTCTGCACTGCTCATGGAGTCAGAATCTCGCGGAGAAACAATGAACGGTTTAACACCGCGGACAAATGGGATCGTGCACAGCTACAATGACAGTCATCTTGCAGAGTGGGGTTTCAGACTGTGACGAAGGACGATAACACTGTGATAAAGCACGAAAATATCCGACGGCTCAAAGAAAATCGTTGTATTCTCCAAATTACATTCAGAAAGTTTTCATTCTATGTGACTCCATCCATCAGAGATGCGGTTGTGCTGCCGTGCTGTATCTGTTTCTCTAAGTCCAATTTGTTGATTTTTTGTACAATAATGTTTTACAATAATATTGCCAGGAGTTAACAATGAAAATGGTGCATAAAAGTAAATTTAAAAACAATTTAAAGTTTCCTGAATTAAAAATGGTGTGGAACTGAGGATCATGAAACAGTAGGTCGGCATCTTTCCGGCAAATTAGAAGAAATCATATGACGTCTGTCGGAAGTTAGAGAACGGAGAGAGGCAGGTCGAAAGGAGACACATCATTAGATTCCCCTGACGTAGCGGAAATCGCGCTATTGATAAAATCAGAAAATTTGCTTACGCGACTGCGGATGCCGATGCAGAATAGAGGTTTGCGAGGTAAAATAGAACACTCTTTGACAGTGGCGTACATTTTACATTCTCGTGAATGTACGTACTAGTACATACGGAGTAATACTCGTATATGTTGTGTAAAGAATGTTGTGTAAAGAAAGTTGGGTAACGCAGCGGAAAATCTTTTTCGGTTTAAACAAAAATTCACGTTTTGGAGTCCCCTGATACCCTGATAAGTGTGTTTTTTTGTTTTAAAAACATCTGTCCGTTTGTGAACAACACTAGCGCCTAAACCATTCGTACGATTATTTCCAAAAGAAATATTCCCAGATCGATCTGGCTCCACTCGATTCTCTACGATTCTGAAAAGTATTCTTTAAATTTTGGGGATACTTTACATCAAGTCCCTGACACGCTGAAATTTTTCTCATAAATAGCTCCAATTTTTTACGTGTTTCGAAAACAAAAGTTTTCTATGAAAAAGAGCTCAATTCTACCATTTGGAAACCAATAAACTGATAATTATTTTTAAGTGTAGTTTGGGCCGCGATAGCTGGTAGGTGGCATGAGGAGAGGGCAGGACTCAGACGAAAAAATTAGAAAACTGATACGACAAAGTCTGTGCCATTCTGTAGAACCACTAGTTTTCTCTTGCGGAAAGACAATTCCCTCCTGTATAAAATGGGAATGCTTGACCATATTGAGTCCATAAATTGGCAAACGTACAGTAGACTTTTGTACGTTTTAGATTCTCCGAATATCAAATTATGACACGTGAATGTACACGTTATTCAGATTTAGAAGTTTATAAAAACCTCTTTTCTCTTCTAATTTAGTCTTAATGAGGCAATGTGTGATTTTCTGTCGGTGTTCAAGAGGCGATGGTGTGCGTCATTTTAGTCTTGTAAAATTAAATATTGGATATTGAAATTGTTTTCAAGAAAAGTAATAATTTATTGCAGGATAGTACAATATTATTGGCTAAGGACATATTAAATCCCACAGTCTTTGCTCTCGTATACTAGTTAAAACTGATGAGTTTTGACATATTTTATTTTTAAAAATTTAAAAGTAATATTTATGTCTCACCAAATTGTTTCTGTGTATTCTTTTTCACTTTCCCGTATACGTACGTATATACGGAGTAATGTGCTTAGTACAGGGAGAGTTATGTAATACTGTGCGAAAAAATGGCGAATTATCGGCAGAAAAAAATTTGTTGCCGGCCCATGATAACGAAAAAGTGGATAAATCCAGTTGCTAAATTAAGAAAAAAACTTCCCTAACACGTGGTGTATTCAGAATCAATTTCATGGGTCCTTGATACCGGAAAACCAATTGAAAGCAAAACGTTCCTTCGTCCGTTCGTCCGTTCGTTCGTCCGTTCGTTCGTCCGTCCGCCCGTCCATCTGTCCGTTTGGTGTATGTGAACAACACCAGCGCCTAAACAATGCGTACAATTGTTTCTAAATTGAGGAAATCCTTATCTATCTGGCCTGAGTCGAAGCTCCGAGATTTTTAAAAACATTTATTAATTTGTTTGGGGGGACTTTACATGACGTCCCCTGAACATTTTCAAAATTTTCTCAAAAAGGCTCCAAATTTTTTCTTTAAATTTCTTGTAAGAATAGAGTAAAGTACACTTATGAAGGTGGCATACGTCAGATTTTCACGGTTAACTCTGGATTTTCGAAAATTGCAAAATTTTGATTTTTTCCCGGCATCTTCTTCCAGCAACAAAATTAAAGACAGAGCTTTTTCCTTCAAATAAAATGTGTTCTTTCTTTAAGGTCATGTACATTTTTTTTAAGGGTTTAGTATTTTTCGCGGAATATTGCGCGCAATGTGTGTAATTTTTTAAAATTACAAAAACAAGATTTTTTTTCAAAAACGGCTCCAAATGTTTTCTTTAAACTTTTGGTTGAAATAGTGCCTAATGTACTCTATGAGATGACATAAGCGCTATTCTTTTGTTTCTTAAAAAACAAAAATGAAATTGGTTGAATTTGACTTGTTTCTCATGTCGTTAATGTTTACATTAGCGACAATTTCTTCAGATTATTATATTTATGAGTGCATGTGCTTTAAATAATGCGACATTAAGTGTCTGGAAAACTCAACCATTTTCTCTGAAAACTAGCTCAAAATTCCGCATTTTCAGTAACGCTCAAACGCCATTTTCTCATAAATAGCTCCAATCTTTTTGAACGGATAGTGCTAATTGTTAACACATTTTTCTTGGCGCGGGTTATAAACATTTAACTTTTTGCCCAGCTGGGCGCTCTTTGAGCAAATTAGCAGCTTCCCGCCCGTTATGGGCGTTCTATAGGGGCGCAGTAAATTATGGGGACTCAAATATAAACTTCGCGCGTCCCACATTAGTTGTAATTTGGAAGTGTTGGTCACAATACTACCTTCATACCTTACAACAAAGGGTTAAATGGAAAAAGGAGTCACCACCGCTACAAACAAATTATTTAATACTTTTATTTGAAGATTCTCCTCACACTTTCTGGAAATTAGGAATCGTAGAGAGAGAGTTTCCTGATCAAGACGTTGTAGTTCGCACGGTTACAGTAAGGACTAGCCAGGTTTTGCTGTTGCGCCCAGTGCAAAAACTATGCATTTTGCCTAAATCTTCTATTGCTTAAGCCCCCATCGATGGTAAATCTCTTTACTCAATCCCAGTTGGATGTCTATGGACACTTCTGATGGTAATTTTCCCTTAAAATAATTTTATATTTGAGCACTTATTTAATTGAGGTTTTGTAGATTGACCTGCCAGATGGCATTTCAAACCTTTTTATTGTATTCATTCTTGTATCTTTAAGATTGGCACTGCTCTTCAATCACATAAGTAATGTTTGATGATCATAACATTGTTGCGAGACAATGTGGGCACCACTTCAGCAATCCGTTAAAATACTATTAAAAAATCCCATTTTAAAAACGGTTTTATTGGTGCCGATATTTTTCTTACATCGAAAACTTTTTCACTAAGCCATTGATTTCTATTTATTCGATATAGCATAACGCACACACACACTTGCTGAGTAATGCCGGGATATTTATCACCGTAAATTATTAGACACGAAGAGGAATTTCATCGCATTTCCACGCTACCGCGGAACCTAGTTGCATCGATTCCTTGTATCCCCACTCCGTCTTGCACGACCTCTCTCTGTTTGCTCTCACCTGCAAATACCCGACCTTCCTCATTTACTTCTCACTAAAAAATATTGACATTTATTAAAATTGCGGCCAGCGAGGACGGACAGTGTGGGCGAAGAACGTGACATAAAATACCCTTTAATGAATGATTTATTACATCGGAAACGGTCATTAATAATGCTGGTATACAAAATATGTTATATTTGAAATGTAACCTTTTATAATAGTTTTATTGCTTAACATCCTAAATATAACGCGTTATGGGAGAAAATTTACAATTTTCAAACTACTTAAAAAAAATTTCCATAAGCGCGTGCGTGTAGCTACCACTAAAATTTTCACAAACCAAAACATTCATTTATAAATGGACATTGGAAAGGTGCAATGAACGATGAAAACTGCTAGCCAATACTGCCTACTTTTAATACCGCAAACGAAGCCGCATTGCAATCCTTAGAGTCGTAAAAAATCTCACCATGCAGCGTTCGGTGTTCACACGCATGCCAGAGGGTTCCCAAAGATAGAAAGTTCCCAAAGATAGAAAGAGGAAGATGCGGCATGGTCGACCACAAACAGGCGTCGAGACGAACAGGGTAGGCACGATAACAGCCTCGACAAAAAGTGCTGTGCGAGCGATATCGGTGACCCGTAGGGTCGACCCACCAATTTGCGGGGTCGTGCGAAAGGCCACGAACGCGGGGGTTCTTGAGGAGAGGGCAAAGCGCCACAACGTGCCTTGCAAGGAAATGGAAGGTTAAACGCCCTCTAAGGCTCATCATTTCTCCACCCACTCATTCTCATTTTTATTACTAGTTACCGTCGAGGAAAGATCTGCAAGAAATGAGAACGTAGCTATTCGGTAGATAGTTCAAAGGCATTTGGAGAAGGATGTCGTGAGGAAGGGCAGCAATGCGTTGGGGCTGGAAGTTATTACTGATGTGAAACTGTCACTCACCTTCCTCTTCAAATTTCCTGTTTAATACCCACTTCCATAACGATACATTTAATTTACCCACGCTGAGACTGTATGATGGAACATTGAGGCCGTTCACTAAGCAACTTTATTACTCAAATTGCTGAATCACATGACGTACATAAAAGAGTACAATTTTAAAATTCAGATACGTTTAAAATAGTCCATTAATGTAAATGCTAGTAAATTCAATATAAATATAATTTCATTATAAAAATATAGCGTAGAAAGGGTTATCGGTTTGAAACTAATATCCCAAACTTTAATAATCGTGCACCTACTACGAGGTTCACATTATCGCTTTCTACGTTGTATGTCATGGCTAGCCACGAACTTCAGTCTTATGGCCACGTATAAAACAGTTGAAAATATTAAGAACTGATGTAGTTTCCAATAACTGATTATGTCATTTTGGATATCATATCCTCCATTTTCGCAATTTGTATTTAAAGGTATAAATACACATATCAATGAAGTTTACCCATTCATTAATGAAAGAGGATAAACGTGAAATGCTCTTCGCTCACTGTGTAGTCGAATTTAATGAAGTTATCGTACGTAATTCAAGGAAATATTTTCATTGAGAGGAGGGCTAAAATGTAACATTTATGTATTGAAGATTGTGAGACATCAACGAAAACTTACCTGTAATCAAGTTGTGGTGCGCCTGCATGTTCGTCGTATTACTAAATATCAAGCGAAAGCGATACTACGGCCTCACGAAGCCTTCCACCTCGAATTTGCCCGCCAGCGATCTACTTCGTTTCAACGTGGTTTCATCCCCCCCCACCTCACAGCCAACAGCGCTGCCATTTCTGCCACTCTCTCTAGCAGCCTTCCCCACCACCAACTTTCTCCATCTCATCCCCCGCTGCCGACAAACTCGCTTCCTTTCTCGAGTTTCGGCCCCCGGTGCTCGCCTGCCACTACTGCCTCCTCCGCCACCACCGCCACATCCGCTACCTCTACCATAGCTGCCACATTGCCTTCCCTCCATCTCCCTTATGCAGCCACCCGCTCTCCACCGTCGCCCTCTCCCTACGAGTTGAGCGAAGCGGCGCAATTATGAATATTCAAAGTGCGCGTAACTGAATTTTGCTACATTCAGGCGCCCATTCAGAGACTGACGTCACGCTCGCACCGGCAGTGAGCGGCGACCTACGCGCCGCCGGTGGGGAACGGCGCCGGGGGAGGCGGGGGAAAGAGCGAGGGCGAGCGGGCAGGGGGAGGAAAGTGGAAGAGTGGGGGGTGAAAGACGCAAGGCAGAAAGACAAACAGTAGTAGAGGCACGTAAAACGCAATATAGAGGGATGTTGAATCGGGAGAAAATTATTAGGGACGTTAAAGTACTATTCGGAGGTTTGTAGACGCTTGAAATGCACATTGAATTCTCGAATATTACATGTAATCGACTCTAAACCAAGAACGGACCTTTTTTTCTAAAACATTCAATTATGTAAATACATCGCGGATTCATTTTCAGTAATTGGCAGCAAAGTATTTGAATATCAAATCACTGAGTAATTGAAAGAATGTTTTACTTATAATTTGAAATAAATGAAAGAAATCAGAACACCTGACAACTTTTTTACCAACTATATTTAACATTAAACTAAATAAAAATTGAAAGACGAAAAATGAAAAAAAAATAAACAAACAATCCTTTCAGCTAAATTGTGCTCTATTACGGTAAAAGTACAATCCGCACATACTGTTAGTAGAGTGACAATATAAGTATGTATACCTCAGTAACATGGAAATAAATCAATTGATTGCTTCTGCAATATAAATTTACGAAAAATTAACGTGTTTGCATCAGTTAATGTACGGCAAAAGATAGATCAATGTCATTTACTAAATTTCACAATGCATCATTGCAGTCTTTAAATTTCGTCCGGTGGCCTTACATGAAAGTTTCGATTTCTTTATCACGGTAACTTGGTGTTTGAAATATCAATCACCCATTTCAACCGTCGCATACCTTAAAACTTTCACTTCCGCTGACAGTATTGTGGCCTATTCCTACCTCCACTCCCAACCATTACTAGTGGCTCCATCAAATGACGACGAAACAAAAGACGCGGCGCGCCGGCAGGTTTATTTCGCGGCGTTTCCGCGCGAGGGACAAACGCGTCCGTCGATCGCGCCGGGCGCTGTCGAAAGGGTGACGCATGCGCCGCGCGCTGCGGCAAGGCCTCATCCGATGAGCCGTCGACGAGCACGAAGCGAGCAGGCGGGCGGCAGGATGAGCATGCGTGGGCAAGGGCGAGGGCGAGCGGGCGAGGGCGAGGGCAAGGACGAGAGGGCGAGGGCGGACGTGCCTCCGCCGGCGCCCTGCGGATACCGCAGCACGTGGCGCCACAGCGCGGTAAATGGGCTACGGGGTCACAGAAATTGTCACAGCTTTGAGGGATGAAATAGGTAAAAAAAATGATTTTTCAATGCATTTTGAATTTAACTCTTATTTCAGTTTCATTTGGTAAAAGAATCATTTACATATCTGCAGTAATCTTGAAGATATGATTCGATTTGAGAAGTACTGAGTAGGGATACTTGGGCTGCCAGTGAACAGTGGCTCCTACCTATTTAATTGTTCAGTATCTTTAGTACTTTTGAAAACATAAATCTTTTTGAACACCATGTACAAAAGAGGCTGGACAGAACGGAAAGGAAATATATTTTGTATTGTGACAATACTGGAAACTACCCCTCTCTTCACTCCTATTTATAAAAATTTGGTTGGCTCAGTTAAATGAGAGTTCAGTTTCCTGAATTCAACGATACTCAACGATAAAGTATCTGCTGCTATTAATTTATCTGTTAGAAGAAAGTTTCTTTGTTTACTTTCTTTTTAATTTTAAATTGTTACAAACTTTGTTTTGATTATACTTATTCGCCTAATAATCTATTGTTTTTTATGGCCATCGAATTATTTAACAAACGTAATATTTTTCTCTTACAATCACAATCTATTTCCTTATAATTAACTTAATATTTAAACATTCTTGGCATTAAAGAAATTATTTTCGTAAAGTCTTTTCCGTAATTAATTTATAATTTTTTTCCTCATCACAAATGAAGGCCGCTAACTAGGTGCCGCTCACTTGGCTCACAATTATTTTCTCAGAAATGGCACCAAATGTTTACTCTACGTTTTCCGTGTATGTAGCGAAGAAAGTGGTGCCGGTTTCATTTTCGACGGAAATGTGTATATTCGAAAATTATAAAATAATTCGAAATTGTCGATTCGAAATTCTCGGCTTTCGTTGACGTCAGTGCGCAAAATGGCAACACACCATTTTCAAGTTGTTTCTTCGAATTTTACTAATTTTTGACGGCTGTGATGATCTTACGGTTTAGATAAACCGATAAAAGGTTTTAGAAGGAAATAGATTTGGGGAAGGTAATCAATTTAAAGTAAATATAAACAATTCATTTCTTTTACTTTTTGATCTCTGATTAATGTATTCAGAAATTATTAGCTCTCTGTATTAGGCAATCTTTTGTTAAGTATCGTTATTTTTTCTCTGAATTTAGTACTGAAAATACTGTAACAAACTTATTCGTTTGTTTCATTTGTAAATGTTTGAAATGATTTTTGTTCCTGACAATCGAAATAACCGCAGACACGCATCTCAGGCCCTTCATTTGAACCGGTTGAATTGGAACTTGAAGTTATAACTGAGTTTTCAGTATTGTAGAAATTACAATATTTAAATAATTCTTAACTATTTTTAATATTGCGAAAAAGTACGCGCTATTGCAGAAACTCTCGTTTTAAAGAAGATTTATATTTTTATGTTAAAAATGGCACATTGGATGGATGAGCTGTAAGACGTTGCAGACCTTTTAGATTTATTAGATTAGAATTAGATTTATTTAAACTGCAATTGGGCATAACCCGGTGGCAGCTAATTATAAAAACATAAATATACACAGCCTTTCTGTAATATAGAACTCTAAAACCACTAATAATAATAATAATAATAACAATAACAACAACAATAATAATAATAATAATAAGGAGAAGAAGATGAAGCAAATTACATACTAATTGTAGTAATAATAATGGTAAAATAATGATAATAATATAAAAAACTGACTGATTCATAAAACATTAAATTACATTAAGAGAGAAAGCACACACACACGCACTGCATTAGTATCACACTGCACTTCACTGCACTTCACTTCACTAAGACCTGAAAACATTTCCTTCTTTATTTCTCTGCTATACACTGCACTACACCTCACTTCACAATAGAACACTTATGCATCGCTATATAACCCACTATTCTCCCTCATTTACTTAATAATACCCTAAATTAATTTCCTAAACTGTTGAACACTTTGAGGAAAGGGTTCAAAGGTTTTTGGAGGCAATCTATTCCATTCCGTAATCGTTCGATTTGTAAAAGAAAAATTTTACTTTACTTTTACTAAAAGAAAGATTTTACTTTCTCGCTATAGGGTATAGAGTTATGTAATGCTGCGTGGAACGACGAAGTGGATAAATCCAGTTGCTAAATTTAGAAAAAAAACCTTAAATGCCTAGTGTAGTCAGAATTCATGTTTTGTGGATCCTTGATACCGAAAAATCGAATGACGGCAAAACATCAGTCCGTCTGTGAACAACGCTAGCGGATAAACCATTCAGCTTATTTCTCCAAAATTCATATTCCCCAATCGATCTGGTCGATGCCCTTGCTCCTTGAATTTGAAATCGATATTTTAATTTTGGGGTTACTTTACATGAAGCCCCTGGGATATTTTCCCAATTTCCAAAAAAAGTCTCCATCGTTTTTAATTTAATTTTGTTGTTGGATTATGTGAAGGATGTTAAATAGAATGGTGCAGTTCTCATGTTCGTTAAAAATCTAGACTTTTCGAAAATTGCAAAAGTTCAAAATTATTCGAAGTCTTCCTACAACTAAAATATTAAAGATAGAAAATTTTCTCTTAATGAAATCTGTTCCTTAAAGATATATTTTGAAATAAGGTCACATACAATTTTTCGAAAATTTGATTCATTTTTGGGTAATTTTGCGTGAAAATACGGGCGAGAAAATGCGTGCTGTTTTAGCCTCACTAATTTATTTAGTCACGCATCATATACATTCGAAAATGATAATATATTTCTATTATAAAGGGGTGTTCCCCTTGATTTCGATTATGTTGAATGAATTTTTGATCATGTATATAAAATTCTTTAGCATGAAAGATGTAAAATCTGCATTACATACACAGTAATGAAATTTTAAACATTCATTTAAAGTATTAAATGATTCGGAAGAGAATATTCCATTTACTTTCATAAGCGACGCACCTTAGGCAATACATTTCTCTCTCCAATGCACTGCGTCATCAATTCTGTCAACAGGCAAAATCGCACATTTTTCTTTTCGTAGAAGTCAGTTTTGTCGTGAATATTTTAAAAGCATTTATTGTATTTTTATCGTTCTCTACAAAAGTTTTCAGTGGCGTTTACTCTTCGAGTGTGACAGATATGAAAAAATCGACATTCGAACAGCTGAAGAGCAACGGAACCCAACTACAAGAGATGTCTTGATAAAACGTACAGTGTATGCATGCATATATGCAGAGCGAGGATTTGTCAGTGGGAATAATGTTCGACTGAGAATATATTTAAGGAAACGTAACTGAAGACGGGAGATTCATAAATAGCGTGTTTGAAATCGTATATGTATGTATGAAATTGTTTACTTACATTTCAAATTTTAACCCATCTTCCTATTGAAACCACAGTGGCACAGAAAATCTTCATTTTATTTTATCAAATAACAGCATTGTTACCGCTACACGCGTACATCAATACGCATTCCATTTCACATTATCTTATTTGCGGTAAAGGTAACACATTGTCATTGTGCAACTAGTGGGGCTACAACAGCGTACACTTTATCTCAGTATTTCTCACTTTTTAATTTTCGAAATTTCAGAGAATTCAACAAAATTTGACCTGCACATATTCTGAGTTTATTTAGAAATTCGTAGAAAAAATTGAAGAAAAACTTTGATGCTATTGTCGAGAAAATGTTTGAGAAAATGAAAATGGCAGGATTTTCGACACTAGCTTGACAGCTAGGTCGAGTTCAACCACTGTCTCGATAATAATTGTAGCGGCTGTTCTCATCTACAATTTTCCTAGGTTTCTCCGAATAACACCAAGTGAATGCCGGAACAGTACCCTAACAAACGGGCCATGGACCGCGCGCGATCTTTCCTTCGTCTTTCTCTCTCTTTTCCTTTCCTCATCTCTTACAAGCATACTTCCTCAAGTGCCCTGCCCTATCACACTTGCTGGGGGACCAGACGGGAGCATAGATTTTGTCCCGGCGGGGCTGTTGCTGATGGGAAATACCTGGGTGGGGCCCCAAGCCGACGTAGGTCGGCGCTGGATCTCGTCCATTGGCTGAGGAAGATCACCACCGCCTCCCGCACGACACTTACGGGACCAATGACCGTGGCAGTTTACGCACCGGGAAGCACTAAGCAAGGAAGCAGAAATTATACAAAACTTTTTTTTTTCAAAAAATGTACAGGATCTGTTTGAAAGATTAAAGTTTTATAAAAGATTTTATTTAAGACAAAAATCTGTGTCTTCAATATTGTTATTTTGCGAATGTTAATTTTCTGCAATTTTCGTATAAAACCAATACTTTGCCAAAAATAAGACCAGTGCCAACTTTTTAACCATCGTGTAATACATACGCGGAAAAAACTAAAGAAAAAACGTGGAGGGCTTTTGAAAAAGTAACTAAAAAACTGTCCGTAATTCATGCAAAAATACGCTGAAAATAATCATATTGTCGAAAAATTGCACATGATTTTATTTTAAGATCGGTCTTTTAAATAACATTTTGTTAAGAAAAATATATCTAGCTTCAATATTACAGTTGTAGGAAGACACCGAAAAAATCTTGAACTCTTGCAATTTTCGAAAAATCAGGGATTTCAACGAAAATAAGATCCTCGTCATTTTTAAAGAGGTACTGTGGAGCGTCTATCCTTGGCTTCAAAAATTCACAGTTCTTTGTCGCCACCTAAACAGGGGCTCTATTCCCTTTCAAATGTCTCTCCCTTCTTTTCGTCCATATTCAGATCTTTACAAGAAATGCTAAATATTATATTTCAGCTTCCAATCACTTCTTGGATTTTTTCAGAGTTTGTTGTCAGTTTCATATTCCTTGTTGAACAATCATGTCGTTGCGTTTGGTAGCACTTGCATTAACAATCGATTACCATTTTCATTTCACTACAGATGCCAGTAAGGAGAAGGTTCAACGGCGGACTCCAAAATAAATTGCAGTTTATGGAATATGTTTATATTTAACAACTAATGATCCGCGCGTTTATCAAAATATAACAATCATTTTCTTCAGATTTTTAAGAACTAGTTGAACATTCAGGAGGTTGCTGCGAATTCACAACTGTTTTCTACATGATCATATCTATAATGTGATTTCAAATTCTTTGTGGCTGTCCGTGAGACTCCGCTTCCTAGGATGCCATCGTTTTGGGGGTAATGTTGTTACCTTTCTCACGGCGAAATGCTCATGCCCTGCATTTTGCCCTGAGGTAGCATGACAGCCGCAACGTTGGCATCTGTGCCTAGAATTCACGTCTCCTGGACACCCAAGTAGATAGTGATTGCGGCTGCGGAAACCTACTCTTTAGTGATCTCAACTTATTTACGGGTAGACCTAACTGTAAGAGAATGGCAATTTCTTCGCTGAACTCGTATGCATACCGCAACCGCAAAGTGCATCCCGTGGACGTAGAGCAGGGTCAATCCGGATGAGATGGAGCAGGTCGATCGTGGAAACCTGCTGCATCCACCGTCGCATTCGCATTTCATTATTCATGATAGCGTTGATAGCGAAATAACTTGAACAATCTTCGGGAAGAAACCTTGAGGAATACTTCAAACATTTGCGTAAATATAGATGATTCATTTCAACAACTGAATGTTGGGAAATATCTTAGGACAAGTCGGAAAATTTTATTTATGCGCCAAATAATATATTGCAGAGAATATATTCAAATAGTACGGCAAAATGAAGAAGAGACCGAGAAGGAAGGGCGCTAGTGTAGTTCGCAAACTCCGGGCAGACGGATGGATGATTTGAAACAAAACAAACAATTTTTTGGTATCAGAGGACCACAAAACGTGTATTTCCGTTAAAATCTCGAAATCAATTTTCCGCAGCATTACATAACTTTTCCTATATTCCGTATATTACTCCGTTTATACGTACGTATATGGGAAAGTAAAAATTATGACGAATGACATGTGAATGCCTGTGCTTGGATCCAATCAAACAATTGAATAAGTTCATGAATATCTATATCTGGAACAATTAATATCTTTCAATGAAAGAAGATAAAAAGAAAGAAAAAGAATATCCTTAGGATGAAGAAAGTTCTAGGGTCTCTCCTTTATACTATTGGACAAAAAAGTCAGCATGATAACCAAAAAATTCCATTATCGATTCCTGCAACACACCAGTATTAACATACGGCTCTTAAGTGTGGTCTCTGACAAAAGCATAGGAGCATATACTAATAAGATGCCTTTTATTGTATCTTTGGAACAAACATTCGTCCACTCTCCGAGAATTACCTTCAGTATCACCTTCAACATCTCCAACCATTCCCTGGATTTAAAACGTATCTCAAATTGGATTAAATGATGTCAAAAAGCAGATATTTTCCCTTCTCTCGTTTGAATCTTATTACTAATTTAAATATCTGTTTCCTTTGTTAAATTGTTATTCGCTATGAAGGTATTAACAAATTCATTGAAAGCTGTTAATTTGCATGGGCCAAAACTATTAGTTTCCATGGAGAAGACTGGTTATCAAACTCATAGATTTAATTAATTTCTAACATATGGGTAACAAGGTTCTACAATTTGCCAATTTGCATATATTGAGAATGATTATTTTATTAGTTGATGAGTTATAGAATCAAAATAACGTTCCCATGCTTCCCTGTTCTATACAATGTGCTCACAATGAGTCAGCACTGATTATTGGATTATGTTATTCAAATCAAATCTTATTTAAGAAACCAAATAAGTGACACATAATTGTAGAAACCATTTTCTAAACAAGTCTTTGCAATAAGAAGAGGAATGATTTCGGAAGCTGCTTTGTTACGAACAGTTGTTGAACTTTGCAAGAAAAAACATCCCTAACCTTATTTGGGCGGACTTGCGTGCTTGCCTAGGGCGCATCCTGGAGTGCGGCAACTCCAGACTTTATGAGCGCGCGAAGATCGTAGCGCGCAGAGCCCTCGCAGCGATAACTGAGCGGGAAGAGAAGACGCGGCCAGCTCAATGATCGATACATCTGGTACCACCCGTGCCCTGACACCTCGCCGGCACCCGATACACACGTCCGATGGCGCAGCGTGTATTCTATTGCGCGCTGAAACATTACATTCGGATTTCTCCCCCCGTCAAAACCTTCCAAAACAAACCTTCATTGCCTTATTTGTACTTCGTTTATCGTTGGTACATTATAGACCAGACTCTTTATTCACCTTTCTTCCATTCCATTTTGAGTTTATGGTTGTAAGGTATGCGACTTTACTTGTTTCTGAAGGGTCATTTGAAGATTATATTTATCTTGTTTCATGGCTTTTTTTGATTTGTCAATATTACAAGGATTGACTGTAAATATAAAACCACCAAAGGCCGTAACGGAGAAACGGAGAGAAAATACATTTTCAAAATTAATTATATTTTTCGTAATAATTGTTGAGGCAAGTTACGCAACAATTATCTTAAATGCGAGAAAAATATAAAACTCATTAATTTTTGGTTTCTTATCATACAACCCTCATTCTATGTGTCTATCATACAACCCTCATTCTCATTGTTGCCGAGAGAAATATCTTACCTCAAAATACCTCAAAATAAACTTTACGTCATGTTAAAGAGTACAATTAGCACTATCCTTTTGTTTGAAGTTTGAAGAAAAAATTGGAGCCATTTATGAGAAAAAGGCGTTTGAGCGTTTCTGAAAATGCGGAATTTTGAGCTAGTTTTCACAGAAAACGGTTGATTTTTCGAGAAACTTTACGTGACATTATTTAAAGCACATGTACTCATTAATATAATAATGTGAACAAATCGTCACCATTGTACGGATATTAATGACGTGGGAGACAAGTCAAAAAATTACATTTTTGCAATTTTTGAAAAATCAAAATAATAGAGCAATATGGCGTTTATGTCATTTCAAAAAGTACATTTAACACTACCTCTACCAAAAGTTTAAAAAAATTTGGAGCCGTTTTTGAAAAAAACATGTTCTTGTAATTTTTTAAATTGCAAATATTTCTCGCAATATTTCCAGAAAACTACTAAAATTTTCAAGAAAAAAAAATATACCTGACGTTAATGAAAGAATTCCTTCTGGAGAACAAATTTCATTTCGAGGAAAAATCTCTATCTTCTATTTTGTAGTTGTAAGAAGACGCCGAAAAAGTTCAAACTTTTGCAATTTTCGACAATTCAGAGTTAACCGTGAAAATCGGACCTATACCATCTTAATAATTGTATTTTTCTCTATTCTTAAAAATGTAAAGAAAAACATTGCAGTCGTTTCTGAAAACAATTCTAAAATGTCCCGGGGGCTTCATGTAAAGTACCCCAAAAAATGAATGAATGTTTTTCAAAATCTCAGAGCTTCGACTCAGATCGAATGGACAGGGATGGAATGACATTCAGATTCGAATGACACTCAGCTTCGACTCAGATCAAATGGATATTCTTCAATTTGGAAAAACAACGTATGCATAGTTTAGGCGCTAGTGTTAATTGGTTTTTCGGGGTCAAGGACAGGGATTCTGGCTACATCACGTGTTAGGGGATTTTGTTTCTTAATTTAGCAACTGGATTTATCCAATTTTTCGCTATCACGGCCCGTCAACGACTTTTTTTCTGCCGAATGTCGCCATTTTTTCGCTGACCATTACATAACATTCCCTATACTACGTATATTACTCCGTATAGACGTACGTATACGAGATAGTAGTGAATGACGATAAATAAAATAAGGAATGGAAATGAAAATATTAAGTCAAATTAGGCCTTCTTTTGACGTATAAAACGTCTAGAATTTTGAAACCGATGAGTCAATTCCAACGCAATTGGTCTAAAAAATGATATAGAAAGTGAAATAAAAAATTAATAACATTAAAAATATTCCTTTTTGATACAAACATGCCATTGAATTTAAAAGAGTAGAACAAAATCTAGTAATAATAATTGATTATGTTTAGATGGGTAGAGACTAACCATGTATTGATATCATCGAATGATTTAACGGCAGTGGTAAATCTAATCACAAATAAAAGCACTTTGTATTGTCTCAATATTTAATACTTTTGAGGAATATAAATTGCAAGCGCGGACTTTTTGAAAAAATCTTGCATGTGCTAGTACATGTAAAATAAACATCACGATAATGAAGATGAAGAGTATTTGAAGTATTGGGTTTCCGAATAAAAGTTACAATTATCAGGTTCATATTTCTCTTTCTGCTCAAATTCTAAGCAATGAACTGACATAATTAATAATAATGTGAAAGTAAAAAAGAATATGAATAATTTAGAAATGCTCCAAATTTTCCTCGAATAAATTGAAAATAAGCTTTAATTTATTTATTCATTTATTTTATAATTTATAGATTAATTAAGAATAATATTAACAGACTGAGTGTATAAGAGGGCTTTATCGAAATTTTCAAAATTGATCTTGTTTGAACTAAATACACAAAGAATTAATTCAAGTGATGTGATATATTTACAGAATTAAAGAATTCTGCGAACAAATACGCATCATGTAAGCCTTCATGAAGGACAAACATTCTCAATAGGCTGTAGGTACCTTTATTTAGAAAGACGATTTTGAATATGAATATTCATACTAGGAGAAGCGGGCTTACAATTAGCTTGTTCAAACAAGCACTGTGGGTGCAGGCATAAAAAGTGAAATGTATGTTGTGTCTTCCAATTACTGCAGCGAGCGCTTCGGGGTATTGCCTCTTCCATTGTTATTTTTTATATCCCTCTCTCCGGCATCCTTTCTATTCTGAATTACGCACGCACTAAAATTGGGACTCTGATACGATTTGCATCCCCGTAGTTTGAACTGCGCCTTTCAAGTACAATGTTCCATGATTGTTAATTGTCTGTACGTACTAAACTCTAATGATCTTGTAGAATTTCTTCATTTTTCATGCACTACGTTTTTTTATACAACAACAATAATAACAGAGAACTTTGGCGTTAGAGCATTAATACAAATTCTAATGAAATAAATTACTGTTCAATTCTACTGCGCACCCACGTCTTTGAATATGAAATGTCAATAAAATAATCGAATAGAACAAATAATGTGCTATATTAAAATTAAAGACCAGAACTAAATCAACAAACGAGCATATCAACATCGGCTCTGTGCTGACCTAGAAAACGCTATCACTAGCTGGAGTGCCATCAGTGTTGCTACTAATAACTCCCATAACAGTCCGTGTCACAATGACGGTCCACTGATTACAAGTCGCAATATCATCAATGCATTTGGTAAAATGTTTCACTAGCACCACCATCACTACAACTGTTGCGTGATTAATATTACATCAGCACAACCATACGTACCGGGAGATACCGCCCAGATCATCATCAGTGTTATGGTGATAACTACCAAAAATATATCCCACTACTGTCACCTCCGTAATACACAATTACGACCAGTAACAAAAGCCTCAATCAGTTTAATCCACAGCTCAGTTGAGAGAGGCAGGTTGGTCCGTGAAAGCGCAAGGGCCGCAGTGAGCGGAGAAGCAATGGCGAGGCGAGGCGGGCGAGCCACGAGCGCGGGGCGGGGCGTGGCGAGCCACGAGCGCGTGGAGGGAGTGAGGCGGGGCGAGCCACGAGCGCGAGGCGGGGCGGGGCGGGGCGGGGCGGGCCGAGGCGGGGCGGGGCGGGGCGGGCCGAGGCGGGGCGGGGCGGGGCGGGGCGGGCCGAGGCGTGGCGGGGCGGGGCGGGCCGAGGCGAGGCGAGGCGTGGCGAGCCACGAGCGCGAGGCGGGGCGGGGCGGGGCGGGCCGAGGCGGGGCGGGGCGGGCCGAGGCGGGGCGGGGCGAGGCGAGGCGCGGCGAGCCACGAGCGCGGGGCGGGGCGGGGAGGGGAGGGGCGGGGAGGGGCGGGCTTAGCGCGCACTCATTCATCTGGGCAGATCGCGCAGCGCTTGTCCGGATTACGCGACGCCGCTGGGCCACGCAGGGCAGCGTCACTCCCTACTCTGCAGGTATATTGAGAATGCCACTCTATTTACTTTTCGTTAAAATACTAAACTAATGCAACCTAGTGGAGCCACAACGGCACGTATGCTCTTGTAGCATTGAAGGAGGTTGTGTAACATTATAATATTAGTTGACCCCGCAAAAGTGTTTCCAACCCGCGAAACATATTTCGTCATATAGACAAGGAGCAAATATTCCCCAAGGAACCCGGTGTGACAGATAAGTCTAATCAAATTGTTTGCATATGAACAACGCTCCCAACACATCACAATGGCTAATTTCAGAGAATTTACTAAAAGTCGGATCTGTGACATTTTCATAAGAATAATTTACCCTAATCGTACAACAAATTTAATGAAAAACAATTGGAGCCAGTTTTGTGAATTTTCAAAAATGTCCTAGGAACATATTGTACGTAAATATGTTATAGATCGGAAAATTTTAAATATCGTTTGAAGTTCCAGAGGCTTCGTCGTCATCCACATAGATCGAGGAATATCAGTTGTGGTGAAAATTCTGTTACTGTTCAGGTGGCAGGTTTTACATACAAACGCATAGACGAATGGACGGACGTGTTTTGCAGAAAGTCAAATTTTCTCTTTCAAGGACCCATAAGATATGTATTATCGTTACACTATGCATTCTTAAAAGTAACTTACTCCCATTACTCCCATGAAAGCACGATTCTTGTTAGGCAAACAAATTTTCAAACAAATGCAACGCGTATTTACTTGTTGACAGCCAACTGAATGAGATGTGCGGCGTAGAAGATGGAAACCAGTAATGCTACAGAATGGTATAAACTTTCCCGTATTAGATTTCCATTTCTTTTGCTCTCGGTTAGCTAATCGGACTTACCACTCACTCTTCCCAGCTGCCATCTATCGTCGACCAAAGTACATTTTTGGACATTTTATTAATTTTTTGTTTTCTTAGTTGTAGAACGAAATATTATTTTAATAACATTAAAGAACAGTAAAACCTCGTTCTAAGTGGCAATTTTCTTTAAAAAATTTGGTGCCTTTTTCCAGAAAATAGCGTTTAAGCGCAACAGTATTTTGAAAATTTGAGGCTAATTTTTACAGAAAATGTTTAAGTTTTCGAAAAACTTCATTCGAAGTTATTTAAACCACTTTATTTAACAAATACAATAATGTTTACAAATTACTCGAAATGTGCATATTAACGGTGTGACAGAACTTCGAAAGAATTTATGAGTCTAATACACTTTATTATTGGATCATTTAAAATCGGAGTAGATTGAAACACGGCCAAGATTGGTGCACAGGAAAGTGATGTTTCATCAGGACAATTCACCAGACCACACAGCAGCAGTCACAATGGCAAAAGTGAATCAGTTGGGATTCAAATATTACCCGGAGTTAGCCCCATAATACCGGAAGAAGCCCCAAGTGACTTGTATCTATTCTTCAATTTCAAAATTAGTCTTGGTGGGTAGGAATTTATATCAAATGAAGTGATTACAGTGTATTTCGAAGAGTTAAAAAAACTATTTATCTGATAGGATGAAAAAATTGGAAACAGGCTGGACTAAATGTATAGAAGTAGAAGGAAACAGGAAAAAAAGAAAAGAATTTTAACCAAAAAAAATTGTTCAATTTTTACCTAGCTTATCAAACAGTTGGATACCTCCCAAGGTGTCAAAGAGTTCTAAAAGTACTATTAATAACAAAAACCGATAGAAATTTCACTGTTTTTATTACCGTAATAATGTTACGCATTCCAATGTTTAATCCATAGGTGCTTTAATAAATTATTCCTATTTTTTATTTTTACTTTTCTTCTCCAAACTGTAGTACAGTAACCTATTCAAAAATACGATGTCGAATTTTCGATCGTAAAATCCCTATTTTAGGTATATTAGTGTTTTTTGAAGATGGTTAAGATTAACGAAGGTAGTGACAAGATACAATTTTGTACCCCAAAATTGGTAAGCATGTATAGATGGATGTGTCGAGCATAACTTTGTAGTTTTGAAAACATTTCAGCTGAAACTTGATAAATACGTCAGAAGTAGTAGTATCTAGTTATGCCATTCTGGATATCGGTAACATATTTTAATTTTTGAGGAAACTTTACATGAAATTTATGTGACATTTTCAAAATTTTCTGTTAGCAAGTTTTTTCTTTAAATTTTTACCTGGTATTGACGAAAGTGCATTTAAAAAAAATATGTATCTCCTATTCTCATTAAAACGTGAAATTTTGAAAAATGCAATGTTCACATTTACTTTTCAACATGTTCTACACTACAAATTTTAAAGGCAGAAGTATCTTTCTCAGTGTATTATATCCTTCAATTTTAGATATTTGAGTGATATCATGTTCCGTTTTTAACAATATGAGTAGTTGTTGAGACAATAAAAAGTGAAGCAAGAGGAGGAAAAGTTGCAGTATGTCGCATATTCCCACGCCTCTTGTTTTCTATTTGGTCAACAAACTGGTATTAAAAGTGAAAGTGAAAAATATTTCAATAAAATTAATTTTTATAATTAGATATTCTTAAGTTTCTCAAAGTTCATTATAATTTGGAATTCCTAATATGTTAAGCCAGTTAAGCATTAAATTACAGTTTAAAAAGTATTTAATATTAAATAAAATTAAATTTTGTTTGCTAAAATTAGTAAACATTTTTAAAAAACGTTAACTTATAAAATATATTTAAATTATAGTCCTGTACAGTTTTAAAAGTGATTTAATAAAAGACACGGAACGTTTATGGTGTTGATCAATTTTCTCTGGAATCACATCACTTGAATTTATTAGTTTATTTCCATTGAAATGTAAAATTACTTTCTATAATTCTTGTGGCACATTTTTCTATAGTTTCACTGATCCCATTTATTGAGATTTTTTGCACTATTTAACGTCTATGATTCGTTTTATTTTAGAATATCGTTCACATTTGAATCCATATCAATTTTGGATCGTTTAGATGGCCTGATTCAGTCGAGATAAGTTATACTGTTAGTAATATTTTGTACCAAAAAGTGACAGAACACGTCCATATATGTAGACAATATTTTCTCGGGTTGTTTCAGCGATCGTGTTGAATTTCAATCTCTCATGTGACCCTATTTTTCATTGCGGTAGTTCATTTCATTCATAAATTGTAACTTGGTTAAACCAATGATCCTAAGACTTCTAAAGGAAAAATTAAAATGGTAATGTTTTTATACAATGTGCATTTATGTTTCGGATTGGAGAATCAGTTCCCTTTAGCCATCATTTTTAAAACAGCGTTGACAAAAGGAAATGGTTGAGTGACCACATTAAACGATATGACCCTTTGTTATATCCGGAATGGTCAGGGCAAAACGCCAAAAAAATCGTTCCAACTTCTTAGCTCTTCACACTTCTTTACGTTGTGCTTCTAGTGGATTTTCTCTCACAGTATATAACACACTCTGTACAACACAGTATATAATATACATTCTATTTATTACATACACTCAGAGAGTATATTTTATTTTATCAAATTATAAAATGATCGATATATGTTCTTCCTTAAAGTTATTGAAAATTCCTAGCAATCAAAAAGGCCTGGAAAATAACAGAAATATCTGTCGGACTTATTCATCCTTCTTTCAACATTCTTCAGTATTATGCCTTATTCAATCATATTTCACAAAAAATTGTATAAAATGTATATTTTAATGCTTAAAAATGACTAGAGTTTTCCCCATTTCATTTGTCGATCTAATTAGACTTGAAGATGCAGGCATTTGATCGTTAACGTATGGTTCAAAAAGTTAAATTGTGGTAATGTGCAAAATTTTTGAAGTTAACTTTTCTGCGGTCATGTCTTATTCAAACTAGATTTCAAAATCACTACTATCTGTACGCCAATACGGTTGACTGCGCAATCAAAATCGCCGCAAAGATTAATTACAACAATGCATAGTTTTTAATTCCATTGTCATTGGCCTCGGCTCAGAGAGAAAACCTTCACTTGTGTAGCATCGTTGACCAGAAGATCTAGGATTAGAAAAAGCTTTGGCGAATTTTCGACACTATACAGTTGAGTTGAATTCTAGCACTGTTTGAAGGAAACTTCTAACAATTGAGAATTCTGATCAGTAGATAATCATGGTTTCTCTGATAAATAGTGGCGAATGTTGATAAAGTACCCTAACAAATGGACCCGTGACCTTCCTTTCCTCGTCCTTGTCTCTCCTCTTTCTCACGCAATTATACTTACATACACTACACTCCCAGCCATCTTCTTATTGGGAATCTTCTACTTGTCCGGTTGCGGAGGGGGCTCGCTGGGGGCAGATTCGTGGAGGGGATTAACCCCAGACAGGTGACGAACAGGTCAGAGTAAGGTCTTACGAACACCACCTCCTCCCAGGATTTAGCACGCACCACACACACGTGAGACTAATGAGCAAAGTCCTTGACGCGCCCATAAACCACACTCATTCATTAGTCGTACGAAATGTCTAAACACTTGATGCGCCCCGTTCTTTAAAACTTTTACGAGTGCGTTTGAGTGAGCCATTCACTAGACGCGAAGAGCAGGATCGTCGCCCAAAGGCCACGTGGCGTGGGCGTCCGTGAAATGGAACGCGCCTGCCGCGCGGCGCCCCTTGCATCGGAATGCAGCCCCAGAGACGCGAAGCCAGCCCCGCCCCTCTGTAGGGAGGCTTCTTAGCCATTGTTGCTTAACTGCTAAATTTAGAGCAGCGCAAATGAAGGCCCAGGGGTGCTTCCACTCTTCATATGATGGTACTCTGCGTGCAGTGGCATTTTGGTGTATCTTGGGGCAGGTGCTGGTAAAATGTACTGTTGAAAGAACTAAATTCCTGTTACGCGGCATTATCTAAAAGGGACATATAAAGGGATTTGCTGGATTTTGGACGTTTAAAAGGCAAATTAAAATTTGAAAAATATTCTACAAATATCGGTTATTGGACAATAAGCTTTTTTAATTCATTGTCGCATTAATGAACATAATTTTTTGAAGATTCTCGTTTTTCTAAAAAAATGTTGCAGAAATAAAATGTAGTGAATCCTGTTTAATGTCACATAATTTATTTCGACGTCTCATCTTAAAATCCTGTGTATACTAACGTTGCATATTAATTTAATATCAATATTTTAAAGAATATATTACCATTGTTTGAAGTTGAAATTTTA
The DNA here is from genome assembly GCA_031308135.1 of Acheta domesticus. Lineage (NCBI taxonomy): Eukaryota > Metazoa > Arthropoda > Insecta > Orthoptera > Gryllidae > Acheta > Acheta domesticus. The sequence goes on along the minus strand of JAHLJT010002406.1, from coordinate 144,876,718 downwards.
ATATTAAAAAAACTCAATTTTAAATTAATTGCTTATTTGTATTGTAACGTACTTCAATTTTAACATTATTATTTTTATCTCAATTTTTTCAAAACTTATCAAATTATCACATTTAGTCGTGGGTTCTGACAGACAACATTAATCGTCATATCTGCTGGATGTGTACGAGTAATTCTATACAGAATTGCGATTACCGAAAGTTCTGTGAAAACAAACTTACTATTGAGCAGATGGCAACTAAAATGAATTATCAGCTTATTCTCTTTTAAAAACAATCAAATTTAACATTTGTTACTATCATTCTGCACAGTATTCGAGATCTCTTAAATTAAATGATTGAACGTTCTCTCTGAATACATAAATGGTACGGTATTTTTCAAATAATATTCGTAAGCTTACGATCCTTCTCGGATGATTTTCTTCTGAAATGGTTCCCACGTCCGGTGCTGTCCAGTTGACGTCTTCTGTAGCTCCCCGGAATGTCTCTGATTATTTGATCTCTTAGGTAATTTAATACATTATCGCCACGCGACTGACCCTCGCTAGGTTCGGGTGAACCTCTGCTCGCGACGATCTCATTCAGCTTACTAATATTAACCCAGCTACGGAGCTAACCTAACATAAACCCTACGGAAAATGCGAAGTCTTTTTAAATTAAATGAACTAAATTTACGTGAAACACAAAAACACGATTATAATTTACGATTGACATGCTTCTGAACTTTAATTCTACACTATGTCAATCTATAAGGATTAACCATCACCTATTCGTCTCAATATCTTTTACCAAATAACCCAGATTACAATGAAAACTAAAATTGACAGATATCGCTTATTGTTTGATGTTCATAGCTCCACTGATTATATGAGAGTGAGAAAATGTTACTTTTCACAAAATCAAGACTTCCAAAGCCTACTTCACATTTGTAGCATCTTATGACAACCGGGCCGTGACGAACGGCATAGTTCATTGTGCCTTGACGTGGAACATGGAATGTAGATATTTATTGACACATTGCCTTAACAACGTCTATTCTTTTTTTTCGTAACGTTCTGATTACGTATGATCTCCGCGCAATGATAGGTTTGATACCATGATTTTCCGTGGGGTCTTTTGGCATATCATAGTATCGGCTAATTTAACTAATAAATTAAATGTTGCAATTCTTGTAGAAAAGACAAGATCGTAGAGATTGTAACCAGCCACTGTTTTAATAATGGCAATTATGAAAGAAACTTTGACGTTCTTGTAATCACAATGTCAAACCGTAGAGAAAATCCGAGTTCAGATTTAGAGAAAACAACTGAAGTGATTCGAAAAGTGAAAAGAAGATTAAAGAATAAAAATGATCAAGCTACACAATGTCGAAATCCGTCCACATTTTATCTTGCATGAAAATAAGAACAAAAGCTTTTGTAGTTCAAGTCTTAGCAATGAGTGAAGAAACCTGGTACAAAGTAAATTTACTAGTAGCAAAGAATCTATTTTGAAGTAATCTGAACAACTTTAAGGCAATATCTTTCATTGATGTGATTTATTCTCTAGAGATATTGTATAGAAAAATAATTAGGAAAAAATTTAAAATAATCTGAATATAGAAGAATTCGAATTTCTCAGATTATCTTGTTCTTCGAATTAGCATTTGGAATATTTATTGGCTAAAATATTTTACAGTGATTTGTAGCGTCCATTGCTACAAATTCTCAACATCATTTTCGTAAACAATTTCACTTTGGACCCCTCCAGTGATCCTCAGATTAAATTACTCAAGACACATCATTCGTGTGCTCTGTTGAAGTTAAGAGTACTGTTAATTAAAATACGCTACTAATTTACAAGGTATGAGTTTGAATGAAGAGTTAAGTTTCCATAAATGTGCTCGTAGTAGCAAAATATTGAATAATGATTGTCAATACCTGAACAAGGCGCGCTTGTCGATAAATACAGATGGATTTTAACTTAAAAACCAAAAATCATGCAGGCGAATTTGATCTGGTACTCTCTATTGTGGTTCAACAGTCCTATGATCGCTATTTTCTAACAAAGTTTCCGAACCTCTTCTTCGAACAGCAACAATAAACTCAAATGTCTTCTGTAAATATAGGTAATTGAATCGTAGAATTATGTAAACATAAACGCATAGACATGTGTTTGCTATTTAGGGCCGGATTAATATGACATTTTCCAGTTAGTGGTCTTTCCCGACCAGGGCCCTGTTGTTATATATCATCTACGCCTGGAGGTAAAGTAGTCATGTGACAAGCATGACGTATTCCTATCACCTTACCTAGATTACTTGGTCTGCTTGAGCTTTTTCTTTAGTCACACAACTATAGAAACTGAATTTCTGTTAATTGTCGTGTCTTGTGCAAGTTAATTTAATCATGTAATATATACAAGATTTACATGTATAATTTTATTGTTATTATTTATTTTATTGTTTCCATTTTAGCTGATGGACCTGTCGAAGCAGACACATTGGTCTGTGAAACGTTGTGGCATGTAACGCAATAAATTATGAATTTTACTGTTTATAATCAAAAGATACTAAAACCAATAAAATGTAGACACGCGGTCACAAAAACAACCGTTTGCAATAATATTTTCATCAACCTCAGCCAAACCATATTTTATTGTTCTCACAATTTTCTAATTTTGATATTAAATACTTACAACATTTTTTCTGCCAAACTAAACATTAGACAATAGTCTTTCTTCCAAATATTTTCTTTAGCCTTATTATCTTATATTCTTAACGTGTACACAACCGCGCCATCCGTATACATGACGTGCATGGTGTTGGCTCTAATTCTCAGACTGCTCTCAGAGCATTTGTCTTCGGTCTCCCCCTCATTCAACAGCCCCGTCCCAGCTGCTAGCCCATCTGCTTGCATTCGTACTCCCCGTCCACTCTCCGTGTCCACCGAAGACGTGACCGCCTACAGAGAGTGCGTTTTTTTCGACTCGCGGCGTCGCGGCGAAATTTCGTAAAAAACGAAATGAAGACATGTTTACTCGATTATGAAAATAACTTCCGAGTCGGATCTCGCGTGCTAGTATCGCATAAACGTAAACGAAACGAGATTAAGCATTCAACTCCTTTATGTCGCGCGCGACGCCAACTCTTGAAATGTTCTGGCCGCTTGGGCGTTGATGAAAGAAACCGCTTTAGGTGAACTCCGTTGCGACTCTTTGCACTCAAGCACTTGCTACTATCACTATCGCCATCACCACCTTCACCTTTAATCACAGCTGAGTGTATAATTTCAATTCTGACTGATTAAGATCACAAAACTCAGAGTCTAGAAAATTCTAAATACGGTGTAATTCAACAATCAAATTGTAATTGTTGAACAAGTTTTCCCTCGTTCAATATGGTCCTTCAATATTTTTAGAACTATTTATAATTATCTTAACTTAGAAAGTAATTAATTGTAAATAAACAGAAATATAAACTTCAATAGTTTCATATGAAAACCATTGTCTAAAATCTCAAGGAATAACAATTTGTTTCGAAAAACAGTAATGTGAAGCAAATATTGTATTGGTTCTTTATTTATTTAAATTTTTGTTGTCATTCTACGGTTAATAGAATTCCTAATAAGTGTAAGTGATTTTTATAACATTATTCTAAAGCTACACAATGAACAGTTTAAATTAAAATATTAAAATTAATTATATTTGAGATTGTAAAACAAGAGACTCATTATTATTACGAAACAACCTTATTCCTTTAGACAAGTTTATTATTGTGAAATCCTATAAAGAGACCTTTGGTTTCTGATGAAGTTCTTTACGTCGCTGTTTCAACAGAGGTTATCGGGCCTTAGCTAGAAACAAGAGTATTTTCAAACCACAGTAATCAGTAGCATTTTATTAAGTAGTAATTTTGAAATTTGAGTTTAATAACTTTTTGTGTTAGCCGTATTATTTCACTCCTAAGCGATAAAGTAATATGATGAAACCTTAAGAAATTAGTAGAATATTATTATACTTTTAAGAAGCACCAACAATTTTTACATATTTTTCTAAATTTGTACATAAACTTAATTCCAATATTCTAATAATAAACCTTAGTTTTTTAAGTTAAATTTTATTGTACTGTCTCACATTATGTATCATGTAACGTTCTGTAGGCCCAGTATACTGAGTACTGTAAAACGTGAGACATAAACACTGTCTCGAAAAAATATTCACAAATATGTCTTTGAAAGCTGTATAAAACTAATTGAAAATAAAAATAAATTAAAATGCATATAATTAAACAGTCGATTTACATACGAGTATTTTTCGGTCATAAAGATGATTAAAAATCATAAAAATTGAAATTCATATTCTATGTTATCTTGACAAAATATTGTTTCACTCATAAACAGTCTAAAGTAGTAGAACTTTATTGCTGTTCTGACATACTCGAAAAAACGAAGAGAAATATTGGAAAATAACAAAGAGTTTTGGACTTTGTAATCTGTCTGGTACAATTGAATGCGCATAGAAAGAAAACAATCTGTAGTGTTGGCTTATAATTGCCTATTTGCAGAAAAGAATGTTCACTTTCAACGAAAGAATCTTACAGGAATCATGAAATATTCAATGCAGATCCCCTGGGAGCTGTGCCTGAAAAAGAGAGACCTAAAGAATAATTCTCCACAAAACAGAGGCTTCAAGTCGTGAGGGAGACAGCTTATCAGGCAACTGCCAGGCATGAGCAGGAAAATATGTGATTTCGTCGGGAGAAGAGAGATGTCATGGGGCAACGTGAGTAGACGTTTAGTCGTTACAGTTGGTATGTTGCATTCCAAATAAGGACGAGAATGAAAAGAAGAAATGAAGATAATGGAAAGGGGAAAGAGCAGGGATCGTTGCGTAAAACCCTTGCAAATGAATATGCGTGAGGTTTAAGAAATAGTTCTTGCAAACAAAATTATACAAACGTACACATTCCGTACAAATGTAAAAACTTTCACATTCCGTATGGGCTCAAATTGCGAAAACTGTTTTATAATCCAAATTATGATATACTTTCTCATGTACAACTGAAGACTTTTGCGTTTTTACTTTCTCGTGTACGTACGTATATTCTACGTAGTAATATACGTAATATAGAGAAATTTATGAAATTCTGCGACCAAAAACGATAATTTTTCGACAGAAAACTCGTGTGTGGGGCTCTTCTAATATGTAGAAAATTACTGCTTCTAACACGTTATATGGACAGATTTCAGCAATTGTGGGACCATGATACCGAAAAGGAGGTATTTTTCGAAACGTCCGTCCGTCCGTTCGTCTGTCCATTCGTCTGTGAACAACACTAGCGCCTAAACTATTCGTACAATATTTTCCAAAAATAATATTGTCTGATCAATCTGGCTCCTCTCGAAGCTCTGCAATTTTGAAAATCATTCTTTAAATTTTGGGGGTACTTTACATGAAGCCTCTGGGATATTTTCAATTTTTTTTCAGAAATAGCCCCAAATTTTTTCTTTAAATTTCTTGTAAGAATAGAGTGAAAACCCATTATAAAGATGGCATAGGTCCTATTTTCACAGCTAACTCAAAGTTTCGAAAATTGCAAAAATTTTAATTTTTTCCGCGCCTTCTTACAATTACAAAACTGATGATAGAGATGTTTCCTAGGAAATATCACGAGTGCTTTGCAAATTGTCGATAAATGACCGACTCGCGAAGCGAGGAGGGGATTCATCTGAGTGTTTTCAAAGGACGAGTGGTGTTGAATATGGCTATTCCTCGAATGAAATTACGTCCAGTAGAGTTCCAAAATACGTCTAATAATGAAAATAACTGAATGCTATGTTAAAATCAAAGAAGTTATTTTGCAGTACATACACGGTTTATTGGACATCGACAATGCGATCGATGCATACCGCCTCCTAAGATAGATGACATACAGTTTATGATAGCCAGTGAGTAGAAGCGGTAAGAAAAATCGGATAGAAAAAGCATTAAATGTTTTGAGATACTCCGCCCTGATTGGGGCTTTTTGTATGTATAATTAAACACAATTGGTTTTAATTTCACGAGTGGAATAGTCCTTCAAATAAAATTTGTTGTCTATAATTAGTTCTTTCAATAAGTTCAGGTACTTTAAAAAAATAGTAGCTTTCGCGCAATATTGCCCGAAATATGAGTATTAAAAAATATCAGAAACAAGAATTTCTCAAAAAGTCCCAACATTTTTTCTTTAAATTTTTGGTAGGGATAGTGCTAAAAGTACTGCATAATGTGACGTAAACGCTATTTCATTCTGTTCTATTGTATTTTCAAAAACTACAAAAATGTTTTTTTTAATATCTCTCACGCCTCGTTGGAATTAAACATTGTAGAAATCACGACCATTGATGAAATAAGGGATATAGTTTACGGGATTGGTCAGTGTTAACAATGAAACAATTAGTTTGACAACGTTTCGGAATTTTATAATTCGTTCATCAGGGCTAGAGAATTTTGCGGATTGTTAATTTGAGTTTGATGTCTTCATTCTGCTTTTTTTTGTTATTGTTTGTACTCTAGTCCTGATAAAGGAATTATAAAACTTCAAAACGTTGGCATATTAACTGTTTCATTGTTTATACTGACCAATCCTCTGAAATACATCCCTTATCTATCATGTCTTTGATATGTTCATTTCCATGAATTTGTATACATTATTGAATTTGTGAGTGGAAGTATTTTAAATGACTTCCAACGAAGTTTCACGGAAACAAACGTTTTCTGTGTAACAGAGCTTCAAATATCGCATTTACAATAACCCTTAAAAAACTTTTTTTTTAAACCGCTCCAAATTTTTCAATTAAAATTTTCAAACAGGAGTATAATATTCTGAAAGTAATATTTCGGTTCTATCATTAGAAAACCGTAAAATTGAGAAAATTTCAAACAAATGTACTTTGGGCGGCGATAAATGGCAGCAGGCAAGGGGATGAGGCACGAACGGAAAGTTAGCTCAGAGCAAATAAATTTGAAAACTAACTAGTACGAGAAAGTCTGTACCGTTCTGTAGCACCAACAGTTTCATTGCTTTACTTCGTACTGGGTTTGAGTCACTTTTCTGATCACATTCAAATAAATGTCAATGGGAGAACAAATTCATATACAACAGTGTTCCATTGAAAAAAGAAAGTTGAAAAATGTGTCACAACGTTGTTCCAGTTCAGAGGGGAAGAGAGAGAGGACGGCAGAGAAACACAGAGATTACATGTCAGCCCCTCTAAGCCTAGGGTCAGGATCTTAACCTTTCACTATTGATTCCGTCGAAACGCATCTTCCAAAATATCCGTTTCGCAAACGAACCGATTCGTCGCCCTTGAGGAACTCCACGGTTGCACGGCTGTTTGCGCCCAAATGCCAGGATGCTGTGACTCGCTGCTGCAGTGACTGCTGCCGTGGCAACGGCTCGCCGACACCGCCTTCGCGATGTAGACTCGTGGGTGGCACAGGAACTGACGCGGAGACGGTGCGCTGAGGCGAGGCGAGCGGTGCCTCGGGTCGGAAATGAGCTCCGACGGCGGCACGGCAGCGCGCTGCGGGGGCGCGCGCCGAGCCCCTTCATCGTGCGCTTTGCCGCGGCAGCCCCAGCGCGCGACGACACGACCAGCGGGCGCAATCACATGGCCGCTTTCGCCATCATTACTTAACATTTTAAGTCTGTCTTAAGCGTTTAAAGATAGATATAGGAGACGTTTCCGTTTCACCACACCCTTTAAGGAGAACTTAAACGATTAGTTCAACTTGAATTTAAGCACACCTCTCAGCAGCATTTATACATTTTTAGTCGTACTTTAAGGCTCAAAAACAGTCCAAATAGCGATCATATAGTGGAGTGTTACTTTTGATAGTGATTCCTGCAACAATTGTAAAAATGAGAGCTTTTAGAAACCTTCTTGTAGGCCGAGGTTTGTATATGGGAATGGTCCGAATATTTTGTAGAGTTCCATAAAAGAAGTTTTGACACTCGATTTCCTCTATCAGAGATGACAACGTTACATGTTTTGGAGCTAATTGTAGACCGATTGGGATTTCCAAGTGTACTTCTTAGTTAATTATTAACGAAATGAGCATTTCGATAATTTGATATAAAACTGCCTTGCAAATAACAATTTTGTCCAACTACTAGTGTTTTGTACGTTACATGATCCCGCTGCTACTCACAACTTCCAAGTTTTACATACAGTAATTTTTATTGCATTTCCTTTTTCTTCTAAACTTAACCATCTCCACAACTTTATTTAATATTTGTTACATTTTATCTTGTAGTTCGTTGCTTAAAATTGTGCTAAATGATATCCCACGCTTTCTTTTTGTCGGTTTGCTGTTATATTTGTAACTTTATTTTCTATAATAGAAATGTATTTTCTCATACATTCCATGAGCACTTCTTTCTATGACGATGTACATTTCGTAATTTTTTTCCCATTACAAAAAATGAACAAAAAATAACCTATTTGCACCACAGAGTACAAAGCAGAACCAAAACAAACAAGGTTAGTTATGGTCAGTGGCTGGTTCACCAGGGTCCAGCATTGCCAACCAACTCTCGGATGCATTTAATGTATACTTCACTAAGCATTGCTTTGAAGTGGGTGGTGAAACGACGAACAACAAAGCATGACTTAAAACGCGTCTTAAAATTAAGTATGACTTTGCTAAGTCAGGTTTTGGTGAAACCGGCAGTAAAGCCACTCATTGATCAACGCATAAATTTTGAATGAAGATTGTTGTGATAAATGTCCCTTAGGAAAGTTATTTAGAAAGAGCAATGAATTTTGCAGTTTGTGTATTTCATATGAAAAGTAACCGTAGTCACTCATAGAGGTCTAGAAAAAAACAAAATAATTTGTGTATTTATCAGCAGAACAATAAGATTTTTTTAAATGTATCGTATGGGTTATTTTGTGGGACACGGCCATTGGCTATAGTTCCGCACTCGTGTATTTGATCGAGTCTTCCTTTAAATCCTACAACCGGTGCGGGTTTAAGAGACCTTCTTCGAAGAAGCGTGCCCTGGGGACGTCCCCTTAAGCGCCTGGGTGTAATTCTTATTTTCTCCACCAGATGTATGGCTCATTGTAAATTAACAATATCCATAGGCATATCCAGGCTTTTTTGGGGAGGGGAGAGCGAGGGCCTGCAGCTATAGAACCCAACGGATTTCATGTTTTCTTATAGAAAATTTTTTATTTTTATTCAATATAAAATGTATTTTGCCGGTCTGTATAGCCGAGATCATTAAGGTTAAAGAACCGTCACTGACGCGGCTCGAAGGGTTCAAATCCTGCTTCGGGCATGGATGTTTGTGTTGTCATTACGCGTTCTCCCTAAAGTTCCCCCTACAGTTAAAAAAATCACAGTGGTCGCTATATGACCAAGGTGTTGAAAAGTGACCTTTAAAATGTTTTTTCTGCATTTAGTTGATACGATAATTATAAGTAATTGAAGTATTGAATGCCATTCGTTTATATAAAATTGGTAAAAACTATATTTTCAATAAGTGCCATTGGCTGCCGGGTGAGGGTGCGGAGCTGGAGCGCCATGAGCCCCACCCTTGTGTTCGCCACTATTTACATTCGAGCTTTTTGGTTGAGAGAACGTCAGATCTTGACAGGAGGGAAAATTACCGGGGGAATTTAATTTTACCGGTCCATTCCGCAAGCATGACATGCCCATTGTGGTATTTTAAGGTTTTCCAAAAATTCCTGGAATCCGGGATTTCAAAGGCCAGGATCCCAAGCACTCGCCCACGGAGACGCGCAGCTTAAGCCATACTCTTGACACGAAAGGAATTGGCTTTAATTGATTTCTACACAGTAAGTGATTTGCTGCTCAATATTTCTTCGCGAATTGCATGTTAATAACCGGCTGATGAAAGGTCGTTGGTGCAAGCGTAGGGTTTTTCCCGAAGCGTAAACCCGCATCCCTAAATCACAGTGTAAGCCACGTACGCAAACGTTTTGACTCTCGTGCGCCGAGGGCAACCGTCGTGTCGCCGGACAGCGTGAAAAATTCTAAAGCTCTCCAGGGAGTTTTACACATGGCTTAATGAGAACGATTGGGTGCTGGGTGGGGGAAAAGTGGGGCAATGTTTTATAGTGAGTTTCTCGGTGCGATTGATTGTAATCTAGTCTGATCACTTTTCTTTCTCGCTTCAGAAATAGACAGAAACACTTTTTTTTTAAAATTTGAATGTTCATTTTATTTAAAAACATCGTCTCCTGTATTATTTCAGTAGTATACCTTTCCGTTGCGGCTCTCACACGCAAACAATCTTTATAAATGAGGTCTCTAAAGAAAGAGAATTTTACGGAGACTTGACGAATTGCACTTTGATTTTAAAAATATGAAGGATTTGTTAAACAAAACGCATCTAAATATTCAAGTTAAATGCAACCCGCAACACTTGCAAAAGTTTTCGTAAAATAACTCCTAAACAAAGCGTTTTAGGGCATTAAAAACTAAACTTTTGAGGCTCGGGCCTCAAAGAAACGCTTTTCACACCATTATCTATAAGATGAGACATCCCTCGACATTCAATTACATTTTCGGTTCCGCGATTTAATACCATCAAGGCCACCTCAATATTTCAGCGTTTGATGCTGGTAGCCATTTTTGTGACGACACGCTTAGAAGGCTTAGATTCCTCAATTTTATATTTACGCTTTCTGTATACACTGGGGTTTGTGCAGTCTGATTAGGTTTATTTGCTTAATTATTAATTCAAGATTTGCTCTCCAGCAACAACTAGAAGTACTATTATAGATGCTTGATACATATGAAGATGTGTCTTATGCGTGTAGTGAAACCATTCAATTAATGTTTTGCCGTGGACTGTAAGTGCTGTGTACTTAATTGTGGAGGGATGTGGTTGTACAGTGAAGAGTGAAGACTGTGTTTGTGTTATACCTGTACCAATATTTTCGTAATCATTCGATGAAATTTTCAAGTCAGAGGGTTCAGACACGTAGCTTTCTCAAAGGTAAAAAGCTAATATTTTTGTGGCTATCACGAAAAGCTAAAAACTGACAAATAATATTGAATAATTACTTCAAATGTCTTTAAGGAAGTGTTGAGAATTGTTCCAAGAAAATTCTCCAAGATATTGAATAAATATTTATTGAAAATTTCTTTTAAACATCAATTGTACTGTTTTTAATTTTTATTTGTTATTGTATTAGTACATTGAAAGTTACCGTTATAGATTTTTGAACAAATAAACACGTTTCGATAACTACTTTGTCTCTTAGAATGGAAATAGAAGGAGTGGTTAGTGTGGGGTCTAACATGCGAGAGCTCTCGCACGGGTACGCGGAGGTAGTGGGGGAAAACTTGTACTATGGTACAACACAAAGAACAAACTTTTGAAAGTAGCTAAAGTACAATAGCTTGAAATAAATGAAAAACAAAAATCAAAACGCGCTAGCTTACGATACTACGTGAATTAATTAAAAAACAACTAAATTTAAAATTATAGAGAGAATAGCGCAAGTCACTCGACAACTGCCAACGATCGCAGTCCAAACGCACGATTTAAATGTTGGCGGTATCTGGAAATCATGTACATCAACGCCCAGCTGCAACCACGTATTGGAAATAATACACCGTTTGATATTAAACTCAAGATGTTCGTTAAGATATTGTATACGCAAACATCGTTTGAGCAACATTCCCATGTACCAAAATGACGTCTAAGCCTACTAAACTGTTTCTAATGGCAACAAATGGTATTTTGTACTCAAAGGTGAAAATGTTAGTTTGATTATTTTTTATCTCGGAATTGCTTTTCTTGGGGTACGTAAGAACTCAGAAAATAATCCAATACTTTTTAGTATACAAATAATTTTTCAATTTTCGCACCCCAGCAAGCTGGCACCCTGACTCTAAACCCCCTCCAGAAACCTCCCTCGGTTCCTCATGACAAATCAAGGAAAGTTAAATAATATTGCAAAGAGTAGGTTCGTACTTGTCCGATCCGGTATTTTCGCATTACTGTACTGGGCTTTCTCAAGAGTAAAAACCTTTTCTATTACTTTTGTTACTACCAAGGAGAGCAAAAAGCTAACTCTCAAGGAAGATTGAATAATTTCTTCATATGTTTTTAAAGAAGTATGAATTGTTCCAAGAACATCTCTCTATAATGCTGAATAAACCTTAATTGAAAATTTGTTTCCCACATCAATTGCATCAATTGCTTTGTTATTTTGGTTGATATTCTGTAAGTACATTAGCAGTCCCTCTCCTTCCCTCTCCTTCTTTATGGAAAGGATAGACAAATGGGTAGGGAAAGGGTGGGGTTTAACACGCGAGAGTTCTCGCACGGTTACACTAGTATTTTTAAATTGCCCAGACATCATTGAGAAATAGGTATGGACATAAACATTTGCTTTTTTTAGTAATTTTGTATACTTCTAAAAACGTATGTAATACCGATTGTGAATTTATAACTCAACTATAAAAAGGAGGCCAGCACTTGGAAAATATTTCCTTCATCAAGACTAATTTGAAATACTCTGTTTGAATTCCTTTATTCATTACATTCTTCATGACGAAGAACTATCTAGAAATACAACGAGCTTTAATTACATTTTCTGTTTATTACGTCATTTCTCATCACCGCATAACCGTCAGCATTTTCACTACTACCATTTCATTATTTCCAGAGGTGTCATCTAATTCTTAGGACAAGCACTAAATAACTAGCTTTTACCTCCGTATTCCCCATTTCGACAAGTGATGTTCGCTCTAAATCACCCGCACACAAACAAAATAACTGGAAAGCGACTTGTGCCCTCCCCGAAGAGTGGCAGGCGCCTGGGAGGCCTTGAGAGCTTCGCCGCGTGGTTTAAGAGCAGCGGCCCGCGCTAACGACAGCGTCTGGGCCTCTCGCCGAGCGTAATGCGAAGGAGGGGGGCGGCGGGACAGCGCGTCACTCGCACAATCCGATGTAATTACTTAAGGAAATGGAATAGCGTGTCGCTGCGTTGCGCTCGCGGGCTTTTGCAAAATGTCTTCTTTTTTTTCCTGGGCTGCGTTCGTCTCTTCTCTGCCTTCTGCACCGGCATCGGTCTTGTCGGATGAACTTCTCAGAAGAGAATTGTAGAATTATTTGTCGAACAAAGGTGAACCGGTTACCATCTTACAGGGATTCTGCGGAGACGCAAACTACTTTTTAAATGGATGTTTGTGGAGAATTTGTGAACGAACTAAGATTAGACCAGAGATGTTAACTATGAAAAGTGCAGAAAAAATTTATATAACCTTGATTATTTAAATTACCTCTTACTCTAATAAATAAAGCCTTATTACTGTACTGAACCACGCTTCTTTAAATTATTTTTGAAAATCGAATAAGCGTACCATAAATGTCTTCTCCATAGAGCATTTCTAGTAGTTGGAAACTTTGCTTGTAAACTTTCTTTAGTGTAAACTCACAACATTACTATTTCATTAATATTTTTCATTCAAGAATTCATTTTCAAGAATTTTCAGGTGCAAAGACGCCCTTTTCATTTTTAAGGTTGAATATTTACTACTAAAGTAACAATATACTTTTGTACTATTTTTGGGTGCGCAATTTAAACTTTTACTCACATATTTTATATGTAGGCTCAAATAAATAAATTATCTTTATCCATTGCTTACTGGTCTTAGATACTCGTTCTTGGAAGCTTGTGAATTTCATCGAGGCAGTAGTAAACTGGTAAGCAACGCCCTACGTATTGTATTTAATGAAACCGATAGACATTCGTTGTTCTCTAAATATTTCTCTTTAGAAATTTGTCAATGATTTTTGAAATGTGTTGTATAAATTAGCCTAAGAAAGCAACAAAATGTAAATTCCAAATTCACTCTTTTTGTTTGATGTTTCATCACATTGCAACTACTTCAGATTGATTGATGGGATAGTATTTCCGGACGCGACAACTGCTAAGATTCCGTAGGCGTAGTGCACTATTTTATCTGGGAAGATAAAGGCGCTCTTCCCTCGCTGCATGGCGAGATCCTGCGCCGTCTACACGTCGACTTGCTTGCCATGTGCCTCTCGCCAGCGGTGCACCGCCCCAGGAGGGACAAGCTCGGAGCTCCCGACATGGGCGCTAGTGCAGTGCGTGTAAGAAAGTGCAAGTAAGGGAGTGAGGATAGGACAAGGAAGAGGAAGGAAAGATCGTGCGCAGTCAATGGTCTGTAAGAGCACTGCACAGGCATTCGCCTAGTGTTTATCGGTGAAATCAAGGAAAACTACCCATCAGAGCAGCCGGCAGACGTACTTCTCCTTCAGGCAGCAACTTAATCCAACAGCAACGTATGAGCAAAAAGCCTGCCACCGTTGGGACTCCGCCCCGCCCCGCTGCCGTTGGGAGGCTTCCCGGTCAGACGACACTGGAGGGAGGTCAATTGATTTTCTGAGCCATCTAAGCTGGTCAACAACTTCAGAGTATTTTGTAAAAATTCACATACACAAACCTGCTCGTTACTTTCTTGGAACATTACAATCACCCTTTCCAAGCAGTCTATTGAAACCCTTTGGTGTTGTCACAGCATCACTACTGACGCGTGCCGCATGGAAAAGGGTATTTGTTTCGTCCATCGTCTCCATTACCGGCGCAATTACGATCTCGTCATCCCTGCCGTGCTTCCTCAGTCATCGCCCTCTCCCGGCGGGGCCCGCCACGTTCCCTCTCCGCGTCTCCTGGTGGGTGGGGGCGGGGCGGGGCGGGGCGGGGCGGGGCGGAGCTCGAGGGAATCGCTGCGTCGCGTGCGCCCACCTGTCCGCTGAGCCGCTCCGCACAATCCCATTATTAGGCCTTTATTTAATTGCATTATGATCCGCTAACTCCCTCTTTAGCGCGCCACGGAAGGGAGGGGGAATTAAATTGGAGTTTTAAGGTCATTACGAGCCGGGGTCCGCCTTTTAATCTGCGCGGCGCAGGGCGGGGGCGGGGGCGGGGGCGGGGCCACCTTGGGATGCCGCCCGCGGGCGCGGAGGCGAGGAGCAAGGCAGTGCCGGCACACCGCGCCGCCTCCCCGATGCCGCTTTGTTCGCTCTTGCGCCCTAGATTTCTGCATTGGAAACAAAAACTTGCTTCAGAAATTTCAACTAGATTATAATGCAATTATACTTGCCTTTCCGGTTTTTACCTAAAATTAATTTTTAAAAACTTAATCCGCTTTAAAATTTGAACTAAAAGAGTGATTCATCGGATATTTTTAATGCCATTTGTACACACATTTGTAATGTAATTTGTATTAAGGAATAATTATCTAATTGTGTAATGGACCGAACCATCAGTGGAATGAATTATCTCTTCTTTACATAAGTAGTACAAAAATTTATTTGAAAATACATAATTAATTTTTTTAAAACTATGTTTGTGAAACAAAAAAATGTAATTTGCACATTCATTATTTAATTCGTTAATAAAATACGCCATTGAAAATGTTTTTTTTAATTAATAATATGAAAGAACTTACAAATGTCTAGACTATGCATCTATTTATTTCCGAACGAATCCTGAAAAAAATTAACGGGCAAATTTTGTTTTTAAAGAATTAATCAAATAAGTTCATTAAATACGATACATTGATAAATTGACTTAAAATTTTCCAAATATGTTTCAATAATATTTAAAATTAGATAAATGATGAATTTAACTTGTTGTTTTGATGACTTTCACGTAGGGGAAAATTTGTCGCCTAAAATTGTTCAGAAAAACATTCACATAATTAATTTTTTCTTGTTTAGATTTTCCAAAATTCGCCCTTTTACACGGTTCCTGCTCCAAATGTGTAGTTGTGGTTTGGGAAACCAGTTCTAAAGCAGATTTAATTTCATTTAAGGGGTCTTTTAAATTCATTTCTTAAATATTGAATGAATGCATTTCTGCATCGTTATTTCTGAGGCCATTATAGAAATTTCATTCACTCAAACACTCAAATATCTAAATGATTGTTGCCTAAATTGTTTGATTCAACGATTCTTTTTTATGTATTTATTTACAATTGTATTTGTGAATCTTTCCAAAAAGGAAAATATCGTAATAATATTAAAACGACGCTTCAATTTCGTCGAAAGTGTATTGTAACCATTGCATTGTTTTCTTTTCCACTGTTTATTAGTTAAAACTTTCTTAAATCAAGTTGTACTAACTAGATCATTAAAATTGGCCTAAGATGTTTACAAATTTTTGTAACATTCCTTATTTGCAAATAAATGTTTAATAAAAATATTACCTTTCAGGAACATGATATTCTTTGATATAAAGATTATAAAACGTCTATGTAAATTTTACATTAGTTAGTATTTAGTACAGATAGGAATGCGTAATATATTCTAGGGTTAAATTACTGATTAGTAATAATCAATATGTTGAACATAAGGTAAAAATTAATAGGGAGGTTAATTCCAGGATACCCAAGGTAAAAAAACTAATTCAGCCAATTGGAAACTCAGATTAGTCCCATTAACAATTTCCAAACCAAACTGGCACCATCCCTTAAAAGCACTAGGTTTGGCCGGTTGGCTCAAGTTGACATTTGCGCGTAAGTACCTCCGAAAATACAGCATGGTGCGCACTGAGTCGGTACCGAATAAATGGATATTTTCACCGAGTTGCGAGCAGTAGATCAATACGGTACGCACACGTCGGAGTAACTGACATTTCAGCGTCGATGTCTGTCTTCTTGCCTTGTGTTGTGCGCAATGTCCAGAGTAACGTAATTTTTACAAGTTAACGAATATAGTTTATGTCGTTGCTCATAAAAAATAACCCAAAGTCTTCACGAAGACTCGCCCTTATTTTTTTGTATTAGAAATATGGTCATCAAGTTATAATTTTATGAACGATTATGCAAAGTAGTATGTGATGTATTTGAAAAAAGGTTAGTATATTCCATTCTACACAAAAGGTTAGAATTTATATTACCATACTTTATACTCCTGATATGATTATAGCCAGTCCCGATGCAAAAGCGCGCGCTACAAAAATACATGGGATGTCCAAAAGATCTTTCGCTAGAGTTTTTTTTGCAAAAGACATAAGATGCGGATCCTGGCGTGCCGACCTTGAAGGTCTACTGCTCGCAACCCCGAAGATAACAATGGAATTAATTTTTCAAAAATCTCGTACATGCTTTAGCGATCCGGAGAGTGTTTGACTTAATTCGTAACGAGACCATTTTACTCGTCGTCACACTTATAGACACAGAGAGGACAAAAACAAAACGGCCACTGGTAAAACCGGATCTTTCAGGGCATGCTATAAGTTTAATTTTTGGCACTAGTGGTAAAAGTGATGCTCAAGTGTTGGGTATCACTCACCTGTGAATACAACAAATAAAACAAAATACTTTCGTTTGATCGCATCAGCTACTAATGATGTTAACGTATTATTAAGAGATTTATATACTTAAATTAAAATAAAAAAGAAATTCAACAAGACTCTCTAAAAATGGTATAGGACACACGTTGCAAAAGTGATATTATTTTGCTCGTATAATTACTCTATTCGACATATCGGCTTCGTGTCGCAACCTTTCCCACTAGCAAAATAAAATGTCACTTTTATCACTCCTATCGTAAGTAATTAATTTCATTTCAAATTAGTTCATCGACAATAATAATAAAAAAAGATTGCAGACGTTTCACACCATTCTTTCTCATCCTTTACCTTTCACCTTTGTTAATTCCACCATGACATCATGAGGAGACTAAGGTCGGGCAAGAGATGCAGTGCACTCTGAGACAACAGACCGTCTAATTTAACCAATATTGATAAAAAAATTACAAGAAGCGAGACAATTTGGCATTTGGTGACTGATGGGCTATTTTAACATGTCTCGATGTGCTCCCAATGCATAATAGCGTTCACATCACATCGTAATTTTACTCAATGCCTCGTACATGTCCAAGAACTTCAACATTTGATTTGTTCCTCCCATTTGATAGATTTTTCATAATTAATCTCAACATACTGTAATTAAGATACCTTTGTAAAAGTTTGATTAGAAATCTTCAAAGTGGGTTTTTGTATGATTTCCTGCGGCACTCGATAAGTATTTGAATGCGTACCTATGTAGAATGTATAGAGGCTAAACCCAGTTTTCCCGCCACTTATTCCACCATTTCTCCAGAATTCACATCGTTATTATTGAAAACTTCTACTCATAAAACCATCACTCATGGATTTTAACTAACTTAGTAGTTGAGAAGCTCCTAAACGCCAATAAAAGTAAATAAATAAAGTAATAAAGATAACAAAGCCGGCCCGGATAGCCGTGGTTGATAAGGTTCAAGAGCCATAGCTGCCTTGGGCGTAAAAGGTCACGGGTTCGAATCCCGCCCGAGGCATGAATGTATGTGTCTGTATGTTTGTAATCGACCATTTATCTTTCGTCATAATCATTTCATACCTCATCCCCCCAGGGATAACAAACTTGGAATTTAAAAATGGATTCAGCATGGACATGATGATCTTCTCAAAGTAAAAAGTCATGTGCACTTATCCCCGGGAAAAAGAAATGACTGGGCCTCGTTGAGTGCAGTTACACGTTCGCGTAATCCTAGGATGGCCGATTTGCGAACGAATACTCAATTTTATTTTGGATACGTGACTTGATTGCCTTGAAAATCTCTGGACAAGCGAGTAGCAGTGAGAAGATCAAATGAGATTAAAGAAGAAATAGCAGATCTAATAATAATGTATGAATTGAAAACATTACAGGATATACTTTGCGATTATCATAAGAGAAGCGAAGATAAGATTAGAACTGAATTGTACAGTGTATGCCAAACATTGGGTTCATGTAGATCCCAATGGTATGACCATCTACTCAGAATGTTCGTGAATCCCGGTGCAAAATTTTAAATGTAAACCTCTATGCAGCAGAAGTGTGGATCGTCCAAGATTACCGTAGAATGATCAAATGGAATTTCTTGAGACGGAACAGTTTTAAAGGAATAATTCACGGTGATAAATAAATATATCATTGTATTTGGCATTTTAAAGACGGATTAATGCGACTTTTGCCAGCTAGCGGTTTTCCAGGTCTGGATCCTGTCTTGATTTATTATCTAAGAGGGAGAGAGGTGTCGATCATGACGTATTCCCAACACCAGACCTTTCACCTTTTGCCTGCTTGAGCTTTTTCTTTGGTCACAAGCTACAGAAGCGCAGCAGGTTGTATTAGAATTTTTTAAATTTAATTTCTTCTTATTTGGCAGTTATGCCTTTCAGGGGTGTGTGCATTTTATTTTCAATATATAACATTTGGGCATACAACCTCTCACTATTGTATCTTACTACTAGCTAATTTATAGAGTTTCATACTTATATTTCTAACACATGAAAAAAATTTACATAGAATACTCAAATTTAGCGATACATCATTCTTAAATATGGATACTTCTACATACATTCTAAAAAATACCAGCCGTACCAACACACTGTCCCATGCACCGATGGGCTCAAGATAAATAAATAAATAAATTGAATGCAATGCCTGGTTCGCCCCACTGTGCGCCGTCGAGTGTGAGCTGAGTGGAGCATTCCAGGAAGAGGGCGTTGCCCCGCTGAGCCGCTGCGCCACCCCGTCCCGCCCCAATCCCACCCCTTGCCCACCGCCTCGCCTCCGCCCCCTCCCGCCACATCCGCACGCCAGCCCCTGGAAGCGGGCCAAGGTCTCGACTTTCGCGGAAAGAATGCGGCAGGCAGGCAGGCAGGCAGGCAGGGAGGGTGCAACCCAATGCGCGACGGGAGAATGCGTGCGCTTGCGTTGGGAAATGGGTTCGCTCTTTGTGGAGCACGCGGCGGGAAGTGCGCAGCTCTGCAAGGTTATAAAAGGCAGGTTGCTAGAGTTACTAAAATGATGAAGCTGAGCAATCTGAGAAATTTCTTAAGGGTTGTCGAAGAACCTAGTTCGGGTGTAACGTAGTAAAAATTACTAAAAAAAGCTATCAACTAAACATATTTTAAAAACAAACGTGAGTAACGTCTATGAGAATAGTAGGAATGTAATTACTTTTACATTTTCCCTACAAAGTGAGAGAAGATTATGTAATGCTGCGCGAAAAAACTGAGAATTTTCAACAGAAATCTCTTATTAGATGGCCCTGGTAACGAAAAAGTGGATAAATCCAGATACTAAATTTAGGAAAATAATCCTCCATATTTTAGTGGGTCCTTGATAGGCGAAAAAATCGAATGATGGCAAAATATCTGCTCTGTCCTTCCGTCTGTGAACAACGATAACGGCTAAAGCGTTCAGCTGATTTTCTCCAGAATTGATATTTCTCCATCGATTTGACTGATGTCGTGGCCCCGTGAGTTTGAAACCGATATCTTAATTTTGGAGGAGACATAGATAATTTTCAAAAATTTCAAAAAATGGCTCCAAATAGTGCGAATTGCGCTGTTTAAGATGGCATAAAAGTAATTTTTCTCTATTCTTTTTTATCTCTCACGCCTTTTTTGTGTATTTTTCAATATCTCTCACGTCTTTAATGTGCTCACTCCCAACGATTTATACACATTATTGCATTTGCGAATAGAAGTGCTTCAAATGGCTTGCATTTTTTTTTTCGAAAACTCATACGATTTCCCTGAAAAAGAGCTTCAAATTTCGCATTTACAGTAACATTGAAAGGTTATTTCCTTGTCAACTTTTCAACAAAGTTTTCACTAAATTTTCCTTATAGGACGGGGTTTACTCTTCAAAAAATATAGAAATTTTCAAAAAACTGTACTTTGAGCGGCAATAGATGGCAGCTGGCGAGAGTATGTGGCAATTCCGAAAAGCCTGCTCAGAGCAAAAACTTAGAAAACTAACAAGTACGAGAAAGTCTGTGCCGTTCTATGGCACAACTAGTTATTTATATTGGGTCAGATACAGCGGACATCATTATGGTTGTTACAATTTCCTTCAGTAGAACGATATTAAATAAAATATTCACCAGTTCGTCTACAGCAGTGGTTGCCAACTCAATGCTGTGTGAATTTACAGCAATCTGTTAGCGTCCTCCGCACGGAGCTGCGGAGCAAAAGCAGAGCCCGACGCGGCGGTGGGCACAGAGTGTTCTAATGATGCTACGGAAACGAGGGGAAAAGGTTCACTTGGAAAATCGATATTTACGTTTTTAAATTGTTATATTATTTAGAATGTTCATGATTAAATACGTTATGAAGAATTATGTAATAGAATATTAATTATTTCACAATTAAATGCAATATCCGAATCTATCATAAACAGTACTGTAATTCCACTTCTATTCTATTAGATAACCGTTTTGAGAAAGACAATTTTAACATTTTAAAACAATAATATTTTATGCAATGCTATATAATATAACGAATTAGTTCGTTCTGAAAGAATATTTAATGTTAGCAAATCGATAACAATTTGGTACCCGGTATGGGTCACGTGAGAGAATTTTGACCCTAGGCTTGCCTATTTTTGATGTACAGTTTTGTTTGAGAATTTTGTAAATCTCCATGATTTTCAGCGTCATTTCCACAATCTTAAATCTGCATATTCTTTTACTCATCCCACGGTTGCGAGTTATGTAAATTCTAAGAATTTATTTTATCTCGCAGGTTTCTCTGGATCCCAAAGCTACGTACTACATCTGTAGGTTGGACTTTTTAACATATAGCGACTCGTTCGAACAAACTAACTCTCTGCGGTCATCTATTCTCTAGTTGGCAAAGATTGAACTATAGAGTTAATATGCTAAAATCAAACGCCCGTATTTAGGATCAATGAACTAAAATACGAATGATGCAGATGAGTGCACGTTTTCTTTTAGGAAACGACTTCATTGCATGGAAATTGAATGCAAAATATGCATACAAAATACATGTAAAATTATTTAAGATAGAGAAAATCACCAGCGTCTTTTCTCCAATTAGATAAAGAAGTGTTTCTAACACAACTTTTCTGAGAAGGTTTCATTTCTTCAAAGCAGGTATTTCTTCACATGATTTTTCTTCCATAGTTTTCAGATGGTTATGCTTATTCTACACACAAAGGAATTTTCTATGAACAAATCCACTTTTGGACTTACGACAGCGCTGTATGGCGCGCAGGCCTGCTACTAGACATTGCGTTAATTTCGAAAAGATTATTGTATGAATAATTGTGTAGTCCTGCGAGATGAAGTGAAGTGAAAGGTCGTACCTTACGCGTAAGATTCTACGTTACAGTACTAACATCCGCCACATGACTCGTGGTGCATAAGGCCAAGACATTACAAATGTGCTGAAATTCCCTAATGAGGCGGCGCTGTCGCCGCTGCCCTTGCAGCCGCGCCCTTCCACTCCACCGCCTTCGCCGCCGCGCCGCGCCGTCCTCTCCATCGTTGCTGTCCTCGCCGTCGTTGCTTAATGTTTCCGGGCCCGAGTCGGGAGTTCGCATCTTGGCGCAGGCAGGGCGTGCGCCGCGCCAAATGAGCGCCGTTCTCTGCAGACGCCAACCACCGACGGCAGAATGGCCCCAACCAGGTTTCCCTGGCGGAGAGATTATTTCCTGAGACGACAACTGACAATGGAACCACAGCGCGTTTTCATGCAATGCAAAAATAACACTTCTTCGTTTCTATGTATCCTTATGTTCAATTTATCTTTTCCCTTTTGATATCATATTCTAAACTAAATTCTGCTAGGAAAAATACTGTTATTTTAAAAATTGAATTCTACATGTGCTCACTAAGATATTTTAGTATTGTCTTTATTATTATTATTATTATATTATTATTATTATTAATTAGTATGAATAGTAGTAGTAGTAGTAGTAGTAGTAGTAGTAGTAGTAGTAGTAGTCGTAGTGGTAGCAGTAGCAGTACTATCGCTCATTTATCACCACGCTGCACGTTATCTTCCGAGGCCCTAGTCATTCTTATCCGAGATACATTAATGTGCATCATTATAATAGCGTTTCGGCTGCATCCCTTGGTAAGGTGAATTATGAGGTGATAGGATGATGATGAGTGGTTAAAGGACAGGCATAAATACGACCATGACTATGCAGAAATTGAACTGCAGACTCCTCGGCGCAGAGGTTGCCGCAACCATCTACGCCTAAAAAGCAGATCTTTGTAATAATAATAATAATTATTATTATTATTTTATGATTATTATTATTATTATCATTGTTACTATTTCAGTTATTCAAAACTAAAGATGTTATGAGTAAATTAATTATAGTCTCCTAAAGAGCAGATCTAGGAGCTGCCGGTGTCTCTACAATTCTCAAACAAAACGTGCGCTGTTCCCACTAAAGAAATGTCTTACATTTCTCAGTTTTTCAAACAACCTGGGAGTTTAGCAAAGTTCTTACACAAATTTTGCGAAACAAATCCCAGAGCGCCTATATCTGTAAGTGCGACCTGCACTTTTAGTCCCCACATTCGGCTGATCTCGATTGCCAATCTTCTTTATCATACGCGTTTTATTACCATCCCCGCTTTTTAAGGCAAAATAATCTTTACGAATTAGTACAAGTTGTATCTGTTAAATATGAAACTAAAATACGCTACATATTTTCCAAACTGTAACATTATTTTTCATAGTTATTTCTTTTTACCACAATTCACCTAAAACAAACCTTAACTTTTTAAAAAGAAAGGCAAACTTCGAATTTCATATTTTTGAATTCGCTTTTTAATAGACATTTGAGAGTGACAGCTGTGGAAATATTACAATATCAATTCCAAAGCCTCTTCACTAGCCATTGGTCATTTTTGACGGAGTGGCTTTACAACTTTCATCACAAAAGAACGAAAGAATGTCTTATGAATTTATGAAGGCGC
This sequence comes from Acheta domesticus, assembly GCA_031308135.1. Lineage (NCBI taxonomy): Eukaryota > Metazoa > Arthropoda > Insecta > Orthoptera > Gryllidae > Acheta > Acheta domesticus. The sequence continues at coordinate 144,852,905 of JAHLJT010002406.1, read as the reverse complement.
AGAGCGACAGATAATCCATTAATGTTTGGAAGAAATACTTCTAATATTGAAAGTACTACATTTCCGATGAAAATATTTTTTATCAGAAAAATATTTTAAATACACCACTGTTTGTGGGTTGTATACCCACCAACAAAAGAACACATTGTTCATGCCGAATGATTCTAAAACTGCTGATGTGCATGCCATCAGAATGGCAGAATGGCAGTGCCTTTATTTTGCTCCGATAGTCCTTTCGCCTGCCTCGTCTCAAAAGAGCAGTAGCTAAGTTTGCAATTATTTTCCAATTTTCCTTACTAGTAACTACTACGTTAGGAACATTTTATCTTCTGTGAGTTTCACATTGAGTTTCTGGCATACATTGTGCCTATGTTTCTGCAATCGAATACAGGGAAAATGTATGATATTGTGTGTCCTGTTTGTTGCAGTATATACAGTCGTCGTTATTTCTTTTCCCCATTCTTTTAGCATAGCTTCGAAATTGGCAGTGTCCAATTAAAATATATGTCTAATGGTAATCGATTTGTCTGTGTTCGCATTTTGTCCATATGTCTATTTGAGGTGAAATCTTTTTAACCACTGAGCGACACATCTCGTTTCCTTCCATCTGCGTTGCCACTTTTGCATCGTCTCCTTCTTGATGTTTTGTTTTCTTCCACTCTTTTCTCAATGCCCCTTCTTCTATAACTGTCGTAAGGATACCAAGCTATAGGTTAAATAATTTTCACATACGTTTCATTCACGTAAATTATAATTTTAGATGTCAAGATACTCCTCAACATTCTTGTGTGCTTGAAAATTGCTTGAATTGTAGAATATTACATAATTTGCCAATTATTTAAAAATCATTAAACGCTGTCGATTTTATTTAAGCCACGTCTGTGTGCAATATCATATTCACGCGAATAAAATCATATTCACGCGTATGTTTCACTCATTAGAGAGCCGAGAGAATGAATCAAATGCTTCATAAACAGCAACTCGATACTTCAATCTTCTTCTATACTAGAAACTCATTCAATTGTAACATAATATGGGCCGTATATGTCACCTGAAGTACCTCGCAAATGGAGCATACACCTGAGGCAATACGAGATACTTCCAGGAACGAATGTTCGTATATACTCCCAAGGTTTTTTCTGCAAGGCGTCTCGTTAGGAGCCGATAAAATCCAAGAAGCTCGGAGGGATGTGGGGCAGCTGCTCTTGCAGATTTCCGACGCACGGGCGGAGCCTTGTAACGGCGGACGAGTTTTCTCCGAGCGGAAGAGTTTCTTTGCTTTCACAACTTCTTTGACAAACTTTGAAATGTTTGAATAAATTTCTATGTTGGAAGAAGTTGAAGTTTGCGTAAGATATAAAGGTTAAAACGTGGCGTATTAACATTGAATGCATTTCCAGAAAGTTGATTTTTTTATTTTGAAAAAATGCATCCCGAAATTTATTGAAACATTCAATAAAATTTACTAATGTTATTTTGCATTAACAATGGTAAAATACAAAACGCTCTCACAAATCACTGATGAAACAATAAAGCACAGTTGATATAAGTATAGTGTAGCCTCCCTATTCTTTGGATTTGTTACAACTAGCAAATCTTTCATTCACTAATTTCGTGACGGATAGCTGTCCCGTCACGCACTCCTGGGAAATTTCTGGTAGAATAAAATTCCTAATCGGGGTGGTTTCGTCTTTTCAACTAGCTACCATTAAGATCCAACACAATTGAAATAATAATGACAATATAATTCTTATAAATGAAAGTTTTGTACAATGTTCTTACTTTAGTTTACGGTAGCTATCTTTCCCTAACCTAAAAACTGCAGTTTTTTCTCTAAGAAGATTGTGAACTTACATCTTGTTTCAAAGTAACAACTTACACACACCACAAAGATCATGAAAGAAACACATACAAAATACACTTCAAAAATAACCCCTAAAAAAATACATACACTACAATATTCAAATGGTCTTGTAATGTCTTTGGATTCGTTACATACTTGAATTTACGTGAATTAGTCTGTACAAAAAAACACAAGTTTACACTATTTTAACAAAAATCCCCTAGCGATTTCATTACGATTTAGTGAGAGAAAAGAGTAATGACTTTTTTCAGAATTATCCAAGAATACTGTGGCAATACAGTTCTGATTGAGATTTTAGTAAAAGTCTTTTGGTTTCGTTAAACTCAGGCCGTCGAACCTCTGTAATTCCGCGCTGCGAAGACAGCTGCAAGATATTTGTCCACTCTGCCAAGGTCGC